>JAIUCV010000268.1:600000-1082124 GCA_026724425.1 Erythrophleum ivorense
ACGAATGATATTGAAGGTCACTAGGAGGATATCCTCTTAAAAGGGAAGCTAAGTTTCATTGGTTGCACCACCTTTATTAATTCCATTTTCTCTGCCCTTCCTAGCTATACCATGTAAACCATATATTTCCCCATTAATGTCTGTGATGATATTGAAAAAGTTTGTAGGAACTTTCTATAAGGCACTAAGGAGTTTTAGAGACAGGTACACTTAGTTTCTTGGAATGAAATTTGCATGCATAAAAAGCAAAGTGATCTTGTGATACAAAGGATGTGTCAACAAAGCTTTCTTTATGAAGTTTTACTAAGGTCTCCACTCAAATAGAAACACCTTATACGTCTAAGTTTTAAGGTCTATATATAGGTGTGAATCTAGTTTAATCCCAAATATGGCAAAAAATAACAACAAAATTAGATACATGGCATGGCATTATTAAAGTGTGGGAGAAATTCATAAGTGACATGACCTAGAACCTTAGGGATGGGAAAAAGATTAGTTTATGGGGAGATCACTAAATGGTGCTTCTTTAACCTTTAATTAACTATGTTGTGACGGAGGTCTCGAGTTACATTATCAATTCCAAAGTCTACAAATTCATTTTACCTTATGGAGGTTGGAATTGGCTTTACATTAGGCATTGGTTTCATTTAAAGATAAGAGGCATTATTGCTAACACCCTTCCACATACTTTACAAAACCACAAAGATACCATTACTTAGAGATAAAGACATATGTTTCTCAACTAAAATAACATATAACATGCTCACCAAAGTGGATTGTGGCATAAATGAAACACTTTGGTCCATGATTTGGAACTAGAGGCCTTCAAAAAAGAGTAAACATTTACTTTAGCTTCTTACTTGTGACTAAATTCATACCTTGAAACACAAAATAAGGGTATCATGACTTTAACTTTATGCCTTTATGGCTGCAGCATGGACGAATCTTTGATGCATTGCCTTTGTGACTATGCAAATGTTCAAAGTTTATGGAGAAAGTTTGTTGACTCAAGACATTGGGGAGCTTTCTTCTTGTTATCTAGTTGGGATTAGATCATTTAGAACTTCTTGAATGAGTCTTTTAAAGGCTCTAGAAATGTTTGTTTGGATATGTTTGTAAGGCTATTTTGAGCAATAAATGTAAAAGAATTTTCAATGAAAAAAAAAAAGCAAAATCAAAGAGTTGTTCCATAGCTATCAACACTAAGTTTTAGAGGATAAAAAGCTTTTTCAAAGTTATAATAAAATGACGAAGTCAGAATTTAAATCTTGGTAAGGTCTTTCAAAAAATTGGATTACTATTAATGTAGATGGTTCGATGTACCAAAACAGAGTTACTTCTTAAAGCGGGCTTATAAAGGATGATATTGGCTATTTCGGTGGTTAGATTTGGCAACAACCTAGGCTTGTGCTCTATAACAGTTGCTGAGCTTTAGCGTTTACTTTTAGACCTTAAGCTAGCATGGGAAAGAAACTACAAGTAGGTGATGGTTCAAGTTAATTTGCCAGCTATGATCTCCCTAATTCAAAATGGGTGTACTAAACATCACCCCTACTTCTATCATGTTTATAAGGAGTTTCATGAAACGTGTGGGAGATCCACTTGACTCATGTATTTTACAAGGTGAATAAAAGTGTAAATTGGCTTGTAAATTATGCATATTCTCTCTCCCTTGAGTTTCATATTTTAACTTGCCCTTTTTCGAGTTGTGAAACCCACTTTTTTATTGATTTTCTGAGCTTAACTTTTCCATGCCTATCTAGTTTCTAATTTGTTTTCTCTGGGCTCTTTGCCCCTTCATTAATTTTTTTTAAAAGATAATCTTTAAATGATCAAAGCAATGTATATTTTAAAATAATAATTTTTATCTATATAAGTAAGGTTATAAGAGGGTATTTTATTTAATTGAGTTACTCAAATATATATATATATATATATATAATATATATATATATTGGTAGGTATTACTACCACAAACAATATTGATATGATATTTAAAACACTAAATAGGTTTTGTGATAATGCATATTATAGTTTAATATTTTTTATATTATATAAATAAGAAGAGAAGAGAGCATTTAATTAAGCTGGCTTACTTGATTTTTTGGGTATTAAATTATTATTTTAAATGATACTAAAATAATCTTTAAAATATCAAATAAAAAGCACAAATTTAATCAAATAAAAATTTCAGAACTAAAATAAAAATTCAAAGTTGGTGCATTGACTCCATGTGAATCGAGGCACCAAAAAATAAATAAATAAATATATAAAGAAAATAAAAATTGTAACATAGATTTATTTATTTATTTATATTATAGTAACAAAACTTGAAGACTTTTGCACACACTCACACTAAGTGAAACCCAATAAAAAAAATATATAGTTTTTTTTTAATACCAAATTTTCTTTCTTTTCCCATCATTATACAATTGCAACACATGAGATTTGCGTATCAATTACACAATGCATTGTAGCATGGGCATGGTATGCCATGCTTTTTGAGAAAGAAAAAACTGAGAGATTAAGCGTAAAATTAGGCTATTAGAAGAAATAAAAAATAAAAATAAGATTGATAAAATATTATTATGTCAAATTCCACTTTACTATTATATAGTGACATTAAATATTACCATCTAGTTTTGATATTCAAAATATTATAATACGCGAGATTACATGATAAAATTAAAATTACAGTATATCAAATACCTTTATAATGTCATGCATCTATTTTCCTCTATGAGTTATTGAATAACTAACTATATTTTCCAAGAAAAAAAACCATGTGTCAAATTTTCCATGTGTTTTCTTTTAAAAATAAATAAATTAGCTAGTATTATAACTCTAAAATTTATTATTAAATAAAGCTACCTTAGTTTTTTTTTCAATTAAAAAAATAAATCAATACATCTTAAAATCAATATCCAACATATTCTTTGAATAAAAAAAATGTAATAATGTATTTATTTTTTAACAAAAATTCTTGCATGTTATAATTTTTTTACAATTCAATAATTGAATTAATAAAAATTACATCTTAAAATCAAATATATTAATAGAATATACAATCAAAAATGGTTGATTTTCAATGATGTTATTTAGCTAAATTAAGTTAATTAGTTATAATTTTCATTTTTATCTCTCTAATGTATTATATAAACTCTAAGGACTACTCAAATAATATAATTTTTCTCTCTCATTTCATTTTCCATCCCCCTGAAGTAATGTGGTATTAGAGCACCATATTATGTGTGTCCCTCCCTCCTTCTTTCTCCTTTCACTTTCATTTGGCGTTTCTTGTTAACCTTTCTGTATTGCTCACATGGTGAGTTTTGAGACAAGTTTTTCAAAAGTCGTTTCAAGTCAGGGTAATGGAGTTCAAGATATTTCCAACCTATACTATCTGCATCAAAATAAGAACCCTACCTTAGTTCTCGTGTGACCAGTTCTCATTGATTCAAACTATCATTCATGGTCTCGGGCGATGAAGATGGCCTCGATATCAAAGAACAAATGAAAATTTATGGATAAAAACTTGTGTGTGCTAGTTCAGTTTGATTCTCTGTTTCCGGTGTGAAAGAGATGCAACACGATAGTGGTCACCTAGATTACAAGATCATTGTTAGACACTATTACATGGAGCATCTTATAGATTAACAAGGCTTACGAAATTTGGGAGGATCTGTGAGAACGTTTCTCACAAGGAGATATATTCAGAATTGCAGACCTACAAGAGGAATTGTACAGCTACAAATAGGGAGATCTGATAGTAAGTGAATATCATATGAAGCTTAAGATAGTATGGGATGAACTAAGAATTTGAGGTTAGTGCCATCATATTCTTCCAATCCTAGGTGTTCTTGTGGAGCCTCCGAACGCATGAACAATATATCTAGCAAGATTATGTGATAAGATTTTTAAAAGGCCTGAATGATAGGTTTTCTTTGATTATGTCATAGATCATGTTGCTTGATCCTTTAACATTTGTGAACTGTGTGTTCTCTCCGGCCCTACAACAGGAATGAGACATGGAAATCATAGCCAGCAATGATGCCAAAATCTTCTTAAATAAAGTTATCAAAGCCAGATCTAACAATTAGAGAGTTGGTTTGTACAACTCCAATAGATCTTCGAAGCAATATACTCACTATGGTAAGAAAGGTCATATGATATATACATGTTACATAAAGCATGGCTTCCCTCTTGGATTTAAATTTAAGAATCAATCAATCAATCTCAGTCAACAATGTGGTGTAAGAAGGAAGAAAGGGTGATCTAAGGATCAAAGATCCTACGTCTTCAACTTAGCAATTTTGTCTTATAGTTGAACAATATAAAAAATTAATGTCCTTGGTTCAGAAAAACCACACTAGCACTCATAATCCGATAAAAGCTTTAATAAACCTTGCCTCTACTAATTAAGGTAACTTTATTGTTCTTTTAACTCAAACACCATTTACAACTGTTACTCCAGTTCACTCATAGGTATTAGATTCAGGAATAAGTGCTCATGTTTGCTATTTATTAACTTGGTTTACCTTTTATGTTAAAATTCCTCCTATAAATGTATTTCTTCTAAATGATTTAGTGCCTATTGCTCATATTTCTAGTATTATTCGATTTTCTGAATCACTATATACTAAAAATTTTTTGCACTTGCTTAAATTTACTTACAATCTCACATCTGTTCATAAACTTACTAAATCCTTAAACTGCATTGCCATTTTTTCAGACCTATCACTGCTTCATCCAAGACCTGTGCCTATGGAAGATGATTGGGTTAACTAATGTAGTGGAAAGCTTTTACATACTACAACATCATGCAATGAATTATCACTGCCTTGATATAAAACCTAATCAAGTTGTTATCAAAACTAACCAAGTTGTTATTGAAATAAAATTAGTGGATCAACATTATACAACTTCAACCTTTAGCATTTTAGACTAGGTTATTTATCTTATTCCACTTTACAATCTATCAATTCTTAATTTCCTTATATTTGTTGTACCAAGTTGTTGGATGGTTGTGATACTTGTCATTTTACTGAATAAAAGAAACTTCTATTCCCTGTTAGTCACACATGATCTAATAAAATTTTCAGTTTACTTCATGTTGACTTATGGGGACCATTTCATCTTACTTCTATTCATGGTCATAGATATTTTCTTACTATCGTTGATGACTATTCTAAGTACACATGGACTATTCTAATTAAACATATATCTGAAAATAAACAAGCTTTATATAATTTTCTTCATTTTAATGAAAATCAATTTAATACATCTATTAAAGTCATTAGTTCATCCAAAGGGGTTGAATTTTTTATGACAGATTTCTTTACACAAAAGGGCATTCTTTATCAAACTATATTGAGGCACCCTAACAAAATAGTGTTGTTGAGCACAAGTATCAACACCTTTTAAATGTAGTTATAGCTCTTTTATTTCAATCAAATCTTCATAAATTATACTGGTCCTATGCTATACAACATGTTAAACTTTATCATATATAGATTGCCCACTTTGATTTTAAAAAATCAAACTCCTTTTACCTTGCTTTACCAATAACCACTTGATTTTTCTGTTTTTCATGTGTTTGGATGCCTTTGTTATGCTTCCACAATTACTCAAAATAAAACCAAATTCGATTCTTATGCTAAGAAATGTGTTTTTCTAGGTTTTAAAGAAGGAATCAAAGGCTATGTCCTATTAGAATGGTCATCATGATATATTCTTGTATCTCGAGATATTTACTTCTATGAGTATGTTTTTCCTTATCATGGTTCCACTGTTTCAAATTCCTCTGATTTACCTATTTCTCTTCCTCAACCTCAATCCTCTCATGATTACCCTAACTCACCTAACCTATCCCATGATATTAACCATTCTTCCTGTATCCCACCAGAACATGATGGTACACTTTCTCCCATTAAACCAAACAATGTTGTTACACCAGTATTTTGAAGATTAACCAGATCAAGGCATATTCCTAAATACTTGCATGATTATCACCATGCCTTCCTCTCATTTGCTAACCTTTCTTCCTCCATAAACATAAGTACTCTTTATCCACTTTCCTCTTATCATTCTTATAATCATTTATCTCCTTGTCATCAACATTTTAGTTTGTCTATTTTTGTTCATATTGAACTAAAGACATATTATCAAGCTGTGAGGCATGAAGTCTGAAGAAAGCAATGCATGTTGAGATTTTTACATTAGAATAGAATTACACTTGGGATTTGGCTGCATTACCACCAGGGATGTAACCCATTGGCTGCAAATGGGTGTATAAAATTAAACATAAAGCTGATGGTAGCATTGAGAGGTATAAGGCATGTCTTGTTGCCAAATGATATACTTAAACAGAGGGAGTTGATTATTTAGACATATTTTCTCTTGTTGCTAAGCTCTCTACTGTTAGATTATTGCTTGCTATTGCTATAGCTAAATGTTGGCATTTTCAATAACTTAATGTCAACAATGCTTTCATGCATGAAGACTTAGATGAGAAGATTTACATGGTTCTTCCTCTTGGTTTTACTGCTCAAACTCCTATCATAGTGTGCAAACTAAGAAAATCTCTCTATAGCTTGAAAGAAGCCAATAGACAATGGTTTTTAAAATTGTCTCATGATTTTATTCCATATGGTTACTTTCAATTCAAATCTGATTATTCTTTGTTTGTTTGAAAATCATATACTTCTTTCATTGCTCTTATAGTCTATGTAAATGATGTAATCTTAGCTGGCGATAACATGGCAAAAGTTTAGCATATCAAGTCCTTACTTGATGATGCATGTAAAATGAAGGATCTTGGTAATCTCAAAATTTTCCTTGGTTTAGAAATTGCTCGCTCTTCTAAAGGTCCCTTCTTTTGCCAATGAAAAATTGCTCTTGACATCCTTAAAGATTATAATCTATTGCATTGTATAAACCTATCATGACCCCTATGGATAGGCATCTGAAGCTCTCCAAAGATGATAATACTCCCTTAGTTGATGCTTTTACTTATAGAATTCCAGTTGGTCGCTTGTTATATCTCACAACAATCTGACCAACCATCACATTTGTTGTTTAACTATTAAGCTAATTTATGGCTTCTTCTATTGACATTCATCTTCAAGCTATTTATTGAGTGTTGAGGTACATTAAAGCCTCTCCTAAAAAAGGTTTATTTTTTCCTTCCACGTTTGACTTTGGTTTTAAGGCCTTCAATAATTCTAATTGAGCTGATTCTATTGACTCTAAGTGATCCATTACTGGGTTTTGTGTTTTTTTGGACCATGCTTTAATATATTAGTATTTTAAGAAACAAACCATAGTATCACGCAACTTTTTAGAGGTTGAACACCGAGCCTTAGTAGCTATTACATGTGAGTTGCAGTGGCTGTTATATCTCATGCAAGATCTTCATCTTTTCCACTCTCAACCTACTTTAGTCTACTATGACAACCAGTCTGCCAGACATATTGCAGCACTCTAACATTTCATGAACATACAAAGAGCATAAAGTTGGAATATTGCATTGTCCGAGAGAAGCTTCAATGTGGTATTCTCCATCTTCTTCCTATTTAGTCCTCAAATCAACTAGTCGATATTTGCATCAAGGCACTTCATCTCTCATAATTCAATTCATTACTGTTTAAGTTGGGAATGTTAAATATACATTATCTAGCTTATGGAGGTAATAGAATATACAACCAAAATGGTTGATTTTTAGTTGTGTTATTTAGTTAAGTTAATTAGTCATAATTTTCTTTTTTATCAATTTATCCTCTAATATATTATATAAACTCAAAGAATTATTCAATAATATAACTTTTCTTTCTCATCTCATTTTCCATCCCTCTAAAGTAATATGTAATTATGTCTAATTTTAAAGAGAAATTATTGGATAGTACATAAATGGAGACCAATCATTGGCACTTTGGATAGATTAATGATTTTCTATAATATTGCCGGCAACATTAAAGTGATGTTTGAACCCTTTTACCCTTCAAACTTTCATTCATTATCATTTTTTTTTTCTTCTCTCTTGAATTACTTCTAATTACGTTTAAACATTACTATGATGTTGCGAACAAGATTGCAAAGAATCCCTGCTCCTTTGGACAACAATCTCTTATGTGATTAGTTCCCTTACTTGAACCCTTCTCCGTATTTTAGTTACTAGACTAGTATAAACTAATAAGTTCTGGTATATACCATTTTAAGTTAATTTTAATTCAAAATAAATATATCTTAGATGAAATTTTTTTAAATCTAATAAAACTTTTTTACCGTTATTTTTATTTTATTTGAATTTAAAGCTGAAAGTTAAAGAACTTGAGGAGGAGCATTTTATCTGAATTACGCTCAGTATTAACTGATTGGATTTACATAAGTTATCTCTGCAATTACAGAACCCGGTATTTTTGTATTTAGTGATTAAATACATAGTATATATTTGGGAGAAAGAAAAAAAATAAAAGTAGGTAAAAAAAAAGGGAAGGAAACTTTATACATATTTTTACTTTTTTATATTATTTTTTCTTCTAAATATATAAAACATTATTGCAAAAAATCTCAATCCTTGCAGCTACATGCCAGTGACAAAAAGAGACTTGAACGGGCGATCTAAACTGCCAGCGCATTCTAATTTGATCGAATTCAAATAAATAAATTTGGTTGGTTTGAACAGATTAATGTATCTGTGCAGATGAAATTTTATATAAAAAAATCAGATTTATTTAATCTAATCAGGTCTAAAATTTTAAAAGATATATTATGTTAAGTACGTATAAAGTTAGTGACATAATACACCATAGCCTACTCGAATCTCATCAATCTGACTTGAATAAATTCAAAATATATATATATATAATTGATGACAAAAATAATTTTGTTATTCAAATATGAATTGACCGAGTTGAATTTTGCGTCGGGACCCATTGGCTCTGAACTCACATCTGCATGTTAATTCCATATAAAGAGTTATGGCTCTTGTATGGCAAAATTAAAAAGGAAAATTGTAATAAAAGATTTTAAGTTTGTAAATTTTATAATAAAGAATTTTATTATAATTAAATCTTTTAAAAATTACAATTAAATCATTTCAAAAATAATTTTTTTTTACAGATTTAAGATTCTTGAATGTAATTTTTTAAAAAAATTAAATTCAATGATTACTTTTTTTTTTATATAGACAATAAATTCAATGATTACTAACTTTTGTTCTTTGAGCGCAGAGGTAGAGGGGCATTGTTTGCCTTAGATTTAGAAGCATACTTGCTTTGTTTACGACTGCTTGTTTGCAATTACTTCTATGGATATACATTTTTTTTTTCAAAAATTACCTTTTTATAAATATTTATTGTTTTCATCTTAAAAATTTGAAGTTACTATTAAATTTATCTTACATATTTGTCAAAAATTTTAACATCAATTTAAATGCTGGCTTTGCCAATTAAATTAGTAAAAATTAATGATGCATCATTATATGTGTAAGTCGAATCCAAGATTTTGAATTAGCAACTTTATCAACTCTAATTTTCAATTTAAAAGTAGAGTGTTTGTTTGATAATAAAAGGTTAAAGATTTTAAAAAAATAGATACAATATTATTAAGGGAATATATTATGAGATTAAATAGTATAATATTTATATAGACAATGTACAATCTACATTAACATATTATGCTGATTGTCAATCTAGGTTAACAAATCGTTATGTTAATTTAATTAACAAAGTAAGCATTTAAAAAGATGTTAATAATTTTGACAAATATAAAATAAAATTTAATACAAAACCAACATTTGGAATAAAATTCACACCGATGAAACTTTTGAGACGAAGAAAATACTTTTGTTTTGTTTTGTTTTTGTTTTTATTTTATTTTTAATTTTTTTTTTCCTTCAACAGCGCCATGTTCGTTCGGAGAGGCAAGTGGGTAAAGGCAGGGGACCCTGCGTGGCCCTGAGCAAGTTGCATCCACTTCCAACGTCAAAAGCTGCAGCTTTTAACAAGCAAGCCAAAGAGGACGAAAGGAGTGGAGAAGAATGGGCTATGGTCGCTGTCCAGTTCATACACAGTAGATGGTGGCCACCTCTTTATCATGGCTTCCTGTTGCTCTGGCTTCACTACCCTGTCTTGCATTGTCTTTATGAACACACGCGGTACCTTCTCCACATCACCCTCCTCTGTGAATCGCGCACTCGTCAATGCTTGAATTGGCCCAGGCCTCAAGAGCATCGCAGCTAGGGTCGAATCCTGAGCCACAACCAACATTTCTATGCATTGGTTAGATTTCTGAGATTTTGAGCGCATAGGGTTTTTCATTGAAACCCACTTTTTCTTCTAGCTTTTGAGCTTGTGTAAATTACTACTACTTCCTGGATTGTTTGCTACAGTTGTTTAATTTTGAGTAAATTTTCTGGCTTTTCTTTTTTGGATTCTAAATGACATCTAATTGCAAAATTGATATCTAGCTTTAAAATATAATAAAAAATATATATTTTTATTTTAGACTGAAAAAAAAACTAAAATTAACTGTGAGAGATCAGACCTAAATTCTTATATTTGCATTCTTATCTTAAGCTGACGTGGGATTATGAAGAAGTAAGAAAGCATCTTGCAGTTAATTTTAATTGACATGTAATTTTCATTTTATATCAAAATTTAGAGAGTTGTTCCGGTGCATTTTAACATTTATAGAATCAATTTTATAATTAAACCTCAATCTTCAAATATAGTTTCCCCTTGCCTTTTCCAGTATGAAGGGTCCTACATGAGGCCAAAAGCAAAGGATGAAATTGAGGCTAAACAAAAGCATTTGGCATGTGGATGTGGGGTACCCTACAGCCAGTTTTATAAAGGCAGCATGCGTGCCCTGATGTTTTTTCTTTCTTCGACTTTTTTCACGGAGAACTATACCTCATCAGGGCTCAAAGGGTAGATGATTTTGCGTTGAAATTCTCTCTTCACCAAAGCACTGGTTGGAGGCTTATCCTGTCCCAATCCAAATCCCAGCTCGTAAACATCCCCAAACTCAGATAAGTCTGGTACTCCCTGCTTGACACAGATCACAAACACTTTTTTATTAAAATTTTTATCAAAGATCCACGAGGCACAAAAAGTTAGCTACACTTCTATCATAAAAAGCAAGCAATTCGGTTGACTAATGAGTTGTTCCTGTTCAATCATTGGAGGTACATTGAACACAGTTATAATTTACTATTACCTCATAAGGACAAAGTAAAAAAGAACTGTGGAACAGGGCTGTCGGATGACACCCATCCAAGTTGAGAGGAAGGAAGAAAGCAGGAGATTTGACATTCTCTTGTTTCCAAACAAGACAACATGGATATGAAAGATGCTTGTCATGATTAATACGAAGATTGCTGTGTTGTGGCCTTGTGGGGTTTAGATGGCACAAAATTATTGATATTAATAGACAGGTCGAAGGGGAAATTTTATTAAATTGAAAGAGGCTATTATGATTATGAGTGAGGTTTTGTAGCTTTGGTCGTACACATTCTAGGCTCTTAGGAGAATGGGTTGGAAAGTTTTGCACCTGTTTTTCTCTGTTTGGGTTATTAGGTGAAAAAAAGGACTTGCATACTGCATGCCCATTTTGTTGACCTTTATAAAATTACAACTAGTTTGTGGTCAATTGGAAAAAAAAAGGTAGGAAAAAGTAAACCTTAATGCAATCAGACAAAATCGATAAGTCTAATAAGAAGCTAAAAAATGTAAGAATTGTTAAAAAAAAAAAACAGAGAAAAGAGAGATCCCTATTGTTTCTTTTTTTAATTTTCCTTTTCTGCTAAACAAATTCCCCCCATTGCTGAACAGCTGCTAATTTGTTTATATATGGGACTATTCATGTGAAAAATATGATAGAGTAGGTGAATGCATAACGATGGTGAGCCTTAGAATTGCCTAAGAACTAATTTATTTGTAAAGACAGTTGGAAACCAATTATTGCAACAAACCATCAACGTCATCCTTGCTGGAACCCTTGAAAACTCATAACAAATAGACAATATGCATCATCAATGGAAGCCAATATACATCACTATCATATTCACTCACCACCCCCCAAGTTTATGTTCATAAACTTGATAACTCTATTATCATAATACCCATTCACCCCGTGTGCAAAATATTTATTCTTGTTAAGCTTAAAATAAAGGCATGCATGACACATTGAATTCAATCTTTAAGAAACTAATTTATAAGGAGACATTGAAAGCTGAAACAAGAAAGATATTACAGATTTAGTGAAAAGTACTCACATCTTTCAGATCTTCATCTGTCCAGAATCCCAACCTGAGCATAGTTGCTGCCACATAAACTGCTAAACGGATCTTCTTTCCAAACTTGTGACTGGCTTGAGTAATACTCAGCCCTCCTGCGCTATGTCCCACAAGTATCACCTGTAGGACATCACTTATATGGTGTCAGAAGTGAAACTTAGCCTCTAAAGTTTATATATGGACGAAATTTAGATAAAGTTCCATAAATATTTGTTATCAAAGTTTTTATTAAGATATGACATGTGATGAGGATTCTTTAAAACAACCAGTGGTGTTGAATTGTAACAAAAATTCATTTGTCATATTTTTGTTAGAGAACTTGTTAGTAAATACCTACAAACTGCACCTAAGTTTTGTCTTGCATGTATATTCTCATTGAAGCAGAAGAAAGAGACAGAGAGAGGGGATTGGGGAGATAAGGGGAAAACCTGTTCATTTTCGGGCAGAGCAGACATGAAATCCATAAGAGGTTTATTGTATTCATCGAAAGAAAGAACAGAATCAGCATCAGATCGATCAATCCCAGAACTTTTGAGGTCTATGCATGAAACCTTGTAGCCGGAATTCTCCATAAGGCACCTGATTTTGTACCAGCACCAGCTTCCTCCACCTATGCCGTGTACCAGCACAAAGTGCTGCTTCAAGGGACTAGTCCCTCTCAGGTCAGCCCCATCCTCTCTCACAGCCATGCCTTTCTCTGCCTCCAACCACATTATACTTCCTCACTTTTGCTTCGGTGATGAGCTAAGCTTATGTATAGCATATATAGGGGTGGGAATAGTCTTATGGGGTCATGATGGTAGCCTTTTTACTTTCCTTGTAAATCATTTTTATTGGAATATTCAGGGGTTACTGATATCTTTATTGGGGTTGGGGTCATTTCCATCATAAGAACTTTGAAGACGTCAAAAATTCAAAATAGGCATCTACGGAGGATTACTTAGTCCTGCATAGCACTAGCGTATGATGCACTTAGTGGAGGATTGGACTTATATCGAGTGGTTCAAAGGGCTCCAAATTGCATTACTTTTATAGGATTTCGTATGAAATACTCGTATGCAAATTATAATATGTAGTGATATATAATTAGACATTTGTGCAGAGAGAAGATATAACTTTGGAAATGGAGAGTCGTCCTTGAACAGCATAGCAAGAATTTCTGTTTTTTTTTTTGGTTGCCCTATAATTAACTGGATTTATAAATGAAATTGGTCGGGAATGTGACACCCATTTGTTTCTTAGTAATCATCTTTTAAAGTTTATGTTATTATTATATTATTGCTGGCCGACAATATCTTCATTTTCTTTATAATTTATTGATTATTTGGATTCTATTTTATTTGCTGATTGCTGCCTTTTATCTCCATGTCCGACCTACAATACCGTATGTATGACCTAGTACTATAATAGCACTAAGGAATTAACAAGTCAAAACCAAAGAAAACTATCCTAGAAAGTAATGGCTTTAGCATCAGTATATAATGTAGTTTTGAACTTTTAATTGGTGCCCTTCTTGGTCTATCCGCAAAATATGCAGAGAACTCTTTCCCCCTTCTATCAGTCATTATGCAGAGGGATTCCATGAAGAAAGTTTCTGAGTGTTCATGAATAATGCTTATGAATACATGCAGAAAGTTAGGAATCTTTTTCGTTTAGCTGGAAAAAAAAACGAATTAAGAGCTAAAAAGGAGCTTCATGGTTGAATAATTATAAGTAATCTGATTTCATTACACTTTCTGTACATGAGGAAGACAACGAAAAAGTGGTAGATTAAAAAGGATAAAAAGAGAAAAGAATATAATGGTCAGCTGGCCATGTGAATGGGCAGGAGATATATACCCTCAGTCATTTGGCTGTCAACATCCACTGGAGGAATTTTGTGCTTGTCATCATAGATAAGCCCTAAAAGTAAAAGACAATTAATCAAAATGCTTAGCTTTTAAAGTTATTAATCAAAATCGAATATTTTAAAATTATGCATTTTCTGTCACTATTGTTGATGGGTTTATGACCTTTTTTGTCTGTTATTGAAGCTTATTAAAAACGAAAAAGGAAGAAAAAGAAGAAGCTGCTGCCTTCCTGTCAGCATGACAGATTAAATTATTCTAAAAATGTGTTTCAAATGTTCAATACTTCAGTAAATATTCTTGAAAAATCAATTAATTTTATTAGATTAGCCTATAAAAAAGTGTCTAATTAATTTAGGAAGGGACCTGTTTCGATATTTCTTTTTACATTTAATTGGTAATTGAAGAAGCAGAGTTTTAGTAGGTGAGATGTTGGTTCCTCATGTTGAAGATTGGGACTTGGGAGCAAATTAATTACTCATGGTAAAATTGTTTTATTTAATCTCTAAAAGATTATTCTTCTCTCAATTTGATTTTTTTTAAAATAAGATCTTTTAACTTTGTTTTCTAATCATTTTCTTTCAATTAAAATGGTCTGTCATATTAAATAAATTTACAACTATTTAATAAACTAATTGATATGACATAAATAAGATTTGTACGGTAGGTAACTGATGATCCGACTTGTCCAGGTATCATTTTTCTTCAAATAGCATTGTTTTGCCTTATTGCTATCATCTTACTAAACCAGATGAATTTTAAGAAATCAAGCAATGCGATGCTATTTGAGGAAAAATTACACTTGGATAAGTTCAAATTATTCGTTAACAGCCATGTGAATTTTTGTTTATGTCGTGTCAACTAGTAAATGACTGTGACTTTGCCTAACATGAGTAACTATTTTAATTGGAGGATTAAATTAAAAATTTTTATTTTGATTTAAAGAACTAAATTGAAATGTTAATGATTAAATTACTAATTCACCCTTGATTTTTTGGACGGAAGGTTGACACATTAAATTTCTTAATTATATAGCAATTTACCACGCTGTTTTTGGATGATTACATACGTACAGTATATGTATAATTAGAAAATAAGCATAAAATATATAAGTAGCATTAGGTTTCCTCTTCGTGACTTTTTATAGTGAGAAAATGACAACAATAAACTGTCAATCTAGCTAGTAATTTCGTGAATCAATAGCTTCTGACTGGATCATATATACACCTTCCAGTGTCTCCGTGCACTCTTCTAATTGAGAAAATGACAATAACTAAAAATCAAACAGAATGAAAAAAGAAAAGGAAAGTACAACTTAACAAGGAACTTTCTAATTTATTAAATAAAATAAATAAAGCTTAGAGAGAATTTAAAGGTATACTCTTTTCTCTGTTTTTGTTTTTTCAATCTTTTACTAGAAAAAATTAGGGCCTTTTTGGATACTATAAGCTAGCCTAGAGGCACTCAAAATTGTACTGAGTAAAAGGTAAATAAATAATAAGGGCCATTCTTAGAATGCAAATTTGACGTGTAAATTTGAATTTTACGTGTGGAGGAAGATTTCATGATCTGGAACGACATTTTAATTGTTCAAAGTCCGAAAAGTCAGCGAGATTTGTTTGCGACTAGGAATTGATTTTCCACCTTATCAATTGGTGGTTGTTTAATACATTTGCCAACCACCCATGTTGCTGCATATGCAGAAGGTTGTTTCTTGTACCATGTTTAAGTGGAATGGAGACCAGGCCTCCATTTGTTTTCAAGTCAAACAAACCAAAATTTAGTGGCTCCAACAAGTGGGAGAACATTATGACCCAAGAAAAGTGGGAGCTTAATTAAGATCCAATGCTTCAAAGTTAATTAGTGGGATTATGATTTTGAAATAGATTAAACTTAGGTGCAATTTTGAATATCTATATTATCAAGTTTTTTAATTAAAATATTATAAATATATAATATTTTAATAGTAACATGATGAATGTATAACTTAATTAATAAGTCGTTTACTTATTTACAAAAAAAAATTATGTATTTATTATGTTATTATTAGATAATTATATATTTATTATATTTTTATTTAAAAAACTTAATAATAAATATAGAAGCATCTGTGTATAAATTTTTTTTTTTCCTTCCCATAGTGATTGATTCAACTAAAACTTATATTGGTTCTAGAAAGTAATTTTCAAGATGCTGTCTAAGCAAAATCCAATTTATTCATTAGTCAACAAACCACTACTTTCAACAATGCTTAGTTATATAACAATCCACTGATTCAGAATCCTCGTGGTTATCCTCTACGCCTGTTGCTATTTGACAAATCTCAATGTCTAATGTTGAGCACTCAACATATACTTCTTGTGAATCTACAGGTACTTCGGCAGGATATATAGAAGCTATTTTCCCAATTTGTTGTTGTTAGATGTTCGTGTATTTCCAACCATTTAGTTTATAGGTTTCAAACTCAATTTTGTAATGGTGGAATGCTGTTTTAGATAGTGAAATATTTTATTTTATTAAAAAAAAAAGTTATGTAACAATCCCCTAAAATATAAGATTTTATATTTAATTATTATTTTGGTTCCTTAATTTTACTTATTTATTTTAATTTTAAATTTGTACCATATTCATCATTTTCTTTTATATGATACATTAAAAAAAGTTAATGAATTATTTTGAAATACTAAATAAAGCTAAAGGATTGGATATGATACAAATTGAATGTTAAAGAATCCAGTTGAGAAAAAAAAAGGACCAAAATGATACTTAAGCTAACATTTTATTTTATTGTGTTGAGAACATAATTGTAATCTTTTATATAAATTAAAAATTAATTATTAAAATAATGTTGTTTTAGCATATATATATATAAGGCTACTTTTGCCACATTTTACAAGAAATAATTTCCACTAAAGGATTGAAATTTTTATTATTATAATGATTTTAATAAATAATTGTTCTTAACTTTTAACCCCAAAGTTAATTATAACATTAATACAAAGCATATGAAAAGGAAAAATACATAACAGTAATGTTTAGTTTTCAGCACTGCTTGTTATTTTGATTTAATAAAATTCGTTGTTAAAAAAAAAAATACTTGGTAATGATTTTTGTATGGAAATGTTTATACTAGCTTGTTTTCTCTCTTTCTTGCCGACCCATTTTCCTCACTTAATGTCTAACTATTTTTATGATCATAACGCTATTGTTATGGAAATTTTGGTAGCACTTTCGGAAAAGGAGTTATGTATTATTGAAAAGCTGTACATTTTTAGCTATGAGAGGCAGTGAGGCCATGTTTGGTTGTCCCGTGGAGTGCTTAACATTGTGTTTTTGCATTGCTCCACTCCCATCCTTCCTTTATTGTTACTTTTAAAAAATATAGTACATTATCGTTCATGATAATATCTACAATTCAGAGTTTTATAAAATAAAATTAATTTAATAATTATTTATGAATATATATCTAGAGATAAATTTTTAAAAAAATTATATTTACAAATTAAAATTTTGTCAAATTTACAATAAAAGATCTTAAAGATCAAAATTATTTTTAAAAATTATAATTATTTTCAGATTTTATGAGATTTATTATTAGATTTAAGAAAATTACTATTAAGTTTAGTAATTTTCTTAAATCTAACAATAAATACTTTAAAATCGAGTAATAGTTGTGGCCCTTAAAAATAATTATAATTTTTAAAATCTTTTATTATAAATTTTATAAGATTTGGATTCTTGAATATACTTTTTTTCCTAAATTTTAATTACTTTTATTTAAAATTTAAATCAATATTAGAATGCTAATTTTTTTTCCCTCTATACAAACCACTGTCCTTTGATGTTGATGCATTACAATAACCTAAATTTTTGAATGTTTACAATAACTAAAGTAAAAATCTCCTTATTCTTAAGTTATTATTGTGTTGTTGAATATGGATTTGAATTTTTTGCATTTAATAAGTAAATACATAATAGGCATTTAAATAGAAATAGAAAGAAAATAAAGAGTGGGTGAAAAAAAAAAACCTTTATACATACTTTTACTTTTTTATGTTATTATATTTTTTAAATACATAATATATTACAATCCATTAAAGACTATGTGTTACAATAACTATAATTTTTTTCAAGAAAAAAAATTATTAAAGGACAAAAAGTATATATCACTCTTAAGAATCTATTAAGGGTCAAACATGATGTGAATGATATAAAGAAAATATATATATACACCTATACAACTTTGAAAATAAATGAATCCTTTGATTATGCAAATAAGAATTACCCTATTTTCTAAATACAGAATGTATTATTGTAAAAAATTATAATCCATTAAAGACTATGTGTTACAATAATTAT
Organism: Erythrophleum ivorense; assembly: GCA_026724425.1. Classification (NCBI taxonomy): domain Eukaryota; kingdom Viridiplantae; phylum Streptophyta; class Magnoliopsida; order Fabales; family Fabaceae; genus Erythrophleum; species Erythrophleum ivorense. The sequence goes on from JAIUCV010000268.1 coordinate 618,505, forward strand.
AATTTTTTTCAAGAAAAGAATTTTTTAAAGGATAAAATGTATCTATCACACTTAAGGATCCGTTAAGGATCAAACACCACGTGGATAATTGAAAAAAGAATACTTACCTACACAACTTAGTAAATAAACGAATCCTATTGATGATGCTTCTGATATGCTTGAATAGTGCTTATTATATATTTATCCATAAGTATGTGCGAAAAATTGAATCACTCAGTAATTTTGTTATTTTTTAGAAAAAATTGTGACAAAATTCTGTTAAGTGTTAAATGAACAATTAATGACTGAGGATGAAGTTGAAACTATTTCAAGGGGTTATAAAATTAACGATATAGATTTTATACATAATAAAACAAAATCCCCAAGTTTGAAAACTTGGAAATTCAATTTGTCGTCTTTCTCAATTACAAAATAAAGTCTGGCCAACTTTTCCAAGGAGAAGAAATAGAAATGGGCCCAGCGGGCCAGTGATGATAAGTACCCGCGACAATTTCGATGCTCGGCCTATTCTTTTGAAAAAATTATATTTAAGAAGCTAAATTTTATAAAATCTATAATAAAATTTTTTTAAAATTATAATCATTTTTAAGAACTATAATTATTATCAAATTTTAGGACTATTAATTTTAATAAAATTATTATTAAATTTAAGATAGTGGTAAACTTTTTTAAATTTATTAGTAATTTTTTAATTTAATAATAAATTCTCTTAAAATTTGGTATAATTTTTGTTGTTTCTTTTCCCGCCAGAAATTTATTTGTTTTCGCGGGAATTGCACACCTGCGCCGGCCCATGGCCCACCTCGTGGAAGCTAATTATTAATTTTCCATACTGAGAATTACGAGAACACCCCTGGAAAATATCACGGTTCTTTCCACATGAATATAACAAAAAATTTTGAAAAGGTCCAAAATTCCAAAAACATTCAACCACCCTTCAAATTTGCAAAGTTGGAAATCCTGCATGACAAATAACATTAATTGAAAAAAAAATTGAATTCAGTATATAAGTCTTATTATTATTTTAATTACTTAAATATCATACTGAGGATGATTTATCCTAAAACAATTATCAATAAAAATATATATAAAAAATGCTCTCTACTCTTTAATCATATTATAATAATTTTAAAAAATCAGAATTTATATTTTTGTCGTTTGATTATTGTATACACACAGATTTGTTGTTCCACTGACATTTAACGGCTATTATTTATTAGTAAAAACAACAGGCTATTATATAAGTTTTTAGTTTAGCCTGTGGGTGAAATTTCTTTTTTTAAAAAATCTTTTCATTTGACATTTAACGCCTTGTATAATTAAAGATAATAGAAGAAAAAAGAAAATGAATTAATTAAATAATATTTTTAGTACATATTTTTTTAGGTTGGAAAAGATTTTTTTTTCAATTTATAAGTATACAAATTGAGAACAATTATTATGTTTAATTTATATAAATATATTATGTTATTATTATTATTTTTTATCCATTCTGATAATATTTTTAAATAAAAGTAAGAGAATTATGTATTATTATTTTTTCATTCATATATTATTTTTATCTAACCAAATATATAAATAAAATAATATTTTATCCCTTTTTATATTATACTTTTTATTTATATTCTCATTTTTTTTCACCGAACATAACTTACTTACCTGGTTTCTTTTAATGCGTACAAATTATTGATATAGATGCATATAAATTTAAGTAATTTTACCAAGAAAAACTTAAATACAACAAAATTAGCATTTAAAATGTTTAGACAAGTAACAATTTTCTTCGAATTTGAGTTTTTACCAGTACAACGAGTCTCAAATTTTTTTTTCGATAAAATAATAAGTCTTAAATAAGATATTGATAATATTTTTCTTACAGTTGTTGACTGGTTGGATTTGTGGCTAACACGTGACTACATATACCTGGAGTTGTGACTCGTTTGTGGTGCACCTAAAGGCGGAGACCTCGAGCGCTGTGTAGCGTCAAACAGAATTGGCGTGTTTATGAGAAATAAAGAAAAAGAGGAGGGCATTTTGGTGACATAGGGGAATTTAGAGGAGAAAACGCGGGCTTCATGACAATCCCAAATTGAAGGGGGCAAGACTCTGTCACTCAGCGTTTTTCATTTGGCTCTATTTTAAAGGCACCCCACTTCGCTTTTTGCTCAAGACTAGCTTCACTCTCCTCCTCCTAATCCGTTTAAGCTCAACCCCAGAAAAACAAATCACTCTTTCTGGTCTTCAATTGGGCCCATTTGATACTCTGAATCTGCTTTGCCATCGGCGGTGGAACCACAGAGCTGGTGCAGGTTTGTGAATGAACTCCATAATTGTGTGAATTATCTTTAATATAACTCCAAGTTGGAACTTTTCTTCATTATTCAGACTTCAAAGTGGGTGAGCTTTTGTATCGCTGATTTTTATTTATTTTTTTAGTTTTTTCTTCTTGAATGTTCAGTTGTGTATATATTTTGAGATACAGTAGATCTGGTTCGTTGTCACTGTTTCGTGGGAAATGATGCAATTAATACTGCTTCCAGTTTGGCACTGGTGGTGGGTTTAATCGTAGGTTTTCAACCCTTAAAGATGTTTGTTTTGTTTGATAATAATATATTAGTCAAATATGTTATGCCATTTATGGGTCATCATAATTTCGTTCTTTTGAACTTTGAACCAGTATAGATCATGGTCTAATGTCTATTTTAGGGTGAATAGAACCACAATGGTGTACTATATTGACACGGTTTAAGATGAAGTGGAAGTACGTACGGGGTGTGCACTGCCAAAAAGAGGGTGGACACCCCGGGCACGAGTTGTTGCGCAAACTTTGCTCCTGGTCAGGTTGTTAATTCAACAAATAGTTGAGCTTGGGCTCAAGCAAATTTTTTATTGTTCCCTTAAAGCTTGGCTTCATTAGTTTTTTGTTAGACTCGAGCTCGGGATCAGGCATGAATTTCATGAAAACGTAAAACTATTTATCAAGATTGTGAACAATATATATGAATAAACAAGTTTGTGGGTTTATTTAAACATAAATTTTTGAATAAAAACAAACAAGCTTGTAAATTGACGTAAAGAAAATTAAAACATTATAATTTATAGCCACTTTAGAAACTTGAAAAACTGGTGCTTGTTTGCACATGTCAATATTAAATGAGTTCTGCATCACTCTTGGAGTACAGGTACATTTGTAAGTAACTGGTAACTTAATCAACGAGCTTTAAGTTTGTGTACATGCATGAACAAGTGGAATTTTATGTTCCAAACAGGCATGATCTGTGAAAGGAAGGGAGTTGCAAGATTTTAGGAGACTTTGGGATTTAAAAATCCCCATGTAAAATCAAATTTAATGCTCATAAGTTTCACTATACACACTCAGATTAGATATAGTTGTGAAGGTCACTCAAGTCAACTGAGAAATGCATGCTCATAGGGCTAGAATAGAGACATAATATAGAATTTAGTTATTACTTGTCTCCGGGGAGTACTCTGGGGCTACAAAATTGTGCTCACAAGATTCAAGATATGCCGGGTACTTGCTGTTTGCTCTGTTTTGTTTCTGGTAAGATTTTAAACTTCCAGCGAACAGCTAGATTGTTTACTACCTGTTTTAAGTTTGATGATATTTATATTCGTTCTTGCTTTTTGAAGGAAAGAAGGCAATGACCAATCACCGAGTGGTTTTGTAATGTGGCACTGTTATTAATATGATTTCCATTCATTTTCTAGTGTAATTTTGTTAATTAATTATTTATAACAGTGAGTTATTTAACCAAAGTCTCTGAGGCTAGGAAAAAATATAATCGGCATTATAATCCTTTGAAACTTGGGAATTGGTTTCCTCAACTCTTTTGGGTCTAATTTGTTAATGATTAAAAGGGACAAAAGTCATCAAACTTACACTCTTTCCGGATTTTTACTTTCCTTTTAGTGCAAGGTTCTTATCAAAGACTTAACCCTCAGATTTTGAGATGGAAGGCTCTAATGATTCCGAATCAGTTTATGACCAAGGGACTTTGGTGATGACTCCATATTATACTCCATATCAAAAGCAGGGATTGCAGGCATCTGGCCTTCAACCTGTCAATATGGACTTATCTCTAAGCTCTGGAGGCAATAGCTCTGTGACTTCTTTGAAGGAGGGCTCTGGATCACCTTCCTCATCATCCTCATCGTTATCCTTAGAATCTGGATCTTTTAATTCATCTGTAATCCATCACCATGTTTTGCCTGTAAATTCTGACAGCATGGGACTCCCCAAAGAGACTAAGCTGAAAGACGAATTTCCTGGTCTGGAACAACAGAATCACATGGACCAGGAAGATGACACAGATAATGTATTGCCGGCAATAGAGAATATAAGTTATGAGGAGTTGCTCAGGAAATTTATCAAAAATGAAGAGGAGCTGAGAATTTCAAACTTGAAAATTCAGATCTCAGAAAAGGAGATTATCAATTTAAAGAGTCAAATTGAGAAGAGTGAGGATCAGCTTGATCATGTTCAGAAAGAATTGAAAATGAGGGAGGCTGACCTTGAATATGAAAGAGGACAGGTACTGGAGTTGCAAAAACAGACGGCTGATTTGGGAACTCATGTTCCAGACTGTTGCTACAAGATAGCAAAGTTGGTGGAAGAGTTGGAGGTAGCTAGAGAACAGCTTAAGGTATCAAATGATGAGGCTGCAAGGTTACAAGAGGAACTTATGCGTAGGTCATGTGATAGTACTCAAGATTTGCAAGGTCATCTTGAAGTGGCACAGGAAAATATAGCCACATTAGAAGCCCAGCTTGATTCAGGGAGAACGCAAATTCAAGAGCTTGAAGACAGGATTATATGGTATAAAGCTAATGAGACTAAACATGAACTTGAGGTCCAAAAATTGAAGGCTGAAATGCTTAATGCCCAGGAGCGGACCTCTTTGGAGAAAAATTTGCTGCAGTCTGATATAACAATTTTGTCAGAAGAAAAACTACAGATGGACTCCAGACTCAAGGAATTGGAGTCAAGAAGCAACATTTTAGAAAATAAATTAGAGGAATGTGAAGCTGAAAAGTTGAAACTTAAAGAGCTGCATGCTACCCAGCAGCTGGTTTTGGAAGGTGAAGTCAGTTGTTTGAAGGAAGAACTTGATCAGAAAAGATATGATGTAGAAGCTTTGAATAAGGAATTTGACAGGCATAAGCACAAGTATGACATGCTCATGACTGAAAAAGATGGGGCCAATGCTACAATCCATAGACTTATGGCAGAGGTGAGCTTCCGAGATAATCAGATTGAAAATAAGGAGAGAGAGCTATGCCAGTTGCATGTCCAACAGGCAGAGTTGATTTCAGAATCTGAAACTAGACTGAATCTAGTAAATGAGTTGAAACTGAAAGTGGAAGAGCTCGAAAAAGAGGTGGCTAGGCAGAAGGCTGTGATCTCTGATAGGGCCGAGGAAAAGAGGGAGGCAATACGGCAACTTTGCTTTTCACTTGAGCACTACAGGAGTGGATATCAAGAACTCCTTCAAGCATTTACCAGGCACAAGCGTCGTGCTGTTGTAGCTTCCTAAGTCAACTTTAGTTGTGGTGTGTCATCATTTCCATTTGTGTTGTAGATGCTGAAGCTTTACGTATAATCAATTTTTGCGTGCATTACTCTTGCTGAGCAGCCGACATTATATAATGTTTGCCTAGATTCCTATAAAACCTATAAAAGTAGATCAAACAGTTATTAATGTTTCGGAAGTTGGTTCATTTTTCATGGCCTAGGTTTCTTGTGTTAACGCAGTCTATTCATGTTTAGAAGGTTCAGTTAAAGTTGTGACTAGTACAATGCGGAGTAGTTAATGCACAACTCAACTTGGGTTTCAGATTTCGGTGATTATATTATGAGGCCGGGATGGGTATACCATTAACTCTAATAATGATGCAATCAGAACAGTATTTTATTAAATATTTTGTTTTAATTGTTTAAAATCTAATTTATTTAATAATTAATTGTTATTGATAAGATTAATTTGATTTTTTAGGTAATTGATATGTATAGTTTTTGTAATAAATCATAACTAGGATTCATAGTATTATCACTCTTTAGATTTTGAGTGGATAATTATCTCACAAAGAGGTGTTAGGCATGGCAATTTGGATGAATATTTTGGACATCTGATAATATCTTACCAAAATAAATGTTTATATCCTATTAATAATAGATATTGGATATTATAAATATATATCTAGGATAATTTTAGGTGGAATCAAATTTATCTTTCAGACCAATTTTCGTCCAATACTTAAGGGTAAAAAAGGTACTAATCTCCAATATCCATCATCCAATAACTTTATTCATTATTTGTCATTTTTTATATTAATGTTTTTTTAATACATTGTTAAAAGTAATTAACAATTGCAATTTAAAAAATGCATTTTAAATTACATTTTAGAAGATAAATATGGATATTAAGTATTTCAGAAATACTTTATCTAATACTTATTACCTTAATATTTATAAAATTTTAGATTACTAAACACTCAATGAATTTCAAATATTGAGTATTTTGAATATAGGCTTGAGGGATGTAAATTTGTTTTGGATTTAAAAAAAGTTTATATATTGAATATATACTATAAATTTGAATTTAGATATCAAAAAATTTAAACGAGTATCCATCTATTGTTACCTAAAAAAAAATTATTATAACTTTTTTTATCTTCTCCACACATGCGCACACACGCGTGCATAGAGAGAGAGAGAGAGAGAGAGAGAGAGAGAGAGATATATATATATATATATATATATATATATAAACACACACACACACACGTGTAAAGTAAAGGCATCCTCCTTGCTATAAAGGAGAAGACATCCTCAATTATATAACATATGGATTGCTTTTGTTAAGGACAAGATTTAAGCAAAGTTAACTGTCAACTCCATGAAAGTTAAACTTGCTTTCATGACAAATCTCAAAGTCTTGAACTCTTGATAATTCTAGGGATGGGATAAATATATTTATTGACAAATAAAATTGTATCTAAAAGAAATCTCTCTCTCTCTGGCGTTAGGTTAAATTAGTGCTTATCTTCATAATTTTGCTCAATTTTCAATTTAGTCCTTTATTATTTAAAAATTTATAATTAATTCTTATATTTAAAATTTTTAATTTTGTATTTATCATTAAACTTCTATTAATATTTTATTAAAATTTGTTAATGTAATCAGCCATGTACTATTCTGACACTGTAAATATTTATAATTCAAGTTAATTCGCTCAAATTATCAAGCATATATTGTATTATATATCATATGTATGATATATATATATATATATATATATATTGCTAGAATGCCATATCTGTGAGTTTTTATATTTCTGTGAGAATTGTTACAGCACCATGGGAAAACATTATTAATTGTATTGGTTCATGTAATTTTTTCAATGTATCTTGTAAAACTTCTCGTTAACCAAAAAAAAAAAAAAACGATGAAGGGGAGAAAGATAAAGGCGGGAAGAGTGGAAGACAAATACTATGATGTTTTGACTGGTAAAGCAGGACATCAGATGCCCGTGTTGCCGCGTATTTGCTGTCCTCTTTTTCATTCTATAAATATTTTGTCAAAGTTTGGTGACAAAAATCTTACCTGCTTGGGACTAATTTGGATTAAAAATGTTATTAAATAATTGTAAATTCAAAAGAAAAAATTTACTGGTATAATTTTAAAGCTAAACAACTTAAGCTCAAACTTTAAAACATTTTTTTATAAAATGAAATTGAAAACCTACTTATTTATGAGCTGTCTTTTGTTATTTTATGTGAAGTTTATATTAAAAGCCAAGAAAAACTTTACCAGCTAATTTTTTTTTTTTTTATCATTTGAAGAAATAACCTGGATGATTGAATGCCACGTTTCACTTGACAGTTGATCACAGGTTGTGCCAGAAAATTTTAAGTACTTTTATAATGTGACATTATTTATACCTCCTTTAATAAAAAAAATCAAATAAAATATATTTATTAATAAAATAATATTAAAATTTAAAATTAAATCTCACTTTGAATTATTTATTACTCGCATATCTGAAATGTTATATTGACTATAGTTACTCAGTACAACATTAATATTATACAAAGGTGTCACATCCATTGTTAGGCTACTTTTATCCTTTAATTTGAAAATAAAAATCCTTTAAATCAAAATTTTAATGGCGGTTTCCATTTTTCAGCCTTTTAATTTGTGTTTTTTTATTGCCTTTCGTTTTCAAAGGAAGCATCGTGGCTATTCCAGAAAAGTAGATTATGGAAAACCGAAGCAGGCCCTGATTTTGATAGTGAATCAGCATCTCTCCATCTCCATCTCCATCATTGAAACCCAGAAGGAGGGAGGATAACATACCATGATCATCGCCGCCTACTAGTTTGGCCTCAGCCTTTCTTGAATTGTTTTCAATTTAATAATCTTGTTAGTCACCAACTTGCCTGAAGTATTGTTTAAGTAATGCCAACCATATTAAACTTAAGGATTGACTCTGAACATGAATATGAGTTGGCTCATTGTTTTTATTTAATAAATATTTTTTATATGTAATTATTTACATATTTGTTATTAAATTTTTTTAATTAAAACATGAGAAGTGTATAAATTTTTTTAACTAATAACATTATAAATGTATAATCTTTATGATTTAATATCAAATAATTAAAATTTTAAAGAACTTTTTAGATGTGTTACAATTTTATTGAAAAGTTTAATAACAAAAATATAAAACACTATACTTAAATCTGTATTATCATTTATATTTTTATGATAGTATTTAATTTTTTTAATTAATTTTTTTATTGAAATATGATAAGTGTATAATTTTTTACTAATAACATCTTTAATATATGATTTTTATGATTTAATATCAAATAATTAAATTTTTAAAGAACTTTTTACATATGTTACAGTTTTATTGAAAATTTTAATAACAAAAATATAAAAACTATACTTAAATCTATATTATCATTTATATTTTATGATAGTATTTAATTACTTTTCATACAAAAATACCATTTTTTCTATTAAATTTTGAATGAGTTTTAAAATGCTTTATTTATCTCAAATTTGTTCTATTTCTTTCAAAAAAAAATATTTCTAACACTTAACAACATCCGAATTCTTAACAAAAAATATTGACATGGCAAAAGAAAATCCTATTTGACATTTATGTCATCTTCAGAGGCCACATCAAGTTGCCACCCCATCTTCATCTTCTTTTAAAAACCCAGCAAGATTTTTTTTTAATCATTATTGTAAAAATTGAAAGCAATTGAAAATGATTATAAACAAATTTGTTTCAAGATTTAAATTTATTAGAAACATAAAACTACCCTTCAAACATAGGTTCAGTGAAATCATTTTCTTCAAGCTTTTTAAACATGGTTGTTTCGACGGTTTCTTGACTCCTAGTGCAAGAAATGACAGCATTAACTGAAAGGAAATGGTAAGAAGATTTACAGAAACATTTGTCTCACCGAGTGGGTGCCAAATTTTAGATCCCTATTTTGTAAAAGAGATCGAATCAGAGATATCTTTAATTAACAACAAAGATCAACAGAAAATTAAAAAATATATATTAAAGGGCTAATAAAGAAGAACAAAAAAAGAGCAGGAAGAAGATAAGATTGTTAGTTTAGGTGGCCATGGTGGGTCTATTCTTGTTCAGACAAATTTGATTGAGGTAGGCTAGATGTAGAAACAAAAAAATAGGCTAGACTATCAAATTAGTCTTAAAGGTTAGTATGACATGGTAATCTAGTAGTTTAAATAAAAAAATTATTAATACTTATATAAAAATTTTAATTTTTTAATAATAAAATATAATTTTATAAAAATTTATATAAAAAGTTTATTTTGTAAGAATTATTTTATAATTTTTATAATAAATTTAAAAATAAACATAAATTTAAGCTACTTGATATTAGTTCAAATTGAACAACGATTTCAATTTTAAAATTTATTTAAAATTGAGCCATGTATTCGATTAGGTCAAGACTCAGTCCCATCCAACCTATGTTCACTTCTACACAATTAGATAATATGGAATTTAGATAGATTTCTTTTTTTTTGTTAGTTTTTTCTATTAAGTAATTAGATGTTAGTTATTAAAAATAACATTAACATTTAAAAAAATGCAAAATGAAATTGATATGCCCCCTAAATCTTTAGTATTGCGACATGTGTAATAGGAGAGAAATAATATAAATAGGTGGGAGTGTGTATGACATTTAATTTAAATCATCTCATGATCTTTGCATCATTTTGTTAGAAAGAAACAAAAATTAAATAATATAAAAAAGTGAGAGTATATATAGATCATTTCCTTTCTTTTTATCACTTTTTTTTTTCTCTATTTCTTTTCTAACATGATAAAATCTTGCTTGCACCAAGTAAGAGAGAATCTAAACTCATATGAGATTAATTTATTTTCTTTTCACCCATTCTTTTTTTTTTTCTTTTTATCTTTTTTTAAACGGTATGCCCTATATTTAATTGCTAATGCAAAGAATTCATATACAATTGGTATAAATAAAATATTTGGGACAAAATAAATACTCACTTCAAGTTTAAAAGATGAATACAATGCTTTTGCATTATTTGGTTTTTATAAAAACAACATAATTATATTTTAAATCACAATTGTATTAGATTTAAAATCTTAGTTGAAAATTTTTTAATTATCAAAAAATGAATGTTGATAATACCAAATTTTAAGATAGTATAGTAAATATTTTTCTTATGTTAATACAGTGGTAGTATTAGAATAATATATTTTTATATGAAAATAGCTACATAAAATATTAAATTAATTAATTTGTATACAAGGTTGGTATGAACAATAACTCACTATGTTAAAATAAAAATTATGATCTTATTTAAAAAAAATATCTTCAATTAGAAATTAATTCAGTTTTGTAAGTAGCACCAAAATATTAATATTTATTTTTATATTTTGATTCATATATTTTTTTTAATGGAAGATACATGGGCTATACTAAAACAGAATTTAAAATACAACACTATAATCCCCAGAAACAAAATTAATATGAAGTGGATGAAAGATAAAAGAAATACAAAAGGGCTATACTAAAACAGTTATAATATTAGAAATTTATTCACAAGCGTTTTTTGTTTTTTAAATTAGGTTGATGTAAGAAATTTTTTTAGGTGTTGGAGATCAATAATTAAAATTAATTTTATATGGATAAAATTTATGTGTAGTACATATAAAGCTTTTGTATAAAATAAAATTTAATTATTAAATATATAAATGATATCGTGCGTAAGAATTGATGAGGATGATTTTATTAAGATTCTAATACGTGGGACCCATCTGATGCCACCTCTTCAATGGTTGAGCACTCAGCTTTAAATGTCACCGGCGCCGACTTCTACAACTCATCATTGCCCATTCCACAGTGCAAAAGCACACCAGGCAGTGAAAGAGAGAACTGAATTAATACACACGCAGACGCAGGTAGAGGTACAGGTGTGTGAAGCACAACAAATGTTCAAAACAATTACGAGCTGAGAGGGAACAGAAGACCTTTTCTTCTGGGTTTTGGTCTCTTAGTTAGCTCCTACTCATACTACTTAGCTCCTAATCATACCATTCTACTAGCTACCGAGGGAACAAGAAGCGAAGATGATAACCATGATGATGTTGATGATTCTCTCCAACGATCTCCCTGTCCCTCTCTTATTCTTTGGTCGTAAACTTTGCGGCAAAGAAAAGATTTCTCTCACTTTGTCTCTCTTCATCTTTCCTCACAGGTTGCTTTATTTAGTCCACACCGACCTTTATCATTCACTGCACAACACATCATTGTTGACCCATTCATCTTTCTTTTTGCTGGATTTCTAAGAATTTGCTTCTCTTCTTACGTGTTTATATTCCCGAAGCTACATTTTTGTGTTTCTTCATTTGAAATGTTTTTGTGTTTGTTCATATTAATTTTTTGGGTTTTCTTTTTTCTTTTCTTATTTTTTTATCCTCTCTTCTCTTCTTTCCGAAGTACCTCTAAACAAAACTTTTTTTTTTCTTTCCTTATGTTTTATCCTCTCTTCTCTTCTTTCCCAAAACCTATAAACAAACAGCAGTTTTCTCAGTTGCTAGGAGCTATAAAATATGATTCGATCTAACCGGCAAACTAAGGTAATTGTGATCAGAGAACCTTTATTCTACATGTGAATTGAGTCTTCTTCATCTTTTCTTCCCGAACTTGTGTTTCCCCTGTTTTTCTTAAAAAAAAAAAATTGGCAAGATTTATTCTATTTTTTCTTTGTGGGATTGCAAGCGTCTTATGCATATTATCAACAATAATTTTCTTGTTTCCCATTGTATATGAATGATATTTAGTAATTTATTTATTATGAGGAATTAATTTTTTTATTGGCTGCACAACAAATATGCCATGAATTCAACTGTTTGATAAATTATTTAAAATATTGAAAACGTGCGTATCACAAACTAGCTGATTGTGTGGAGTTGTTGTTCTCGACTATATGACATCAATTTGTGTTGCAGCATATAATTTTGCCTTTCATTGACAAAGATTAGAATATAAAAATGATGGTTAACGACATGTTTGCAAGTTTTTTTTTTTTTTTTTTGGGGGGGGGGGGGGGGGGATGACATTTTCGCTGCTTAGTTATGGCTTTTTGAATGTCTCGCTGGGATTTATCTAGTTCTGTTGTCTATGGAGTGTGCAACTTCCATGTACTGGCATGTAGTACTGATAGATAATTAGCTGTTTCTAGGCTCGTCAATATAACCTTTGACAATCTAGTATACACGAAGGACTTGTACTCGTTTGCTTTACTCATCAGCATCTTTAAGTCCCTTAGTACATGTTCATTTGCCTGAATATGATACTTCTGTTGATCCTAGCTAACGAATGGTTTATTAGAATCATAGCTAAACTTATTATTGTCTGATGCAGACAGTGACACTAGGGAGATCTTTCGTTAATTTCCATCGAAGAATGTTGTTCTGTTGATGAATTTGGTATGTGAGTTTGCTATCTACTTTTGTGCAAAATTTCTGGTCAAAAGTCAACCTTCAGACCATAATTTATTACATATTTGAAGAAAGATGCCTAGTGAATTGGCTACTAAAGTACGACTAGTTAGATGTCCTAAGTGCAGGCTGGTTCTTCCAGAGCTTCCACATTATAATGTATATAAGTGTGGAGGATGTGGCACTACTCTTCAAGGTAACAACTCTTCGATAATGTGCTTGGTTTGATCATAACCTTTAAATAATGTCTTACTCGCTTGCAAAATTATTCAAACCAGATTAATTTTTCTGATATGATTTATTTCTTTGCTTTGTTACTGATGCTCTTATCTGTTTGCGGGTTTCTGTATATTGTCACTAGTCACTACTAATTTTTATGAATATCCAACTTAAGAAATTAGGAAAACCTCTTCTTGATCTGAAATTGTAATTGAAATCGTTTCATTGTTCTCCATACAGCTAAAAGACGAAAAAGTGAGGCTGTGAACTCGGAGTCCAGCTCACATGAAAGTGAAAAAGCTCCTAGAAACACATCGGATCTTGTTTCTGAGGATACGTCTAGCAAGAAAGAGCAGCTAGTTTTTCCTCAGGAGAATGTTGAGAGGACAACGGCAACTACTGTTTCCTCTGGAGAACTTTCCTTGCATGATAACAGTAAAAAGGGTCAAAGTGAAAATGGTCCTAGGGAGAATGATCTGGGGACTAAAGGAACTACTTCTTCCTCAGGAGAGTGTTCCTTGGTTGAAAATGATGGAAGGAATCAAAATGAACATAGGGAATGCAATGGAGAGCAGCTTGAAACTTCTAATTTGTCAGATGAAGATTGGAAAAATAAGATGGATACCAGTGAACGTTCAGGCATCAAAGTCAATCAGCATGAGGTATCCAACAAATGTTGTTCAACTGGGCTGATTCAATGTGAGATTGAGGCCAATGATACAAAGTTGCAATTAGTTGGATCAGAAGAATCAAATAATGGAAGCTTGTTAGTAAAGGGGGCGGAAGAGGAGTTAAATTCTGCATCGGATGAAGAAAATACCAAATATGACCAATCAGATCTGGGAGGTGCAAAATCTGCAGTGGATATTACTGAAAGTTTCTTTACTTCCAAAAGCTCAAGTACTGCAAACTTTGCCTCTGAAAACGAAAGCATTTCATATATTACTCCTCGTATCATTAAAGGCAACGCTACATCTGATAATCATGTATTATCTTATACGGAACAACTGAAGCAAGCGGAGAATAGTATTAACGTCAGCTTTGAACGTGTAAGGTCTATGGATAAATCTGAAGCCACAGAAGTAATTAATCTGAGTTCAGAGCTTAGTGATAGTCTTGGAGAATTGTCTAATTCCCCAACCACTAGAGGCTCTCATGCTTATGATGGCAGCGTTTCTTCTTATGATGGAATGGATGAACAGATCCCTTATTACCAACATTTAAATCCTTTAGGCAACACTAAAAGTGTTGCTGATGCTGTTTCTGACGAAAGGCTTAGAATGGCAAAAGGCCTTGTTGATAGCATAATATATGGAGATTCTAAAGCACACCAACACTTGATGAATTTTTCATCAGATTTTCCCAGTGGAAAGCATCATGTCATGAATGTGGCAGAGAGAAAGGAGTTTCCATCCGAAATGCCTTTTCATTATAGTGGTTCTCGATCTGGCTATGAAAGTGGCAGCACATCAAATCAATTACTTGATGAGCTATACTGCAGCTCAAGCTTTCTTCCATCTGACTCTTGTGATGACCCTGACCAGGAGAAGATGAAACTGCTGAGAATGATATATAAATTGCAGGATCAACTCAACAGAACCTGCTCTGTGAATGGAGAAACAAATGGAGGACTTTCCACAAGCACTTGTAAGGGAAAGCTTACTTTGTCATACCATGGCCATGACCTTAAAGAGGAAAATTTTCATCAAGCTCCTGATTACCCGAAGTGTAATGGAAGATGCACTCATGGAATTAACTGGTGCCAAAGGGATAAACTTTCACTAAAACTTTGTTCAGCTGAGGCAACAAGCAGTACACACCATGTTGATCTTTCTTGTTTTCATTGCTTTCCCCAAGAGTGGCAATGCCCAGCAGAGTTGCCTCCACATGTCTGCCAGCATGAAGGGCTGTGCAGGTGTCATCATGGTCAGAATTGTTGCTCTTCTCACCGCTCTTGTCCTTTGAATCCACAATGGATCATGAACCCTAAACCCCCATTATATGGCTGTGAAACAAAATCTGATGGTCAGAGGAACCAGGCTTATGAGGTGAAGAAATATCCTAGGCAGAAACAGAATTTGGCTAACCGACATGTCCGGCCAGTGGCAGGTGGGGCCCCTTTTGTCACTTGTCATCACTGCTTCAGGCTGCTGCAGTTGCCTGCAGATTTTCATCTTTTTAAGAGGGTACGTCATAAGCTAAAATGTGGTTCATGTTCAGAGGTACTCGAATTTATACTGATGAACAGAAGTCATATAGTTTCAAATGCACCAAGCGAGCTTAATGGCCAAAGCAAGGTGGTTAATGGAAGCAATAGGCCTTCAGAACCTCATACCAACCATTACAATTCACAAGCGGACCCTGTTTCATATTCAGATAATTATGGACTTTCTGCTTCTAAAAGCCACTCCTCAGAAGATCCTATTTCCCTGACAGCCTTTTATTCTCTGCATGGCTGTAAATATGATCACGGTGTCTCTCGTTGGACGTCTGAGGCTATAACAGAGAAAGAGAATCTTGCTTCAACACATTCTAGTTCAATTGAGATTCCTGTGGGAACAAATGAATCAGCTGGACTTGTCTCCAATATGTTTGTGTCAGAAAAAGTATCATCCCAAAAGGAGGCTCGGCCACTCCCACCACCAAGAAGTTCGCCGCTTCATCAACTGATGGGTTATACCTCACCAAGCCAAGTGATAAGAGGAACTCAGTCATCTGGTGAATGTAACCTCATGATCGATGATGAAAACCTTTTGGTGATGGAAAAGACTTATAATTGTCAGGAACCATAATCTCAGGCCGTGGGTCAAGTACCAAACATGAAGCAACACTACTTCTGTGAAACGGCAAAGATCGAGAACGGGGAGTTTCTCATCAGAATTTGAGATGTATGTGATATATTATCTACACGACAGTGTGCGTCCATGGGACTATTTGCTCGCAAATCAAGATCTGCTACATTACATAATCCGAATGGTATTAGTGTGCAATTACTATTGCTCGTAATTTTCTAAATTATGGCAGTGTCACAACTTTGAAGACTCGCAAAGACCCGTGACTTGTAAGATAATTGTTATGTTTTTTGTGACCACAAAATTGTGACAGAAGTTTTCCTCCATTTGTTTGAGTTTGTATAAGCATAAGCACCATAGCAAGACATCGAGAAAAACAATTGTCGTATTAAGTAGAGTCATACGAAGTGGAAATCCCAACACAAATTGCAGATGCTTGCTAATAAAAAATTTGTAATATCATTCGTGTTGCAGGGAGGAGTTCCAACTTGTAACCCAAGTTGGTATCATCCAAGGTGTAAGAGTCGAGCTAGTGTTGATTTTTGAGATCTTTCCAGTGTTCCTATCAGTAGTGAACTCCCACCTATAACACTTTGCTTGTATACAATAGTAACGATACAGTTAAAGCTTTTCGCCTGATATTGGGTATATCCAGATTCTCTAATAACTCATTCGACACTATCTCTATATCTGCGTCTTCTAGTGGAGGCAATTGAAATCCTCTGATCCTGAAGCATATTCAAATTGGGAGCCAACAACCGTGTATACCGGTCAAAATACAATAGCTGCTTCAGGAGCATTGCGAATTCTCGAGGGAACTTTAGTCCATATGATTCACTTACCTGAACCTGTGGATCAGGTAGAAAACATATAAGTGCAATATTAAGGACTTAACATAATCAAACAGTTACAGTCACCTACGCAAGAAATTGCTCATTTGATATGGTTTACTGTATACATGGATACTGGATAATGATCGTATTTATGGACAATTGGTTTTCAACTATGGAGTGATGGAATGTTGTTCATCCTACATTAATCTGACAATTTCTCATGTTTATCTTGAACAATAGCGCAACATTCTTTTTTATTGAAGAAAAAAAACCCTTTTGGCCAGCAATACATTCGAAGGCTACTAAAAGATATTGCAAACATGCAAACCTACGGATGTGACAGAAATTCAAAAGTCGCATATAAATCCATCAAATCAGCAGGGCAGTGTGAAAAATTGTACTCCATTTCCAAGGTAATTCTAGAGCTTAGTAAGTAGCAAATACTCTACCATAGGTCTATTACCAGTCAGAGCCTCTGGGACCTATTTATACAGACAAGTTCAAGTGGTTCAAGCTAAATAGCTTACCACATCAAGGAAGAGCGCATTCATCTGCCTCTCATCAACTACTATATTAGCAGAGACAGCAGTTGCAGCTGCAGTTGTCCCACTTCTAGTTGCCACAACTATTTCAGTGTCCAACTCCTGCACTTACATAAACGTGAGTAATAACACTTTAACCAGGTTTGGGCTAGGTTATATGCATGGTTTTGATAATCAATGATGAAAATTCAAGTCCAGATGAGAAGGAAGAAGACCTTTCCGGATGGCATTCTTTGTCCACTGATAACAATAATATGAAGGAAACCATTTATACTAACCCAAATTGGTGAGACCTAATTTATCACAACCAAACATTAAATTGACCCCTATGCATAAGGATGCATGAATGCTCGCACCCACACATCTCTGATTTCATAGCACAATTAATAGACGGACATTCTGAAGAAAGAATAATATTTTGTTATTTCTTGACTAGTTTCCCATTAATTCCAACCAAATTGAAAATCACAGTAACCACACTTGTTAATATATGCATTGGAATAATAAAAGAACTAATAGATTTAAAAAAAAAAATAGATTGAGCAATTGAGGCAAAAACAAAAAGATGTTTGAGGCAGGAAAATCAGGATGTCACCAATATGCATTTGCCAAATAAGCAGAGTACTTTCACACACATACCAGCCAGTCGGAACACACATTAACCACAAGTATAAGTGAGTCACAGTGCTTGCCTTAATTGATGAGAATACTTTTTCCAAATCTCTGGCAAAGGCTCTAGCATTAATATCTTTGTTTGTAGCACCCATTTCAATCAAGGCAGATGCCATTGAGTCATAATCTTCAATGGCAATGGACCCCAAGAATACTTCCATAGCAGCCCAAGTTTTGGGAGATATACGTCCAACAATTCCTGTAAGTTGAAACAAAAGTTTATCTTGTTTATCTCCAATGGAATTGTGTGGAAG
Organism: Erythrophleum ivorense; assembly: GCA_026724425.1. Lineage (NCBI taxonomy): Eukaryota > Viridiplantae > Streptophyta > Magnoliopsida > Fabales > Fabaceae > Erythrophleum > Erythrophleum ivorense. The sequence continues at coordinate 636,860 of JAIUCV010000268.1, forward strand.
CAATAACCAAAATTTTGTTCTTCCAAAAGAAGCAGCACTTTAAAACCACAAAACACTTAAAACATAACTAGTTTTCTGAACAGTTGATAGAGGCAGGGTAAATAAGAGAACACTTAAATAGAGATAATGGCAAAGATTGATGCAAGCTTCTATTTCGATACTACCTAGTGTTGGTTTTCCATATGATAAAACATAATGAAATATTATAGTTTACTGGATTATAGACGGGTATCTCTTGCATGGAGACCCAAACCCCTTATGCCTATATTGCTTATGAAGATTAAAGATAACCATAAGAAATTTCATCCACTTGATATGCACCTGAAAGCTAGAGATGTGGAGACTAGCTTTGGAAACATATAGATTTCGTTTAAGTAGAAGTAAAACGGAATATATAAAATGTAAGTTTAACAAGAGATGCACTAATTTTAGCGTAGAAGTGAAAATCAGAAAACACACCATACTATAAGTCACTTGGTTTAAGTATCTCAAGTCTATCATACAATAAGACGAGAAAATAAAGGAAGATGTAAACCATAGGATTCAAGCAAGGTGGATGAAATGGAGAAATGCTTCGAGTGTTATTATAGATAGAAGAATACCGCTCAAACTTAAGGATAAATTTTATCGCATAGCTATAAGGCCAGCAATGTTGTATAGAGTTGAGTGTTAGGCAATAAAAAATCAATAGAAAAATAAATTCAATATTATAGAGATGAAAATGTTACGTTGGATGAGTAGACATATCAAATAAGATAGAATTAGAAATGAATATATTAGAGAGAAAGTTGGAGTCGCATCTATTGTAGAAAAGATAGTAAAATTGTATCTTAGATAGTTTGGATATGTATGGAGAAAACCTATAGAAGCCTCAGTAAGAAGGATAGATCAGATAGAGAATAACCCAATAATTAGAAGTAGAGGGAGACCACAAAAAACTATAGGTGAAATTATTAAAAAAGATTTAGATTTAAATGATTTATCTAAAAATATGATTTATGATAAAACTTTATGGCGGCGTTTAATCAATGTAATTGACCCCACCTAGAGGGAAAATGCTCTTTGTTGTTGTTGTTGTTGATATGCACCTGAAAATTTCAAAGAATTTACTCGACAGATGATAGTTTCATGTTTTTCCCTTTTTTTTTCTTAACCATTATTATTTAAGATAAAATGTTCAAGGATATCTTTGAGTCACGTTTTTTCTGAAGTAAAGTCCCTTACGTTTCAAGGATCTGAACTTCAGTTACAGTGTTAGACCTGTTCAATGATCACACCCACCATATTTAGAGATGACTTGAGTTAGTGGAACTGCAACTTGGAAGACTAATGATAAATTACTAGTGATGAAAACAGTATTATTTAATTAAAGAAGACTTCTAGAAACTTGAAACACTTAAATTTCAAATAGAATGTATAGACCACATTGACACATTTATTATATTAACAGATGGCAAATGCACTCTCCAATAAGATAGAGCTAAAAGTATAACCATCCATAAATTGTACACAAAGAGGATAATGCATACCAAAGTCAAGAAACCCAATACGGCCATCACGTAGAAGCCACAGATTGCCTGCATGTACATCTGCATGGAAGGACTCACATGCAAGCAAACTTCCAAACCTATGGAAACATTATTCACCAAGAGATACAATTTTGTATCAAGAGAGACAGATAAATTTTGAGATAAATAAAATGGGAAAACATAGGATATTTGTTGCAAATGGAAATTTTGAAGTTATACCAAACATTAAGAGCAGTTATAAGGCTGGTTTCTGGATTAGAAACAAGTGAACTTATGGAGTCTAGGTCAGTCAGTGGAACTCCATAGAGTCTCTGCATAGTTAAAACACGTCGACTACTGCAGTATTGATACACTTTTGGAGCTGTTGCCTGTCCTGTGAGTGCCATGGCTTCCAGGTATCTTCTGAAAGCTTCAATGTTTTCAGCCTCCTTGTAAAAGTTAACCTCTTCAAGCATAGACTCCCGTATGTCTTTAACAATACCAACCTACTGAAAGGATGCTCACATTATAAGGGAGTTCTAGCCACTAGCATTTGCATAGATGAAAATAACAGTGACAAAAAAAAGGAAGGCAAAAAGTGGAAGTTCTAAGTTTTCTTCCATTTAAAAGAAAGACAATGAAGTCAGAGAAAGCAACAGGTACAAAATATGCCAAACAAACAGACACATAGTTAAGATCTAAGAATTTACTTCAATGTTGTTTAAGAGTATACTTAAAATTATTAAAAAAAAAAATCATAGAGTAGAAAAAATATGCACATATAAAGCAATGACAGAAAATCCAGGAGCCCATATTGTTTATACCAGAGATGTCCTGCTTATTTCAGGATTCAAGAACTCCAATATCCGAGCAACAACATAAACAAAATTAAGATCTGCCACTAATATGTCCTCTATTCCTGGTTTTAAGACCTTTATAACCACATCCTCCCGGGAGCCCTTTAGCCTTGCACCATGAACCTAGATGTTATTATCAAAATTGTATTAGCAACCACTAAAGTAATAAAATATCTAGGAAGATAAAGATGGATATATGCTCTACACCTGTGCTATAGAGGCAGAAGCAAGGGGTGTTGGGTCAACATAATCATAAACACTATCTATTGGTCTTCCCAGTTCCTCACGCAATATAGATTGGATCTCCTCAAAAGGAACTGGAGGAGCTCTGTCAAAGCAATTCTGGAATTCCTGTACATACTCAGGAGGAAACAGTGTGGGTGCTGATGCTATGAACTACAAAATGGAAGCCAATGATAGCCATTAGTGTAAATGTTCATAGTATGAAGGCCAACTATAAAAGGGAAAGAACTCTTAAATAGGTATTGACAGAATATTCATATCAAGTGGTTATAAAAGCTTTTCTGTATTATTCTTTATGCACCACTAATAATTCTCTATTACATCTTTTTAGACTGTAAAAAAGCATGCATAATCATTGTGACCAAACAAATATTAACAAAAACAACCTAGGCAGGGAACACACAGGGATGGGGCGGTTATTAACCCATACCTGACCTAATTTGATGTAGGTTGCCCCCATACGTTCGAACAATCTCCTCAAATAGAAGGGGGAAAGTAATCCAAGTTGCATTTCAGTTGGTAACCCAGCAGATGAATTTGACTACAAATGATGCAGGAAAGTTAATAGTTCAGTCCATATTTTTTTAATATAAAAAAAAAATTATCAGGAGACAAATAAAAGTATGGTTACAGTGCAAATGGAAACAGCTGAAGATGCAGAATTTGCAGTAATACGAATGTATAGACCAGCGATATATCTGACTTTCACAAATAGAAGCTAATAATTTTCAGCCCACACATCTTTCCAATAATATTTGGTTCAATAAAACATCCTCCTCCATTGGAAAGGTGAGTTATTCAATATAACGTGACTAATGGCAAATCACGCTGCAGGATATGCCAACAAAACATACTGTGTTACCTTTGATACATCTGCTAACCACTCTTGACCGACCCCAATAAATGCTTGAACACCTTGAGCCAGCCTAACCACGCCACGAGGACCCGTATTGATAGATGTCTGGACAATGTCTTCCACCAGTTTCGGCAGGTTTTCAATACTCTCTGAGGTAAGGACACAATTTACAGGCGTCAACTCAGGCCTTCCAACAGAACGGAAAATTAAAACAAAAAAAGTAATTAAGCGGCAGCAATCGTATGATTAAATCCCCAATTCTTTGGGTATGCTCTACAATCTACATCAAGTTCTCTAGTGTCTAACCCAACAACATAGTAGAGCTTGATGATCTGGCTGAGTCCAGAGTTTGCAGCAGGGTCAATTATATCAGAACTGGTTAAAATTGATGCCAGTGAAACCTTATACCGTATAATTCAAATTGGAAGTGTCACAGTGGTGAGAAATAACTTAGTTCCGATAGCGAACAGTTAATACCAACCAAAATTTAGGAAAAACTCAGTAATTTAAAGCCCAATTAGGAGAATTTTTTTATATTATAGAAGATTTCGCAAGATAACCCAGAAGCCAATCCGAAAACAACCTTGTAATCGACGAGGCGAGGAAAGATCCTGAGCTTGTGCATAGCGAGCGTATAAAGTGAAACCCTTTGACTTTGAGGGAAGTCTAAGCTTCCTGAAGGTTGAAGATGATAGGTGATGATGATGCAACAACAACGGAAAACGGTACCCCCTCAACCCTGAAACCGCCATTGTCCCCATTGATATTCCCTCTTGGACTCCCCACTCTCAGCTAAAGATGATTTGAAACGCTGCTTATTAGTATTCATTAATTTATGGCCAAAAAAATTATATTCATTAATTTTTGTAGCAAGAGAAAACTGCTAAATTATCCAAACGACGCCGTTACTTCCCTCGCAGGTTACCTGCTTCAGGGAGCACATGGTCAAACACTTGCCACACGAGCAGGGAGAGAGACGGGAGAAAGATATCAAGCGCAGAAAGTAAGCGTGGAATGGAAGATGCCACGTGGCAGCGAAGTTTTTGTGGCTAGTTTGTAAATTGGATATTTTGAATAATAAAAAAGAAAAAAATAGATATTTTATAATCAACACAGAAATTTTTTTTGAATACTTCTGATGTATCTATTTTCATAATTTAAACGCATTAGAATTATCGCACATATCAAAAATAATATTTACTTAAAAACTATTCTCCACTAATTAATTTAAAAGATTAATACACCAAGGTATATTTAAAAGTATCTTATATAAAAAAATTAAAATGCTTTTTGTAATTTAAATGATACTTACTCTAGACTTAAATTCTAAGAAAATTTACGTACTTTATGTAATTTAAAGGATGTTAATGGGATATTAAACTGCTCGAGTTTATAATATTTTGGCAATTTCTAATGCTACCAAACAACAAATAATATTTTACACAACTTAAAAACTTGAAACAAATGCTTAAAAAGCGAGTTAATTCATCGTCCAAAAACAATCCATAGCCCCACATCAAGGATCCTAATGCGCGTGACGTCAGTTCCAAACTGCTCTTTCTTCACTTCATAGCCGGTTGTGACTCCTTTGTTGAGGAAAAATGCAAAAATAAAAGGCAATGCAGGCATTCAGTTTCCTGTTTTGTGGAATACTTTTCTAAACAATAATAAAAACTTTTTTAAAACAAAAATATGAAAAAAATATTTTAAAACAAAAATATTAATAAATACTTTTTAATTACAATTAGGGTATTCTTGATATTTTTTAACGTTATTCTTTTGTTAGATTTCCTCTTTAAATAATTTTAACGATACATTTTTTATGTTAAATTAGTGCATTTATGATATAATTAAATTGAGAGAAATGGAGAGGTGAAGTGAAATGAAATTTTAATATTTGAATATTATACGACATAAAATTATAAGTAAATCAAATCAAACCAAGTGCAAATTTCTAAAAAAATAAAATAGAATAAAATGACACAACACATAAAAACTAATTGACGTATAAAAAGAACACATACAAACTCAATCATAAGCAGTTTCTGAATATTTAGCAGAATCAGCATGCATAAGAAGGACAAGATCATTCCTGCTAAGATGAAAATATAAAAGCCGAACTAAATGATTCAAGCATCTGCATCTGGACTGGATTCCGAATCTTCATCTGTTTGCAAGTCAATAGGTCTCATCCTGTTCATATTGGCTTCCAGTAGGAGTAGTCCATCATCATCACTAGAGCCCATCTCATTCCCTTGTTAGAAGTAGTTTCTGTGTAATCCTTCGTTTGAATCATCAATTATCCGAGATTTTAAACTTTCAGGTCTACATGGAACAATGTTTGCAAAAGTGAGTACATGATGCCTTGGATGTGGTTACTTGAGGGACAAGACAGATAATTTTGAAGAATTTAATGCTTGCTTAGCAAAATTAGAACCGCTGGAAACAAGAGCACACCAGTATGGACTATGGAGATTTCTGAGCTGCTCGAACTTGCTCGTAGAAAAGAACTTGAGAAACAATACATGCAGCCTTGCTACCTGAATCAGAGCCTTTTCCTCTCCTCTTTCATCAACAACAACATAGCTCCCTGCACGATACGAAAGGAGCTTGAGTTGGTTGAACAATGAGGTGGAGGTGCGACCCAAGCAAGTAAATAGGCTTCAAAACCAATACCCATTTCAATTTTTGCGAAATTCTGGTTTGAAAATCATTTTCATCCATTGTTACAGGAAATGGAAAAGATCATATGGCTCTCGATCTAATTTCCGGAGGGGATAATGCAAATAGCCCACCAATCAATGTTTCAAGGAGAAAAATTTAGTTATTTTCTATTTTTAAAGTTAGGGTAAGCATAAGCAATAGTTAGTGGCTTTTCACTAAAAGAGTAAGTATCAAATCACTTCTTGATTAGGAGTGTAGGACAAACCTCGTTTTATTCACGGACTCTTAAAATTTACCTGGAAATAGAGCCAGTGATTTCTCACCACTTGTATCCATCATATTATGAGACAAAAATAGAAAAGGAAACAGAAATAAGAACTATGAACATCCATATTGAACTATCAGGACATGGCACCCGGCACCCGGCACCTGGCAGACAACATCGACCATTTCAAAAAGATTACTATGCTTAAGACTATAAGGAAAGCGATCTCTTGGATTCCCATGGAAGACCTCATTCTGCCCTACTAACCATTATCCTTAACTTCTTTTCGTGAATCACAACTTACATCAACTGTTTATTGAAAGCCAAAGTGATCATAGAAAATATCCACCAGCTCACTCCCACTTTTATATCTTTCACATTTGGCTGCATGGCAACAAGCGAAAAAGTTAATTGACTGAAAAGATTTAAAAGGGATCTTCTCTTCAACGATCCTAATTCTTTTTTATAATTTTACATAGTTCTTCTATCTTTGCCTTTATACCAAAAAATGAACAATGAATTATGTCTGTTTTGAAATGAGTTAGTTAAAGGTATATAGAGAAAAACCTATTTAAATATAACCAAATGAATCTATTATATGTATATGAATTGAACTTAGATCTTGTGGCTTTAAAAGTTAGAAATAAATCACACCTTAAAAAACTTTTCGTTTTTTTTTTATGTTATTATTTTATCACACTGACCTCCCTTATACTAAAAAAGGAAAGGAGTAAGTGGGTTCAATCCAATGACCTCTTGGCTAGATTTGCCTGTCTTCTTGTCTTTCTACTTTTTTCACTTTTCATTCCTCTTATATAGCCACTATACAGTGCAAAATGCTGATTCTATCGACTTATTCATGGTATCTAAAGTAATCAACTAATTATAAAAATTTAATCGATTTATACATCCAGCTCCAATCAAAATATTAATGCAATACTTTTAAATCTCTAACATTTGACACACAAATTTTTTGCAACTTAACAAATGGATTAAGGAGTCAATAGCAGGGGGTCTAAGCGATTGACTACCAGAATTGAAGGTGGTGATTTGACATTTTCTATTTGTATATACAATTAATAACATTTTGATCAACAAAGTAGAGGTTAAAAGAGGAGTGAACCTCACCAATGACATATTAGTGTACAACATTAATTGGGGATAAATAGAAAGAATTGGATGTTGCAGCATCTATAGGAAGAATCCTGGGAAAACCATTTGATCATTGAAAAGTCCACACTTTGTCCTGCTCCACTCAGCCTCGCTGCCTTCAAAGGGCATGAAAATGGTCACCCTATATTCACCTGATCAATGGCCAATTTTCCTCAGCATAAAACTAATACTCCTTATTCCCTCTTAGCTCTGGTAAGACAATGAAATGTCAAAAAGTAACAACCGATTCTTAATCATGCAATGGAGCTATAACTGATAAAAGATACAATTCGCAGAATGGAAAATTTACAAGATTACAACCTTGTGAAAATATAATTTGATACCTCAGTGAGATTACAATCTTCAAGCCACTTAAATATATATTTTTTATATCTTTACTATTTTTCAATTAAAATATAATAAACATATAATTTTTTAATTAAAACATGATAAGTACATAATTTAATTAATGAACTATACATTTATCTATATAAATTATACCTTTATTAAAATTTTTAATGATGCTATTTTTAAGTGACTTTTAAAAGTCTTTTTTTTTTTGGGACAATAGTCTCTAATAATAGTTGTGTTCTTTAAAATTGTCCTAGTTTTATTTGAAGGAAAAAAAGTATATGTAATTTTTTATATTTTTGTTATTAAAAATTTTTAATATGATTTTTTATTAATAACATGATAAGTTATAATTTTTGCACATAAGTACATGAGTTTTACAATTTAATAGTTTTTTAAAAATTTGTTTCCACATATACACTTTTATAGGAGAAATTGATAGCAAAATTAAAAAGAATTGTACTTAAATTTAGCCTTTATATTTATCAAAAATATGATTCTATAATTATAAATAAAGAAAAATACTTTACAATGTATTTATATGTTAATATTTTTCTTATTTGAACATATTATATAGTCATATTAATTTTATAGAATAATTTTATTCGATATATATGTTTTCTTCCTTATATTAATTTTTTTTTCATAATTTTTATAATTGTAATTTTTCTTCAAAATTATTAAAACATTGTTAAAGCAAACAGTTCTATATGATTTTTGAATGATCAAATAGATTATTTGCAAAATGCTTTTTTTGGGATTAAAAAATAACATAAGATATTTAAAAATTATAATTAAAATAACAAAAGTTTTAAATATGAGAAAAATTATACTTTAAAATTTTTTTAAAATATAATTTTTTATAGTTACAATTCTTATCTTCTGAATTATAATTTTTAAATAACTTATATCTTCTTTTAGTAAAAAAGCAAAATTAAAAAAAAAAACCCTAAAACAGGCCAGGTACACCATGCAGTAAAATTGCTTATTGCATTATATCTTGATTGACGATCTTCCCCAGAATAATTATTTATAAGAAATTTTATGTTACATAATACCATTATCTAAATTTTCAAGCTCTTAGCCACTTAAGCTGACTTGAAGTGAAATTACTTGTCGAGATAACATGTATGGACATTTTGTTTGATATGCAAAATAAAAAGAAGAGCGGAAAAAATAATTTTATAGACAAAAAATAATTTTTATGTTTATATTTTAATTATGTAATTAAAAATAAATATTATTAAATAATAATTATAAGAATATAATAAATATTACATATAACTTTAAAAAAAATCTTCTCCTCTATTGCAACCAAACGTGCCCTGGAGATGCGTAGTTACATTTTGTGTGCCACTTCCTAATTATATTTTTAGGATTGTAATTGAGTGGTAAGTCGAATGCAAAAAAAATTGCCACTTAATATGGACCGAATTTGAATCTGAGAGCTAAAATAGTAATCAAATAAAGAGTTGCGGGAGTGTGTGACCTGTTGATAAGGAACGGGAGTAATTGGCAAAGAAAATCTTTTTAAGTTTAAATATCTAACTACAAATAATTATATACACACATTTTATAACTCGTTTAGTATGATATATAAGATGAGGTCTAATAATATAATTCTTGATAGAATAGGATTTGATAAAATAAGATATGGTAAAATTTTAAGATTATATAATATTTGATGTGATATTATATAAGATAATGTATCATATAAAATAAAATTATTTTTTATTTGATGATATACTATATAATATTGAATATGATAAAAATAAACTATTTTGACAAAAATACCTTTCACTTAAAAAATATATTATATTTATATGAATTTATTGTGTTATATTAATTTAAAAAAAAATACAAATGAATAAAGTTGCATATAATGTATGACGACCTAATGACCTAGATGATTTAATTATGCTTAATCATATCAGACGAAATAACTAAAAAATAATTTGGATATATTAGATTGGGTTGTTTAACCAACCGAACCTGATCTCATGAATTTTTTTAAAAAATGTTTATTTTATAAATATTTATATAAAAATTTTATTTTTTTAAAGATAAAAAATACAATGTTATAAGGACTTATATGAAGTTTTCATTTTTTAAGAGTTTATTTATAATTTTTATCAAACATTAAAAAAAGCGATTTAATTAGCTCAAAAAATCAATTTAACATAGCCTCATATTAAACCAATTAAATTGAGTCCAATATTAAACTGGTTTTTACATGATTATCCCAATCCTATTAATTTTTTTAATTATTTTATAGGGATTTATATAAAATTTTTTTTATAAAATATAATTTTATAGAAATTTATATAAAATTTTTATTTTTAAGATCATTTTATAATTTTATAATTTTTATCAAAAATTTAAAAATAACCTAACTAATATGATTTCAACTACTATTAATTAAACATGTTTAGGTTAAGGCATTAGGCTTCAAAAAAAATGTTTGATGCAAAATCAAGTCAAATATTGGGCTATTCTAATAATTGGCCCATGATCATTGCTATCAGATTAGAATAAAACTTGACCCAACTAGGTAAATATTTTGTGGGTGAGGGATTAAAACCAGAAAGTACTGATAAGATCTTAAATATTAAGATCTAAAACTTAATTAGATCTGATTTCACTTCTCAAAACATAGTTAAATTATATAACATTTTAATATATAAGAAATGTATAATATATAAATTTATGCAATATGTTATTTATATTAAATAAATAATAAATTCATAATATTATATTAACTTATACTATCAGGTTTATACCATGTATCCAATAGGCTTTTAATGTTTGCAAAATTTAAGGAACAATTTTGATATATTGTTTAAACTCATTATTTTAATAAATAAACCAAATAAGTTCAAATTTTTAACTCACTGAATTTAATTAATTTATGCATAACTCAGATAATTTCCATCTTCAAATTTTATAACTAAATTATATTAAAAAAAATTCTTCTGATGACTATTAAAAAATAAATAAATATTACGATATATATATTAAATTAATTTTCGGCGGGTTGCGTTAATAGCCGTCGTCAAATAGCCTACCCATTCCATCCATCTATCTATCTCGGCAATGGTCCAAGCTGTTCGCGATTTACGCAAACTCGCAAACTCGCGCGTGAGAGTCAAGCCCCAGCTGCATGCTCGGTTCCTGAATTCCTGCTCTGTTGAGTCAGTTTTGTATCTCCAGGTTCGCAATTGAAAAATTCTTCTCCTCTTAATGCATAAAATTCACGTATGAAATACTCGTGTGTATTGGTTTCTGAAATTATGTGAGAGTTTTCAATACAAGGAGGGGGATTTTCTTCCTCGTTTTCTTTTTCTTCCCTTGTTTGAGCTTATCTATCAGGGAAGTAACCTCTGCTGTTTTCGGAGGATTTGAACCCAAGAGAAGGTAAATGCCAGTCAGGCGGCAGCTTACTGGCTGTGGCGTTGTTGCTTCCTTTCTATGTTTTCGGTCCTTTTCTATGATTCATCTGAGTTAAATTCACTTAAGTCTGTTGATTTTTTATTCATTGACCAGCTTAATTGATTAAGTTTAATGCTTTTGTATTCAACCCTTTACTGTTTCAATTTATGTTTGATTATGTTGCTCTATTTGTTGTCATATGTTGTTTTTTCCTCTGCTTTCGTGCTTATGGCATTTGAGAATTGAAGTCTAAATGGTCAATTTTAAGATCTTGTGGCTTCATGCTGATACGCGCACAAAAACATAGATAAGTTGATTTTGCTTTCTTTTGCCAGTGGTGACAATTATGGGTAGACGAAAACAAAGTAGACCACATCGATCTGGCGGAATAATACTAGAAACACATGCAACTGCTGGAGAAGAATTGGATAAACAGACAATAGTGGAAACAGGGGGAGAAGCAAAGGAAGATTTTGGTGAAAATCATAAACCCTACTTTGTAGAAGTTGATAAGTCCAGTTGGTTATCAAACGAACACCTTGATATTTCTGAAGTTGTTCTAACTGATTTGAATTTGAGAGAAGGTTTTTCTGGTTTCGAACTTTCCGAGGACTTTTATCAGGATTTCCAATATTCTTTAAGATTTCAGGTGTTTAATGTCAATCATATTCTTGGTCGAATTAAATTAGGCCATTGGCCTATATTGGCTTATACTAATATTCATCTAGAGTTTGTAAAAAGAGTAACGACGGACCATATGGAAACATGTACAGTGCTGTTATCTGGGGTTTTTGATGGACCCGATGAAGGTGTCTCTGGTCTTATTCACTTGGCAAGTATGAAATTTTTTACACTGAGGCCAGTTCTTGGGATTAGATTTTCTGAGGACATGTTCTCCCTTAGATTAAGGGTTGAGGTACTAAAGAGTGCCTTTGATGCATGCGAGTCACTTCTAGATGGTTCCAGACAACTATGGAAAAGGAGTATGATGAATGTCATGTCTTGGCTACGTCCTGAAATTATGACATCAGAAATTAGGTATGGGGTTGGTAACTATATGAAAATGAAAGTTGATCCACAGACAGAGATAAGAGATGACACTCGCTACCCCCGCAAACATGTGAGGTTTGACCCTGCAGGTTTCTATGAAGCCATTAGGCCTTCAAAGTAAGTCTAGCATTCTCTTTGATCTTGATTTCTAATTTGATGGCAACAAACTAACAATAATGATAATTATGGTGATGGAGCAAAAATACTTTAAATTTCATGTATCAATCTAACTCATGGTAATTTTTTTGTTTGGATATCATTTGTACAGATCAGAACCAATGCTCCAAGATGACATACCAGACTTACTTCCTGAGTTGAGACCATATCAACGGCGTGCGGCTTTTTGGATGGTAGAAAGAGAGAAAAAAGGAGCTGGAGGTCAGGGGGAAAGAGAGAGAAATCATTTTCATTCTCCTTTATGTGTGCCTGTGGATTTTATTGACACGAGTTCTAAAATGCTATTTAATCCATTCAGGTAAGATTTCTTGACGAGGTTTCAGTATATGTGACCTTATTTATTGCATAATTCAAATCTTGGTGCTCCATGCATGTGTGTGTGTCCACACCCTTATCATTTTTTTCCTCCCCATGTGGTAATTTGATTTACATATGGTTTCAGTGGAAATATTTCCTTGTGCCCAGAGACTTCCTCACCTTATGTGGATGGAGGCATTCTTGCAGGTATATCCCAAGCTACACTGCATATGTCAATTGTTTTCTCACATAATCATGTGACTTTTTGCAACACTTAAATTATAAAATGTGGTTGAGACATTATTGTGTAATGAATCTTATGTTTTCTGCAGTAGTGCTCCATTTCCATTAACAATTTCAATGATTTGACTGTTTTCAATTGAATTTATTGCATGATAAATAACATCTGGAACCTCGAGGCTGCAATATCAACATTAACCTACTGATGTTATCTTGCTGCCACTGGATCTGAAATCCTGTCTATGCTTTTTTCTGAAATTCAACTCTGATGTCCGCATTTATGACTTGAAATTCAAATATGATATTTTCATTTATGACTTAATTAAGCACATGTTTTATGTGAAGCATGTGGTTTATATTTGGAAAAAGTCAGACCTGTGATTTTCTCTTTTAACTAGTCTTTATTTCTAAATTTATGTAGCTTTTATTTTTGCCATTTATGCTTGCTTAATTCATGGGATCCACTGGCAAACTTGTTACCTGGACGTCCTATATATGTGTAGCTTCTTCCATTTTAAAGAATTAAGATCTGAGAACATCATTTCTCTGATTTTTTTCATGGCATCATAGCCTACAAGGCTTGAATGAAAAAATACGTTGGTGGTTAGTGTAAGAAAATTATGGGTTGTGGTTAGGGGGAGAAAATTATATATTGATGGTTAGCGTGAAAAAACCAAGACCTCTACTTCATAAAAAGTGAGGTGAGGATACTCAAAACCAAGATCCTTGTACAAAGTAGGATGAGGAAGGGAAAAAAAAATCATGGAGACTCCATAACAAGGAGTAATAAAGAAGACAAAAAGTCAAAAACCGAAATAAAAATAAAGACCAATGAGGAAAAAAATTGGCAATGTTAGCTTCAAACTATTTCCAGTTTGAAGGGAAGTGTTGAAATTCAATTTTAATCTCTTCATTTATGACTTGAAATTCAAATCAGATCTTCTAATTTATGGCCTAATTAAGCACATGTTTTATGTGAAGCGTATGGTTTATTTTTGAAAAAAGTCAGACCTGTAATTTCTTATTTAGCTAGCCATGGATTTATGTAGCTCTTATTTTTGCCATTTTTGCTTACTTAATTCACGGGATACCCAGGTGGCTTGTTGCCTGGGATCTCCTATATATATGTGCTTCTTCCATTTTAAAGAATTAAGAAATCAAAACATCATTTCTCTGATTTTCTTCACTTTTATGTATCCAAACTTATTGGCATCCGAGATAAGATGAAATGAAAACCAAAGATGTTGTCAAGAATCAAGTCAACCTAAAATGCTTAAGGTGGTAGGTGCAGACCCACAAATGGTTTTCAATAATATCTTTGACACATCTCTTCATGCAAAATCCTTTTGGACTTGAAGGGTAGACATGATAAAATCACATAAATTAATTTAGTTATATGCACATGATGGGGGTGTCGAGGATTGGACTCTTCACTACCTAGTTAAAGAGGCCAGCTTTTTTTTTTAAAAATTCAAATAGAAAATTTTAGTTGCCTGTGATTGTGTTTGACATCTGTATTCCTGGGAAAGATTTTGGCTTGCCTCAATGAGTATTAGGAGAAATATTGGAGCTTCGGGATTATGCTTGCTTTCTATGCTTTTGAATTTTGTATTAACTTTTTCCATAGGATGGGATAGTGAGTATGTAACTATGGTGCCTATTTGTTTTTTTTCTGAATTTAATAGCAGTACTAATTTGAAAGTGAAGTTTCTATGTCAACTTTATTGATGAACTGTCTGGGGCTTTTGGAATTTGCACTGTTGTGTGATACAAATTTCCATTTTTCTAGGCAATTGAAACTCTTTTCTTTTAACACAACAGATGAGATGGGCTTGGGAAAAACTGTTGAACTTCTTGCTTGCATCTTTGCTCATCAGAGATCGGCATCTGAAAGTGACATTCTTATTGATTCAGAGTTGCAAGTTAATGGGGATCATAAAGTCAATTTTAAAAGACTCAAAAGAGATCGTGTGGAGTGCACATGTGGAGCTGTGAGTGAAAGTCTCAAATATAAAGGTCTATGGGTTCAGTGTGACATTTGTGATGCTTGGCAACATGCAGATTGTGTTGGTTATTCTCCTAAAGGAAAATCACTGAAATCAAAACAGGGATCTGAAAGCAAGAAATTTAAGACCACCATAGCTGTGAGGGATGGGGAATATGTATGCCAAATGTGCTCTGAACTAATACAAGCTACTGAATCTCCTATTGCTTCTGGTGCCACACTTATTGTTTGTCCAGCTCCTATTTTGCCCCAGTGGCATGATGAAATTATCCGGTATAATTTTATTCCTAATTGCTAATCATGAATCTTGGAATCTACTTAGAATGCCTTGAGTCAATTTTTTTTAAAATTTAATTAATAGTTAATATCATTAAAGAGAGGAAGGAGGCAATGCTAATGTCAATCTATGTTGCATGCAAACAGGAGCACTGGAAACTAATACAATTTTACAAAATACAAAAGAAACTGCATGTAACAACAAATGATAAGAAATTCTAAAGAATATACTTTCTGCGAGAGGCAACTATTAGCCAAAGTAAGCAAAGACCATGTTTTAGACCCCACTTATACGGAATTTTTTGAAACTGCATAATTATGTAAATTTACTTGGAGTATTTTTCACTTATAAAGAATAGAAGGAAAATGAATTGTGTATATGACTCCTATGTTGCTGTCGCATGTTACTCTTAAATCATCTTATGTGATGATTGTCTGCTCACCATACCACATGGTGTTCCCAGACCATCACTTGTAGAAAACAGAAACCATGAGGCAAGGCAGTTGCAACATGGGTTAGACTTGGTTGAATGTGTGTTCTCTATGCATACACCATGACTTAGTCAATGAACTTATTAAAATGTTTGAGTAGATTTTAATTTCCAGTCTAATTGGGGATGGAGCAACATGCTTGCAGCAACATAGGATTTGTGATTTGGTTAGTGGCCCACATGGACTAGACAATAAGAAAAATTACAACCTTTTCATTGATCTACAACATGGGCATAATATAAATGCCAGAGATGGCCAGATGTTTAAAAAAGCATAGGTGGATTGTATTCCTTTTATCATTACATATAATAGGACCTAACGTGGAAGTATTTACAGTTGATCTTGCAAGTGAGGGATTGAACATGTTGTAAATTATGAATTCAGATTCTTTTTTTTTTGGGGGGGGGGGGACTATTATTCTTCTAGAGGTGCAATATCTCCATTCTTAAATATCATTTGTGAATTGTCACTATACCTAAATTTCTTTTCATGATGAAATTGTACTTTTATTAACTATTAGCTACCATTTTAGTCATACACGTCCAGGCTCCTTGAAGACTTACGTTTATGAAGGCGTGCGAGACACATCTTTCACCAATACATCTCTGGTGGATATCAGTGAACTTGCCTCTGCTGACATTGTATTAACAACGTATGATGTACTTAAAGAGGATTTGTCTCATGATTCTGATAGGCATGAAGGTGATCGGCACTTTTTGAGATTTCAGAAAAGGTTTGCTGCAAATGAGCCATATTTCCCTCTTTTCTATTGTATGCATTTTCTGACGCTATTTCCCTCTCCATATAAGAATGGCAACTCTGGTTTATAATCAAGGTTTGAACCATACTTTACTGTCAACAGATACTGAGTGTGTGCATGTTGTGTGTGTTCTGAGTTGTAAATGTTCCCTTTGCAACAAACCTTGAATTTGATTGTGGCAAAAATTTAATTTTCTATATGTTCCTTGTGTCCCCAAGAATTCTGCTTGATTATTATTTTTCCTTAATCTTTCCTTAATATCTTTTCCTTTTTACCCATTGTTTTCCACTTGTTATTGTCCATATCTTCTGCTTCCTCTCTGGTTACCAATTTACTCATATTTCTTTTATTAATTAATAAATGGACAAAGAGTCATACCCTAATACACTTTTGGTTTAAGGGGTACCATTTAGAGAGAACAAGAGAATTTATGACTGTTTAGTTGCTAGTATTTTGGCGGATTACATCTGTTGGCATCAGAAATAAATACCTTTTTTTTTAATATATGTATATTTATGATTGTTGCAATCTTTTACTTAGGTACCCAGTTGTCCCAACTCTTCTTACCAGAATATACTGGTGGAGAGTTTGTCTAGATGAGGCTCAAATGGTGGAGAGTAATGCTGCAGCTGCCACTGAAATGGCTATGCGGCTCTATGCTAAGTATCGTTGGTGCATTACAGGAACCCCCATTCAGCGAAAGCTTGATGACTTGCATGGATTATTACGATTCCTTAAAGCAAGTCCTTTTGATATTTACCGGTGGTGGACTGATGTTATTCGGGATCCTTATGAGGTATTTATATGTAATTCAATTTTTTTATTTACTAATTGTGAATTGAATTCCCCTGCTTCTTATGCTTGTACATTGCATGTGTTATTGAATAATAGTATTGCTCCATACTTTTGCAGAAGGGAGATATTGGAGCTGTGGAATTTACACATAAAATTTTCAAACAAATCATGTGGCGCTCTTCGAAAGAACATGTTGCAGATGAGTTGCAGCTTCCTTCCCAGGAGGAGTGCCTCACTTGGCTCACTCTCTCACCAGTAGAAGAGCACTTTTACCAAAGGCAACATGAAACTTGTGTTAACTATGCTCATGAAATTATTGAAAGTTTGAGAAATGACATTCTTAATAGAAGTGTCCCAGGTTCTAATGCTGTGTTTTTGTAACATTTTTATAAAAGATATTTGAAAATAATATGAATCTGTGGTGATGACTAATCTTGAAATATTTCATGCTGATTCCAGGTTCTGTTTCTTCAGATGATTTTTCTGATTCTTTCATCACTCACACAGAGGCAGGGAAGTTATTGAATGCTCTGCTGAAGCTTCGCCAGGCTTGTTGTCACCCCCAGGTTGGAAGCTCTGGGTTGCGCACTCTGCAGCAGTCACCCATGACCATGGAGGAAATACTGATGGTGTGTTATGTGTTAAGTTCTTTGGCAAGATTCTGTATACTCTTTACAATGATCCTTTCAATTGACATGGATTTAATTCTGTAGGTTCTTATAAGCAAGACTAAGATAGAAGGTGAGGAAGCTCTCAGGAGGTCAGTTGTTGCTTTAAATGGACTTGCAGCAATAAGCATAATGCAGAAGGAATTTTCTCAAGCAGCATTGCTGTACAATGAAGCACTGACTTTGGCTGAAGAGCATTCTGAAGATTTCCGCCTGGATCCTTTGTTAAATATCCACATTCATCATAATCTGGCCGAAATACTCCCGCAGACTACAAACATTTCCCTGAAGCTTCCCTCCAAAGGAAGGCAGTTCTCTAAAACTTCTGAACTTAAGACAACAAGAAAACGTTCCCTTGAAAAGGTTGATTATTGTTTTGTTAAGAAGAAGAAAGGGAATGGCTCTGATGATATATATTTCAAAATGGCTTCTGGCGAACCATTGAATGTTACATCTAGCTTATCAGAAAATGACTTAAATAGGTATCAGGAATTTGATGATGCATCTATCAGTTCCTTACAATTTTTGATAGCAGAATGTGAAGATTCGAAACAGAAATACTTATCTGTGTTCAGTTCAAAGCTGTCTGCAGTCCAACAGGAGTTTCAAAAAGCTTATCTGCAGGTAATATTTTTTATGGAACTTTTTTTTAATCATATTTATTTATTTATTTATGGCACTTTAGAACAGCATTCATTTTTGTTAAAACTGAACTTTTGGTAAATCCTGTCTAGAATTGTGTAATTTTAATTTTATATTTCCTGTAGAAGGCTGAAGTTCTACTAAGAAGTCTTTTCAAGAGCTTACATACCCAAAATTGGATATAACTAAACTAATTCAGACACTGTCTGAATCAGTAGTTTAAATCTCTGCAACAATTTCTCTCACCATCTGACTAGGAATGACCATGAGTAGGGTGCTGTAGTCTCCATCTCCGGTCTCATATTTAGTGGGTAAAAAATTTCTCATTCATATTGAATCTTTGAATCCCCAAACTTGGACCCTTTTACCAGGGAAAAATTTAAAAATAGACAAGTTTTTCTCAAGTCAAGACTCATTTACATAAAATAAGCTCATTTAAAATCACAACAAGAATAACATGTCTCAAACAACATTAATATTATTCAAAACCCGTAGAATGCTGTGTGGATGATATTCTTTTTTACCTTTTTATTATATTATATGGATAAATTATTTAAATATACATAGATGCAAATAAATAAATATATATATATACACACACAAACACTAAATATCTAGAGCAGGGTGAGTATCATACTATTCAAACCCATGCGAGTAAATTCAACAAGAATAACATGTCTCAAACAACATTAATATTATTCAAAACCCATAGAATGCTATATGGATGATATTCTTTTTTACCTTTTTATTATATTATATTGATAAATGTATTTAAATGTATATATAGATGTAAATATATATATATATATATACACAGACACAGACACACACACACACACACTAGATATCTAGAGCAGGGTGAGTATCATACTATTCAAACCCATGCGGGTAAATTTGTAAGTACCCATAGGGTCTAGGTATTTTGCCCATCTCTACATCTGACTGACTTCTTGGTATCGCACAACCCAACACCTCTGCATGAGGTTATTCTGCAGCTTTGAAGTAACACCACCACATCCTATTGCAAGACCACCATATGCCTTGGTTGCTTTAGATCATTTCTTGGAAAACTGTTTACTTCACATGTATGTGCATTTTCTTTGCACTAAAAAGAAATGAATTAGATATGCCACATATCTCACTTCACTTTTGATGCCAAGCAAATGTATTTGATTGACAACATGATATAGTATATGAAACTACTGTGTTGTGATATTTTACTTTTATAATCAGTGAGAATATTCATGGGCTTTTTCTGCTTAGCAGATATTTCTATGTCCATCTTATATGACATTCAAACTTTTTTGAAGGTTTGTAATTCATATAGTGACAGTACAAATGAACCTACGATTTGGTGGTTAGAAGCACTTCACCATGCTGAACAGAACAAGGATTTTTCCAATGAGTTGCTTAGGAAGATTGAAGAAGCAATTGCAGGAACTTTAAACAATTCGAAGTCACAAAGAATTACTGCTCGGTCAGTGATGCTTCAACTTTGTATGACTATTAATTACTGCTGTTTTAAAATAATGTGTAACCTTATTGTTTGTAAATTATGTTTTATCACTGTAAAAGTTGCTGACCTTTGTAACACAGAAAGAACTAACACAAATAGCATATATGGATCTATCTCTAATCATGTTAGTGCAAAATAATATTAGAGGGATCGTGGAACACAAGACATCCTAGGTAAAACTAACGTTCCCAGTTCTTGAAGCAAATTTCAATGTGAGAGAAATCTCAACCTTCCCTTATGTACAATTGAAGATACATGCAACATCTCAAAACCAATTTGGCACCTTCACTTTTTCCTTTTAATTGCTAAACAAGAAAAGCTGTCTGGGGCTATTGGCCTTGGAAGCCCTCCTTGGGTGTTAGCATTTTAGTCAATATCTATAGAAATTCATGGATTAATTTCTTCTGAACTTATTTTATTAAATGAAAGCAACATTACATTTATAAACAATAAAAGAACAAGTAGACTTTTACTGTAATTAAAAGACGTAATTGTAAAAAATAAAAATAAAAATAAGATAACTTTATCCTAATTAAAATAGAATTATCCTATTTTAATTAGGATAACAGAAAACTTAAATTAAGCTTATCCTAATCAAAACAAAACCCTTAAGCTAATCCTAAATGTGAAAAAACGTTATCCAAAACTAACTAAAAACACGTAAGCCTTAATTAAAATTTCTTCATTCTTTCTAAACATTTGGGGGTTGTTTGAAAAATTTCTTCATTCTCTCTTTTTTTTTCCTAACTCTTTAGCTTCTTCTTGCCCTCAATTTGTAGCAAGGGGCTTGATTTCGGATATCTTTTCCTTAGCTTTTTGTGTGAGGTAGATATCTTGGTTTTTGCTAATCATCAATGAATGATTTTCTTACATTAACCATCAACATATGATTTTTTATGCTATAATGCACTGAATCTATAGTTGGTTCTCTGTCATCAATAACAGTAATCGTTCTTCAATTTTTTTTTTCAAACTTCAGTTTTGGTCTAGTGCTATAATGCACTGAATTTTCATCAACTATAGTGGCAAATTTTTAGAAGAGGCCAAGTTGACCAATTTTGGGTGAACATTGATGAAGTATGGCTTGTCATGCACTCTTACATGATGGCGTATGGGAGGGGTTACAGTTGCATGTGGTGGCCCATAATGGCACATAGAGGGGAGACTGGCTGCTGGATTTTAGGATTTGGTCAATTGGGGTTTTAAGGATAATGATAGGGTGCGTGGTATCTCCTATGATAGAAAATGGTGATTCTAAGTTTTGGATTTTTTGTTGGAAAAAAAGATGAAAGATGAGTTTCAAAATAGTGTGTTTTTGTACCTCTTGTTGGCTGAACTTGGCCATTCAAAATAGGTGAGATCTTTTAGGGCTCTAATACCATGTAAAAATTTTAGGTTTAATTTTCTCTTAACTTATTTTATTAGATGAAAGTAACATTACATTTATAGACAATAAAACAGAGGATAAATTCCTACTCCAACTAAAACACATAAAATTAAAAAAAAAAAAACTTTATTTTAATCAAAAGAGAATAATTCTATTCTAATTAAAATGGAAAAATAATCTTATCCTAATCAAAACAAAACACTTAACCTAATCCTAAATGCATAAAAATGTTATCCAAAACTAATTAAAACAAATAAGCTTTAATTAAAATAAAACAAATAAAAATAACTAAAAATAACTTAATTAAAGTTAACGGTAATTTTTAACAATATCAATGATGGAGCCTCTACCAGAGTGGCCAATACAAGAATCCCTTTTTTGCCAGCTGGGTCCTTTGGGGCCTAGCCATGAGGTTGGCATTCCCTCAAGGTGGTCCAACCATTGACTGACCTCCCATCACTGGGGCATAGTGGTAAGTGGTAACAAGCTAGTGGTGGGCATAAGTCTTTTTTCCCTAGTTTCTTGAGCCTATGACCTCAAGGCCACCAAATCCTGTGGGAGTGAGCCTTTACTACCATGCCACAATTTGCAGTTGTTGCAGCCTCACTCATTCTGTACTAACCTTCCAGCATCCTCTTCTAAAGAGAATCTCTTTCTAGTTTTTACTGCAAACCTCCACAACCATTTCTCTAAATGTAATTTCTTTTTGCCCCTCTCCCTCTACAGCTTTGTTTAAATTCAACTTGAATTCTGGTATTGGGGAAATAGAAAAATACATTTTTCATTGTTGTGCATAGGTGTAACAATCAAATTCTTTCTTTTATCTTTTTAAAAAAAAAAAAAAAAATCAAATGCCTTTCAGTCTGCCAAATGCTTCTCAACCATTTTACTTTCCTGATTAACCTGATAGATGTACGTTAAGTACAGATCGTAGGATATGCTACTTGAATCTAGGATGGTTTGCAGTTGCAATCTTCATGTTCCATGTATATTAGAATTTAGTGTTCCTATTGATCATTTACAATCACATGGCATTCAGAAGTGATCTGCTTTTGCAAAATAAAATATGAAATTCCCTTAGTTTTTTATTTTTCTCATACATGCTTAAAGATTTTGATTAATAACAATTTTGTAAAATTAACTATGACATGCACAGTGACTAAGTATTACTTCTGGTTCAGTTTCCGAAGCATAAACTCTCTGAAGTATCAAATCCAGGTAGGTTTGGATCAATTAGAAGCTTCTAGGAAGGTGCTACTTGATCGACTTTTAGAAATTGATCGGACAATGGAAAAACCAAAAGAAGAGGACATTGAACGTGTGGGTAAATGTCGAAATTGCCAACCTGATTCTGATGGTCCGCCGTGCATTCTGTGTGAACTTGATGAATTGTTTCAGGTTTACTATTGGATTTGTCTGTTAACTTGATTCCTCATATGGCTAGCACATGTAATATGTCCTCACAGTTGATTTTAATCTTCAGGATTATGAAGCAAGACTCTTTGTTCTTAAGAATGAACGTGGAGGGATAATTTCATCT
This sequence comes from Erythrophleum ivorense, assembly GCA_026724425.1. Taxonomy (NCBI): domain Eukaryota; kingdom Viridiplantae; phylum Streptophyta; class Magnoliopsida; order Fabales; family Fabaceae; genus Erythrophleum; species Erythrophleum ivorense. The sequence continues at coordinate 660,030 of JAIUCV010000268.1, forward strand.
GCTGAGGAGGCAGTAGATTTGCAGAAGAAAAATTTTGCACTGAATCGTTTCCTTTCAAAGCTATCACAGTCTAATCACAGTTCAAAAATATCTGATAATGGCTATGAAGAATCAAAAAAAAGAAATGTTGGAGAAAGAGTTGTGGTTAGTTGCTTTTAATTGATTCAACTTAAACATTCCTCAATATAATGGATTTGGTGAGCTTTTGGCTTTTCTGAAAACAATGCGTATTTCCCCCTCTCTTGCTCTTGGTCAGTTGGTCAGGGGCAGGCAGATGTAGATTGCTTATATCTCTACTCTTTTATTTTGGGTCAAAACACTGATTGGCTACTAAACAGAGTCCTGAATTGTACAGCAATAAAATAAATAATGACAAGGAAATAGAAAAAGTTCAACATTATGGATGTTGATGAAGGCCTTTTATCCATTGTTATTACTATGATTTATGGTTATAAGCCCATTTAGTTGATGAGTGATATGCTGGATTTTCATGTGAACTGTTGTTGATGCTGTAATCTATCCACATTTTTTATGCAGGATTCCCTGTGATTGTTGTCCTCTGTTTCTCTGGCTATATTATATGATCTAGTAAGACTTGTGGTGTTTTGATTCCTGATTTGGTGTGTTGGCCAAAACCATGGGATATATGTACTTCTATAATATACTTTGCATCTCCAGTGCATGATGTCAGCTAGTTCATTTGACTTTTAATTACCCAACGTTTCATTACAATGTAAAATCCTTCAAGTCTTCTAGAGAGAAAAGTGTACCATTAAACCTCTCCACTGGCCATATTCTTTGCCATTTTATATTTGGCTTCAAATTTTTAGTCAAGACAGTTGCACTCTGTCAAATTAGACTCGCCTTAGACCATAAATGATGATATTGTGATTTCTCATTTTAGACAAACACGTTGGTACTTTAAATATGTAGCACATTTTTTCTAACCTTTCATATTGATTTGTTGGGTTATTAGGTTTCAAGATCAGCATCTCAATTGGAAGTTATTCTCGGGGTTTTAAAGAACTATTGCAAAGCTCGGTTGGGAAGGGATAGTGTTTTAGCAGTCACCAAACATTTACACATTTTTGAGGTATAGTAAGAAGAACATCTGCTATACATATTTATTACTGAATTGCCACATAGGATTCTGCTAGGATAAATTATTTCAAGGAAAGTGTTTTTTCCCTGCCTCCTCCCAACCAACAAACCCCCCCAAAAAAAAAGGGTATCAGAAGAATTATTGAGCGTAGTTGACTTTATCTATACTGGCATCTGGAATTCACTGAAATCTGATCATTTGCTCTATAATTTGTCAGGGAATGCGAAAGGAGTTTGGCCATGCACGGTCTTTGGCATTAGCCCAAGCTCAATATCTGCGTGCCCATGACGAAATCAAGATGGCAGTTTCCCGGTTGCACCTAAGGGCAAATGAAAATGATAAGTCTCTCGATGCTTTAGGTGAAAATGAATTATCTGCAGCCAGTTCAAACTTTTCCCATGATAAGTTTATGTCGTCGGCCTTGTTGTCACAGATAAAAGGAAAACTTCGTTACTTAAAGGTATGGAGAAATATCCTTACAATTTCCTGTGTATAAAGCTTATATTTACTCATTAGGTGCTACGTCTTTGGCAATCAAAATTTATTCTACTTGAACAATTAATGGTGACTGTTGAAGCCTAGCGCATATTGTTTGATTCTAATGCATACCTTCAGTGACTGAACATTTTCATTACTTGATCTTATGAATGGTCAGATGGAAGTCATTCATGGAGAACTTTGCCCTTTACTTCCTATTTAAGTTTTCAGCTTTGTGGTTTTTTCTTATTAGCAACCATCTGTTTTACTTTTACAAACCCTGTAAATAGTAAAAACAAGTCAAAAGTACTCTAGAGTTTCTCTTGCAAATATATATTATATTGTCTAGTTTTGCAATGATAATTCATGTAGCTCAGCCTTATCTTCATTTCATTTCTAATTTTGTGTTGGACTCATAGTATCAAAATTTAGCTTAATTTTATTTTGATTTTTCAGCTAGACTGGAAGGCTTTACTGTTGTAGAGTTGTTTTCTTTCTTTCTTTCTTTCCTTTTTTTTTTTTTTTGATAATCAGTACTCCTTTTATCATTTCTGTTGACTTTAGTTAATGAACCTCCTAAAAGTTCTACCTCTCATTTTTGTCATTTGCTAATCCACCCAAAAAATTAACAGGTCATCTTTTCAATTCAATTGTCTTTTCTCACACAATTACAAAGAATGTATGAATTTTTTTTTTCTTCCTGCTGGGGACATTTAACCTAAATTGAATATTTTTTCAGGGCTTGGTACAATTGAAACAACAGCAGCCATTGGAAAGTCCAGAAAGTTCTTCATTCACTCAGGAGACTACTGCAATGTCAGATTTTAAAGAAGAGAAGGGCGCACTCGTATCTAAAGCCAACGAGGATTCATGCCCAGTTTGCCAAGAAAAGCTAGGCAGCCAGAAAATGGTTTTTCAGTGCGGGCATGTTACATGTTGTAAATGTAATTACTTAATGACTTAACTTTATGACATCATTTTTTTACCTGTTTCCAATTACAGGGACCTGTATAATACTTCTATGTTGAAATTCTGTTGTCATAATGTTGCTGCTGCATAAAAGAAAACCTCTCTTGTCCATTTGCTGCTAATGAACTTTTTGCAAGCACAGATATGTAGAAGTATCATTAATATTACGTGTTTCGCCATGACTTGAAGTAATGCAAGTACTGTTGCCTTTGTTCTGCTTTGCTTGTTGATAGCCTTATGTTTAGCATTTTTTGCCTCTCAAATAAATCATATATATCTAAAACCTAACTATGCTTCTATTTCCTTCAGGTTTATTCGCTATGACTGAGCAAAGGCTTCAAGATAGCAAGTTTCATAAATGGGTCATGTGCCCAACATGTCGACAGCACACTGATTTTGGAAACATTGCTTATGCTGTTGATAGACAGAATGAATCTTCCAAAACTTCTATGCTGCAGAATGTTGACAGCAGCGAAAAATGTGAATCATCCATCAGTGTTAAAGGCTCATACGGAACGAAGGTATTTTCCTATTTAATAACTAATCTAATTGTTTCCCTTTGTAGATTTTCAGAGATTTTGATGCTCTGAAGTTATTATTCATGAGAAAAAACGAGTTCAATTTTAAAGGGATGAAAACACACTGTGCTAGCGTTCAAGTCCCACAAAAATAGCTAATACAAATTCAAACTAAAGCTATCCTATCTTAACTAAAAATACAAGGAAAAGATAAATATATAGGAAAGATAAAAGAACTCAAACACTAACAACTAGATGAGGCCGATTAGAATCACTAAGATTAACGTGCTAATAGAGACATGTTAAGCATAGTGTCTGGCAATTTACAAAGGTGGTGAATCACATGACTCACTCAATTAATAGACACATGCTAAGTCTTAACCAACACTCCTCTTTGAGTTGGGGAGTAGATATTTATCAATCCTAACTTAGATCTTAGTTTCTCAAATTTGGTTCTTAGGACTGCCTTACTTAATAATTTTGCCACTTGAGAATTGGTAGATATGTAAGACACTTCCATCACACCAGAATCAATCTTCTCCTTTATGAAGTTACGATTAATTTGAACATGCTTTGTCCTCTTATGGTAGATACGATTCTTCACTATACTAATTGTGGCCATGTTATCACACTCACACATAACCTTTATAGGTTTTTCAAATGAAATCTTCAATTCTTCCAGGACCTTTCTATCCAAATTTCTTCACAAATTCCCAAGGCAAGTCCATGGAACTCAGCTTTTGCATTGCTTCTAGCCACAATCGGTTGCTTTTTATTTCTCCATGTGACAAGATTACTCCATACAAAAGTACAATATTTAGTTGTAGACCTTCTATCTATCACTAAACCAACCTAGTCAATGTCAGTGTAAACTTTAACACCCTATGCTCTTTTTTTTTTTTCAAAAGAAGAGGCCCTTGCCAGTTATCATTTTTAAATACTTTAAGATTCTATAAACCCCTTCTAAGTGCTCCTCAGTTGACTTGTTCACGAATTGACTAGCCACACTAACAAAAAAATTGACGTCAGGGCAAGTATAAAAAAAACAAATCAGCTTACCAATCAGCCTCTGGTATCTCCCAGTATCTATTGGTGTGTTTTCCTACTTAAGGCCAAGCTTATAGTTAGTTTCCATTAGGGTTTTAGCTGGTTTGTATCCCAACATCCTTCTTTCTTCCAGTAGACCTAAGGTGTACTTTCTTTGGGAGACAATAATGCCTATCTTTTCTTTGCCACCTCTATGCCTAAGAAGTACCTCAAGTGTCTTAGATCCTTTACTTCAAACTCAGTGCCAAGTGACTCCTTCAACCTAGTGATCTCATCAATGTAGTCCCTTGTAACAACAATGTGATCAAACATATACAATTAAAAATTTTAAATAGCAATCTTCCCGTCAAATGCAAATTTAAAGAACAATGTATGATCAGTCTAACACAAAATATAACCAAGGCCTTTGATCACGTTAGTAAACTTGTCAAACCATGTTTTAGGTAACTACTTCAACTCATAGAGTGATTTGTGAAGCGTGCAGACTATATTAGGGGTGTTATTTGATTTAAGTCCTAGGGAAACTTTCATGCACACTTCCTCCTTTATGTCCCCATTTAAGAAGACATTCTTTGCGTCCAATTGATGAAGTGGCCAATCTAAATTTGCTGCAAGAGACAATAATATTTTGATTGTGTTGAACTTAGCAACGGGTGCAAATATCTTCTAGTAGTCAATGCCATGGGGTTCGACAAACCTTTTGACAGCAAGTCTGGCCTTGTAGCGATTGATGCTTCCATTTGAGTTATATTAATTATAAACACCTATTTACATCCTACTGGTTTCTTGAGCGAGCTCAATAATTTCCCAAGTCTCATTCTTCTATAGTGTACTCAATTCTTCATTGATGGCATTTCTCCACTCGGGCTTCTTTGCTGCCTCAAAAACATTCCTTGGTAATTTCTTATTGGAAACATTAGTCACAAAGGCGTGGAATTTAGGAGACAACCTATTATATCAAATAAATTGATTGATAGGGTGTTGTGTGCAAGATCTTACCTTCTTCCTTAAAGCAATGGGCACTTCTAAATCATAATCTGTACCAGTAATTGGCATAGGACAGGATATTTGATCTTGCATGGAGTGTGTGCATTGCTGTTCCTCTATACCCTGTGCTCAATCATTGGACCCTTCTTCCTTCTTGAATATACCTTCAAATTCTGCTCTTGCGTGACATTTTGTATGGCATTAGGCTGGGTCTCAGGTCTGGTTAGGTCAGGTCAGGTCCAGTGGTTGGGGGAACAGAAGGTTGCTGTTGAGACTGTAAATGAGGCAGAGAAGTGGTAGAATTGAGAGATAAGTGAGGTGTTCTGGTTTCAGTCAAATGGTCAGATTCTGCAGGTAATGTATTAAGAATTTCAGGTCTGAAATCACCTTTAAACAGCCATTCTCAAAAAAAAGGCTTGGGTATAAAAAGGTTTATTTTCAAAAAAGGTAACATTCATGGTGGTAAAAAAATTTTTAAGCTGAGATGAGTAGCATTTATACCTTTTAAGTAGGAGAATACCCAAGAAGTATGCATCTAATGGCTTTAGGGTAAAGTTTTTCCCCCTGGTCATTATGAACAAAGGATGTGCAACCAAATAATTTTTGAGGGACAGTTAGCGTGGCTGGAGTGTGAGGATAAGTTTCAAGGAGTTTTTGTTGGGGGGGCTGAAAATTTAATGTTTTTGAAGGCATTCTATTAACAAAATGCACGGCTGTCAAAACTGCCTTTCCCCAATATTGTTTGTGCACATTAATGGTGATTAAAAGGGATTATTTAACTTCAAGAATGTGCCAATTTTTTCTTTCATCTACCCCATTTTGTTGAAGGGTGTATACACACAAACTCTGGTGTATAATTGCTTGTTTTTCCCTATATAGACCAAGCAAATGTTTAGGCATTATCAGTTTTAACAACTTCTTGTCTCGAACTAGTTTTGAACAAGGTTATGAAAAGTTTTAAAAATATTGACAACCTCTGATTTTTCTTTGAGAAGGTAAACCTATGTTAATTGTGTATGATAGTCAATGAAGGTCAAAAACCACCTTGCCCCATTTGTAGTTTGCACTCAGGATAGTCCCCAAATATCACCATGCACAAGATTGAAAAAATGGGTTGATTTGTAAACATGAGAAGGATAGGTGCTTTTTACATGTTTGGAAAGATGACAAAATTTCACACTAGAAAGGAGTAGTTTTATTAATCAAATGTGGATACATACGTTTTATGTAAGAAAAACTAGGATCACCTAACTTATAATGCCATAACATCGTTTCATCAAAAGACAGTGGATACATGTAGTGTCCCTTTTGAAGTCTTCTCTGGTCCAGTGAGATAATATAAGCCAGTACACTCCCTAGCATTGCCAATCTTCCTCCCTGATGCCATGTCCTAAGAAATATAGGCATTTATGGAGAAGTTAGTGGTGCAATCCTTTGCTAGTTTGCTGATAGATAGCAAATTACAAGTTAACTTAGGGACGACCAGGGCATCTTTCAAGATTGGGTAATCTGGAATCTTTACTTCACCAATACCACTTTGGAAAGGGACTCATTAGCAATTCTCACAAATGATTCTTCAGCACAAGGCATGAATTATCCAAGAGAGAGAGAGAGAGATTACCAGCCATGTAATCTATAGCTTCAAGTCTACAAGTATTGGATTTTTGCACTCATGTATTAAGAGCTAATGGGAAATTACTTGATTGAGCAATAGTACTGGTACCACCAACTTTCTCAATGGTGTTTCCTTGATTTCCAAACACTTTTTGTAATAACTCCCACTGTTCTTTGTTGAAAAGAGTGGGATCAGATTTGATCTCTCTACATTAGTCACCACAAAGCTACAAGTCTCCCCCTTTTGCCTTGGCTTCCAATTTTTGTGACTTGCCATAGAGCTTCCAACAAATGTCCTTAGTGTGGCCAACCTTTTGACAATGATCACACCAAGGCTTCCCTTGTTTTTTCTGTATGGAGTGAGTTGATTGTGTTTTGAGCAACGAAGGCCGAGGATTCTGGTATATGTTGAGTAGACTGTGGACCAAGAGTTAGCTGCTTTCTACTTCACTTCAACAAACACTTCTCTTAGAGAAGGTAATGATCGTGTGATCATAACTCGTCCCCTTACCTCTTCAAATATGGGATCGTGTGATTATCACGTGTATTTTTGGCAAGTGTCTGTCCTGCAGAAGCGTTGGAATTGCTGTTTGGCATGGTAGAAGTTACAGAGCCAGAGGTGGGCTCTCTGTGTAAGCCCCTCATGGAGCCAAAGGAAATCATGAGGCTCTGATACTATGTAGATTTTCTGAGATTTTGATGCTCTAAAGTTATTCATGAGAGTCAATGAGTATAGTTTAAAAGGGATGAAAGCACGCTGTGCCAGCACTCAAGTCTCACAAAAATAGCTTATACAAATTCAAACCAAAGCTGTACTATCTTAACCAAAAATACAAGGAAAAGATAAATACAAAATAAAGATAAACTAACTCAAACATTAACAACCAGATAAGGCCAAACAGAATCACTAAGATTAACATGCTAACAGAGAAACCTTAAGCATAGTATCACGCTAATTAAAAAGGTGGTGTATCACGTGCCTCAATTAATCAATAAAGACATGCTAACCAATACCCTCAGATATATGCACTCTTGTTTTCAACATGCACTCTTGTTTCTACTTCTGGAATCTACTTGTGGCATCTTGCTTCTGCACTAGCATGTTTAGAATTCTACTCCAGATTTTTGTGCATACAAAATGAGACTTAGGCCCTGTTTGATTTGATTCTGTAAAACAATTTTTTTGTTTTCAAGAACAAAAAAACAAAAAATGTGTTTTGAGTGAAGTGTTTTGTAAAACAAAAAAACAAAATTTTGTTTTCAAAAATAAAAAACTCAGAACACTTTTTCAGTGTTCTGTAATTTTTGTTCTAAAGAATCAGGTAAAAAACAGAAAACAATTATTTTTCAAAATAATGATTCAAACAGATTTTTTAATTTTTTTGTTCTCAAAAACTTGTTCTTAAAAACATATGTTTTGAAAACATTAAAACAAAAACAATTTCAAACAGGCCCTTATATGCTTTTAGCCATATCCAATTGCCCTTCCCAAAATAAAGTAGCCCGGATATTAGTAGCCTGATTCATGCTAGTGAAGTGTGATATTGTAATTACCTTTTAAATGCGCATTTGGTGTTTCATCGACTTGTTATGACATATTTCTATTTATTGAATAAACTAGTAAGTAATGGTGAGGAAATTGATTATGATTGAAAAAATAATAATAATAATCCTATTTAAATAAGTAATTTGTTTAAGCTTTATAAAAGAAGAAACTTGCTTAAAAAAATAATAATAAAAAAATAATTTTCTTTTAAACATTCTTTCATAAAGTTAAGAGAAACAAAAAAGAAAACGAACAATTGAAAATTGAGATTATCTTTGAAGAAATTGTGAAGAAATTTAAGGACTTTTCTGGTATGTACTCAGATGTCTAATCTTTTAATTTTAAATTTATGTCAATAAAAGTTATAAATTTAGATCTAAATGATATGTAATACAATATGTTTGACAATATATTAGTGTAGTGTAGCCTACTATGTTTAGAAGGACCTGATCAATGATTTCAATTTCATCCTAAAGAGGTCAATATTGGAGTAGATATTACATATTTTTTTCTAATGGCCATTAGTTAATGAAATAGAAGCATTAAAGAGGATGGAGAATGGCAGAGCAATTGGATTGGATAATATACTTATTGAGGTATAGAAAGGTTTTGGAGTATAAGTTATAAGTTGTTTCATAAAGTTGTTTAGCAAGATTATAAAATTTAAGAAAATGTCAGACGAGTAAAGGAGAAGTATTTTAATCCCTATATTTATAAGAATAAAGGGGACATGCAAAACTAAGTAAATTATAGGAGAATTAAGCTCATGAGTCATATTATGAAGTTATGGGAGATGATAATTGAGTGGAGATTAAGACGAAACTCAAGTTATAGAGAATCAATTTTGGTTTTATATAAAAAAAGTTGACTATAGAAGCAATATACTTGTTGCGAAAATTGATGAAAAGATATCGAAAGATTCAAAAAGACATGTACATTGTATTTAATGATTTGGAGAAGGCATGCGATAGAGTGTTAAGAAAGGTTTTATGAAAAACTTTGGAGAAAAAAAGAATTTGTATTGCTTTTATTTGAGCAATCCAACATATGTATGATAGGGTTACAATTAGTGTGAAAACAAAAAAATAGGCATGCAGAAGATTTTTTGATAACTATTGTTTTGCATCAGGGGTCAACTTTGAGCCCTTATTTTTTTACTTTAGTCTTGAATATGTTCAGAAAACATATCTAAGAGCTGATGTCACAATATATGCTTTTTATAGATGATATAATTCTAGTTAGAGAATCGAGAGAGGAAATGAATGAGAAGTTAAAGATGTGGACACTAACTTTGAAAGAACATGAATTTTGTTTAAATAAAAATAAAATGGACTATATGGAATGTAAGTTTAGTAGGAGCCGCACTAATTTTAACTTAGAAGTGAAAATTAGAAAATATATCATACCACAAGTCACACAATTTAAATATCTTGGGTCTATTATATAATATGATAAAAAAATAGAGGAAGATGTAAAATATAAGATTTAAATAGGGTGGATGAAATGGAGAAGGAGTTTCGGGTGTTATTTGTGATAGAAAAGTATCACTTAAGTTTAAAGGTAAATTTTATTGTATAGTTATAAGACTTGCAATATTGTATGGGATTGAGTGTTGAACAATAAAAAGCCAACGAGAGAATAAATTCAATGTTACAGATATGAAAATGTTGTGTTGGATGAGTGGATATACCAGAAAAGATAAAATTAAAAATAAATATATTAGAAAAAAAGTGGAGGTCGTACTTATTGTAGAAAATATTATAGAATCGTGTCTTAGATGGTTTAGACATATGTGAAAAAGACCTCTAGAATCCCTAATAAAGAGAGTAAACCAAATGAAAAGTAGCCCAATAGTCAAAGGTAGAGGGAGACCCCAAAAAAAAATTATAGGCGAAATCATTAAAAAAGATTTAGACTTAAATGGTTTGTCTAAAAATATGATTTATAATAAGATTTTATGATATCGATTGATCCATGTAATTGATTTCACCTAATGGGAAAATGTTTATTGTTGTTGTTATAGTTAATGAAATACAATATGAATATCACCCATGGTAAGGATCAAATTTGAAGATCTTTCTTGGAAAAGGAGACTTTTATTTAATTTTTTTGTTGGTTTGATGATTTAATTTTAATCAGTACCTATTATAGGATTTGAGTAACATTATTCATATTATATTCCCGCACTTTCTCATCCCATATAATTTGCATATTCAAATAGGACACGCTTTTGCTTATTGTATGTATATAATATGTGTATGCTTATATCTCTCCCTCTCTCTCACACACACATATATCATGAATTTATGTTGATTTTATCTAACTTTTCTTTCTCTACTCTCTCTTGGTTTGGATTTTTGAAGATTGAAGCAGTCACAAGAAGAATCTTGTGGATCAACTGTACAGATCCTAAAGCAAAAGTCCTCGTATTTTCTAGTTGGAATGATGTTCTTGATGTATTGGAACATGCTTTTGCTGCCAATGACATCACCTACATCCGGATGAAAGGAGGCAGGTTAGATAATAGTTTATAGTTCCCTATATTTGTGTATTTATGCAGGACTAGGAGAAGAGATTTAAAGAAAAATAATAGACAGAATAGGGAGAGAAGAAACTATTAATATGATCAATTAATAATAAACTAGAAATAACAAATCTTAGTTTCCTTAGGACAAAAATTGCTACATGAATTATTGAAATTTTCAATTTTATTAGGAAAAGACACCCCAAATGTGAAGAGATACTGTATTGTTAACTGCTATTTTTATTTGACAAACCAAAAGATAAAAACCTAATTGCCTCTTTCAGATGTTCCTGTTGTACATTATTTGGTACGTTTTCTAAAACTATAAGCTTATGCTACATTGAACAAATGTTTGATATTTAATAAAATACTTCATTCTAAATATAGAAAGTTATCTTTGGTAATTCTGTTACCCATATACTATTCCATAAATTTGGCTCAAGAATATTCTGTTATGGAGCCATGTACGAGTACCTTTCTATGGATGGTTAATAACCTACATTTAGGTTAAGCAATTAACCTCTCAAATTTTTTATGCTCATACTATTCTGGTTTTGAATTTCTGAGTTCAGAAAATCACATGTTGCCATCAGTCGATTTAGAGGACAGCAGAATGACAAAGAAGGGTGTAGCAACTTAATATCCCAGCAATCAACATCAGAATTTGTTCAGGTGTTATTAATTTTGATTCAACATGGGGCCAATGGCCTCAATCTTCTGGAAGCACAGCATGTGGTCCTTGTGGAGCCATTACTCAATCCGGCTGCTGAAGCACAAGCAATCAGTCGTGTGCACCGTATCGGACAGAAAAATAAGACTCTCATTCATCGTTTCATTGTAAGTGAAGTATTCTTTACAAGCAATGATATACGTACTGAGCATGTTTTATGCTCTCTCTCTCTCTCTCATCAACCAATGGAGCATCTCTAATGAGTGTTTGTCATGACCTGAAAATAGATTTTCAAAAGGGTCTTGCTCCTTTAAGAACATTAAATTTTCTATCCCATTATTAAGCAAAACTCGTTTTTATAATTAGTCATCCAACTGTCCATCTGTAATTATTGTTTCAAAAGTCACTTCATCGGTTTATCCGGCTAACAAATAGCAAAAGAGATCATGGGGTCAATACATGCCTCATTATCATTGTCCAGAAATTTTAAATTCAGTTCCTCAAGTTCATCTTATTCTAAAGTATCAGCTATTGAAAATGGCAACAGATTATATGTCATGCAGGTGTCAGTATCTGTCTCCTAAATCATTACTTAATATCAGCTGTTAACATCCGTAGAGCACTGAACCTTGTCAGAGTATAAGCTTCAAACCTATAGTTTTCAAGCGTAGTAAAAATATGTCCTTGTTGCTTTCTTTTTTTCTTCTCTCTCTCTCTCTCTTTTTCTTTTGTGGTAAAATTGCTTCAACACTTTATGTTTCACTCCTATAGCTGCCATAATGATAACACACAGTCGTGTGCCATAAGTGTGATGTTTGTGTTAGTTATTCTGTAGTTCCATTGATTAGATTATGCTTCTTTTTCCCTGACAAAATTAGAGTAAACAATCTGGGTAAGTAGCCAAGAAAACTAGAACTCATGAGGAATTGCCTTTACGTTACAGTTCAAAATGAAATTCATTTCATCCTCTTGAAAATGCATTTGTAAATGAAACTCGTTAAACAAACTCTGCTTTTATGTCAAAATTATGGACTTCATGACTGTATTTGCACTTTCTTGCGGCTGGACCGAGTTTTCTTGGAAATGAATACGTCCGTGAAGAATTGGTCTAACCTTTTCTTGCACATTTTAGGTAAAAGACACAGTTGAAGAGAGCATATATAAGCTGAACAGAAGGAGGGGTAGCCATTCATTCATCAGTGGTAACACAAAAAATCAAGACCAACCTATCCTGACCCTGAAAGATGTTGAATCCTTGCTAGCAACAGCCCCATTGACGATACCAGAAAGTGGTGAAAATCCTACTGCGAGTCTAAGGCACTTGCCACCTTCAATGGCTGCGGCTATTGCTGCTGAGAGGAGACTCAATGAACAAAGGACATGATTCACCTTTTTCTTCATTCTAAAGATGGAATAGTTACATTTTTACAGAAGTTACATTTCCTGGCTGCATCAAGAGGCCAGAGTAGTTGCACTGGACAAAAAGGGGGGAATTTTGTAGTTTTAACCATAGATTGATGTAACCAAAATTAGTTTTCTTCTTTATTTAGAAATTAATTTATCCTTGTACATATAATTAGATTCGTATTTTCAACTTTTACCTAGTTGAGATCAATGTAATAAATATTATTCCTTTCATTTAAGGTTGGTCTCTCTCAATTCACGTGTGAGGATATGCCGTGTGAACTTAAAATCTCAATGGACACAAGTCAATTGCTAAATGCAGCTGTATTTGGATTTGGCAACACCTGCAGTTACTAGACCGAAAGAGAATGCAGCTTCAAAAATTTGTTATACATTACACAGGATTGATATTAGATATAGATAAAAATTCAATAAAATGAATGTTCCAGTGAATTTTATTACTTGCAACATTTATTTTCGTAAGTTTTTATTAATCCGCGCAATAAGTGTACTATTTTTTTTAGCCATTAAAATTGGAGGGGACAACTTTCTTACAACCATGCCAAGCCTTCGGCTTCTGCCTTGTAAGTTGCTGTCTCCTTGTTGCTTGCCTAATTCGCCTTTTGCACGCTTCTTTTTTATTATCCTTTTCATTTTTTAACTTTTCATATTTGGGATGCAGGACTCATTACCAGTCTATATTTTTAACTAGAGAATCCTAGTATACTAGAATAGGTAGAGTAAAATTAAAAAAAAAAATTACATGAACATGGTAAATAACCTCTAATAAAATCTACTTTTAATATCTTTACAGTCTTTTTTCTCACGTATCTGAAGAACTTTGTTAGTGCCTTCCGGTAACATTTCGCTAATTTATACCTTGCGGTAGACAATTTGGCCAGATGCAGATTGCAGACAACGCTCATGCATTGGACCAAAAAATACAACCCTTACAGAAACGGACTCGTGTACAATGACTCTTGCCTGCCTAACTATCTGTCAACCTCTTTCAAACCAGGTGGAAGGCATAACCCTATTCCTATGGTAGAAAGATGCCAGGTATGCCTCACTCGGTGCTCCAGCCCCTGATATACATCTCCAGAGCAATCATGAAAGGGTTTTGTCTCATTCAAAGGCGAACATACTCCGCTCCACTCTTCTTTTGAGCAACGCTAACCACCATTCCATCTCATGTCAAACCCATATCCCTTGTTAAGTTAATGACAAACCATGCTTCCTTTTAAGTTTCTAGTACAGCAGCCAACATAGGATTGAGAACTTAATTCCCCCTAAATAGGCAATTTAGGTCCTCCCAAATGGTGATGGTGAGTTGGTAAGCATTTAAGAGTGTAGCATAATTGATATTTAGTAAGTGAAATACAAAAGTGAAGCAAATTTGTCAAGCTACAAAACCAGTCCTAGGTCTGCAAAACAAAGACAACAGGTATATTTATAGGCCTTAGAATTTGATTATTCTGCAGCTCTCGTCAAATGTCAACAAATGCATAGGATACGAATGGATGGATAACAAATGTGTTGATTAATTAGAAAAACTCCCTCCATGCAGATGAACTCTAACAAAGATACATTAGGGAAACACAATAAAACCACATGTAATAGTTCTCTATGAGTATAAAAATTTGACACGACTACAGTGAAAAACCCTTGCATTTTTATACCCCTAAATGATGCCAATTAATAACAAATTACAAAGACAGCGCCATTGAGAGTCACTACACTAACTACACTAACAGAACTTCCAACGGTTATTACATGCTACGCACGTGACATAGGTTGTCATAGGTTCATCAGCACTGCGAGTCTGCATTTGGTAATAGGTGCACTTTCTTTGACCACATCGACCACACTTGAATTGATCAGTTGTGGCTTTTGGTTGCTGTCCACGCTCACACTCAAATAAAGCTTTCTGCTTGAGTTTCTCATTCTCCTGCTTCCTTTGATCACTAGCCATGTCTGCTGTGCTCATGTTGATTAGCCGCTCTGGCGAAAATTCTCCAAGCAGAACTTTTCTCCTGAAATCTGGGTTATTTGGATCCTTGAGGTTAAACATTAAGGACCTATACTTGACCTTTTGAGCCCCATTAGAAGGACCCCACTTCTCAAATAGTACAGACTCCACTGTAACAGCAATCCGAATAGGGTCACACGCATTAACTTGATCCATGATTGTTTCATCAGCCTCTCCAGAAACCTTAGAGAACGCCTCTTGGAGAATTTCCCTTATTTTGTCTCGCATCACATCATTAGATTTAATCATAGTTTTCAGCTTTGGTGGAGCAGCAGGGCTTGAGGATGCCTTCTTCACTCCAGCAACTTGCTTCTCGTCCTTGGCTATGTTTTCTACCTTAACATCTGCTGCAGAAACAGTTTTCTCACTTTTGACATCTGAAACTTGTACCTTCTTTACATTTTCGGAGCTTGACGTACCATTCCTATCGGTTTTCTCAACCTTGACAATGTCGGCCTTTGAAACCTTCTCAACCTTTACCGAATGTGTCTTCTGAACCTTCTCAACTTTAGCTTTCTCCCCATTTGCCAACTCAACATTATTATGTGAGCTCCCATTCTTATTTTTGCTTGTTTCCTTGATAATTATGTCTTTCCATATCTCGATCAAGTCAATAGCAAAAGCCCGGATTTTCTTCCTTGGATGTTTTGTCAGAACTTTTAGATGTTTGCCCACCTAAAAGTTTAGAGAAAACCACAATATCAAATGAAGCTTAAACTTATCCAGCTAAGTGAAGAAAAGTATACAGATTAAATAATGTTGATTTATGCCATCACATGATAAGGATGCAAGATTATCCACTACCACAAAAAAGATAGAACCCTAACACGTTTTTGATTGAAAAGTCTACTGTATAACATTACCCAAAAATATTGCCAAGTTGCACTCTAAACATTTTTTAGACATTTTTCTTTAATTTTTCATAAACGAGATACTTCAGTAAGCTACAACTTTCTTTTCCTTTTCTATTATTTTTGGATCACCTATATACTTAATATCAAGATACCATTCGACACTAATTGTCCTACTGCTAGACTGATTTCCTCAATACTTCATACTCATTTCTAAGCTCTAGTGCTTTAAATTTCTTTTACTTTTCACATAGATGAATGGCACATCCAATGTCACCTACAGAGGTGTCCACAACTTCTTGGATTCAGAAAACCTTGGCAAGATTGCCAGTTTCCTCCTGTAATGATGAAAGTAAAGTGAAGGACGCATAACCCACTTACTAAGCTGATAAAAACTAAGACTCAAATTTCTTTAATCGATATGACTGAGAGAACCCTACTAAGGCACAACTAAGGGAGATGGTATCCCAAGACCCAAACAACTAAATTAAACTCCCAAATAAATTATAAGAAAAACCTAAACTTCCAATTAAAAATCCTAATTCCCAATTTAACATAATTATTAAATCCACATACTGCATTACAACCACTATTCATGCTCCCCAGCAGCAGAGCAGAAGGGGAACCGCTTCATCTACATCCATAGTAAGCAAAACATATACCAAACTAATAATTCTGTATTCCTTCTTAGTCATTATAAGTTGCAAGGATCAGCAACTTGACTTGCTCAATTGCACTCTTTGCACCTAGCACATTTACAGAATGCATAACAAGAGCCATATAAGCATCAGTCCCAATAATATATCTCAGCTGCATGAATACAAGCGCAGGAAGCCGTAAATCAAATGGGATGCACCTGTCTAATTGATCTAGCATAACAAAATTTAAATAGCCTGATTAATCATCCTGGAACTTTCCTACTATTACACTTGACTGCTGCAACCATTTCTAACCAAATATGAGCAATGGTTCAATAAAATAACTAGCAACCATAAACTTCTTCCTTTAAATTTAAATATGCCCCAACTGTATTGTACAATCTATTTACCCATGAAAGACGAGACAAAGCGTCTCCTACCAGATAAATTGAGTAAAAGTGAAAACTGCATCCAAATTCCACAGAATGTGCATTCTGCTCCCCAAGAACGTTTTACATTACAACTCATCATATTGAAGAAAGAAAAAAAATCATATTTTCACTGGTGGTTTACTCCCACACTACCTACAAAGCCTAAAAATGCGAAAAACGTGCATCATCCGAATATTCAAATTTACTAATAAGGGTGAATAGCACAAAGGCACAAACATATATATATATATATATATATATCATCACAACTGACACTGTTCTCGTCACAGTTTTCATTCTCACTTTGGCTATATTTTGTTTACAGTTATATCCCTCACAATTATAAGATGCATAACTAATAACTCAACTTTACATACCAACAACTAATTACTTGTTCTCTTATACTTTTTATTTTCCTTCCTGGTGAACAAGACAGCGGTTCATTGCCCTTCTTCATTATAAATTACCCAAATTTCCTATTCTAGAAGTTAAAAGACTTGCGCCTTCATCCAGAAAGTCTAACCAACCAAAACCCATCAAGCGAAAATTTCAAAAAAAAAACTGAAAAATCAATTGCGAAAACCAATAGAAGAAGCACCTGGGTGGATACAAGAATTTGATAATTGACGGGGAATTTCTTAAGCTGCTCGAACGCATCAAGACATCGACCTTCTTCAACTTCGCCATCGGTGGAGCTCGCCCCATCCGCCGCCTTCTTTACCGCTTCATACAATCCAATCAACTCCTTCTCCATTTAAGACCCCTACAATTAAATAGTTTCTCCTGAGCACACGAAGCAGGCAGATCGATGATAATACGAGCAAAATAAGACGCAAAAATTACCAGAGACGGTGTAAACTCACCAGAATGAAGTCTCCTCCTCCGGCTGCGGTGGGCCGTGCGTGAAAAGTGATCAGGATAAAAGAGGGAAGACGAAAGAGGGTAAGGTAGGTATATAAATGGGAGGGTGGTAAGCAAATGAGGAAAGATCGGACGGTTGGTGTTGCCTGTGGAAGTGTGACTAGATGCATGGAGCAATTACCAAGTCATTCTTCTTCTTCCTCCTCCTCTTTTTTTTTTTTTTTCTTTCTCTGAAAAGCAATGAAAAAAATTTTTAGAGATATTTTTTTTTCAATTTAAAAATCAACTAAACCTTATTATTATATGGTTACAAGTTTAGGTGATATACAAAAAAATTCGATAATTTTTAAAATTTTATAATAAATTCTTTAAATTTTTAAAGTTATATAAATAACCTATTTATCATTAGTTAATCTCTTATTTTATTAAAGAAATATGACATATCAATAATAACAAACTCTATTAAACGTCATTTTTTATACAAATAATGCTTTTAAATTTTGAGTTATAAATAGATAATCCTTCTTCAACTTTAAATTATGTATAGATAAGTTTTAAATTTGTAACATTTCTATTAGTAAAATAATAAATTAACTAATAATATAAAAGTAATATGTACAAATTTAAAAATAAAAAAAATGTTATTTTCAAATTTTAAATGTTAAAGTAATTATTTCAATATAACTCAAAGTTTAAAAGAATTGTGTGAAATTTAACATTATTATTTCATAATACTCCCTCTTTAAATGATGGACTCAAAATAAAATTATTTTTATTTTTTAATTTATCATTTTAATAGTTTATTGATATAAGTACAATTAAAAACATTTTTATTTTTAAAAAGAGTTATTTCTTAATAAATCTAGTATTGATAAAATAAGTGCATGTTAAAAATATCCTAATAAAGCATGGTACTATGAATTTCTTTTGACAAAATTTTTAATACAAAATCTAAGATAGAATAGCATTTTTAATTTCTAAAACAGTGCTGGATATTTTAGTTATTTCCTTCTTTTCTTTTCAATTGATCAGTTTTTTTTTCTCCCTTTAAATTTATCCAACGAAATAAAAAAATTATCTTTTTTATTTTCAATCCTTTCCACTTAAATTCATTTAATTGAACTTATCAAAATTTCTGTAAGGAGCAATGTTTGGGAAGAAAAATTATTTAATTGAAGGATTTCGTTATTCTCAAATACATTTACACTTAAAGGAGTAAAACGTAAATATTTGTTTATGAAAAAAAATTACATTTAAAATTATTCTAGATGAGGTTTCATGTAAACAAATTTTGAATATACTCCTAATCATAATTTAAAAAAAAAAAGAAAGAAAAAGAAAACAAAAGCACATATAAGTTCTTATCAAATTATTAAGAAAAATATTGGCTTCGTTAATCACTCTAAATTTCTAATAAAACAATACTGGCTTAATGCCATTCTATCGCGCAAATTGTAATCTTAGAATTGTATTCTAGTATATTTAATTTATGAACTTAATCATGATTGAGTTTCACACATTAATCTATAATGTATATGAAGGATGGTTTGAGAAAAAGAAAAGCTTTGAGAAATGATGCAATCTAACATTGTAGTCCATGAGTGAAGGATTATTTGAAGCCAAAACTAGAAAATGTCGATTATGCCCTTCAAGTGAGAGAAGCAAGCACTCTTTCCCATCCTTTTAATATCTCATGTTGCTCTCCTCCTCCATTGTGTTGTACTTCACAACCTCCTCCTTCATTGTCTCATACTCTAAATGCACTATAAAAGGTGAGTTTTTCCTATTGCCAACACAAGCAAATAGATTGACTACAATAAATGGTGCCATAGGGTGCAAGGATTTGACGATGATATTGAATAATCTCTAGCACAAACTTTTACTACTTCATGTTTACTAAGGGGTGGAGAGTATAATCCTAACTCGTGCTTTGATTGATAAGAAAGTGAATTCAATTAATACGAATCTAAATACTTTGACATAAAAGTGTTTATATTCATCTTATGTTAAACTCAATAAAAAATTTCACTCGATAAAAAGTTATTAAAGTTAAAAAAATACTATGTAATCTAAAACTCATCATTCAAAAAAGAATAAAGAACATAGTTAAAGATAGAATAAGGAGATGGTTTGGCCAAAAATATAGGTAAGAAGTAGAAAGGGAAAATAAGGAAGTAGTTGAACTACCAAAAAAGAGGAAAAAAAAGAAAGTTAAAGCAATATAAGAATAACATGTTTTACTTTGTAGTTTTGTTCACACAAAATAAGTATATTCATTCTTTATTTTTATGTCAATTCAAAAGAGGTAGAAAAGATAGCAACAATTCTTGGCTTCATTTTTCTCCTATTATGTGACTTGCTGGAAGTTTAAAAAATATGACTATAATCCATAAAAACGTAGGCATATGGGTGCTTATGTCAAGTTACTATATGTGTAGGACTTGTAGGAAGACAACGAATATGATTATCTAAACATATATATATATTAATCAAAGGCATTTATATCTTTTCTTATATTTTACTTTTCATTCTTATATTATTTTTATTATACCAACATATAAAAAGAAAAAACATTCTATTTTCTTTATATGTCATATCAAATAAAATTAATTCTTTTTTATTTCATCCAATATTCATTTTTCATGCTCTATCCATTCAACTGGTTTCCAGTCACAACAAATGGGTTCTTGCCTCTTTAGCTCAATCTTGCTGCCTTTCTTTAAGTCTTTTGAATTGTAATCCTTTAGAAACATGAGAATTCCCAAACATTTGTGCACTACCATCCTTTGTGAAGAATTTAGATCAACAGATGAATTGTTCAACAAGGAGGATGAGAAAGAAAGATGAAGTTATAACATATAATCTCAAGTAAAAACAACCAGGACGAAAAATCACTTATGCATAAACCATCACATGAGATCAGAATCAGATGTGTGAAGATCTCGACAGGAAATAACGTTATTCGACGAATTTTCAGTTACTTGTTCTTGACGTGATCCAAAGTTTAGACCAAAATTATTCAGATTTCAACTCATTTTTGCTCAGGCACCGGTTTTTCCAAGAAGGTCTTCCTCAGCCAACCCCATGGCTGTAAATCATTTCAATAAGATGCATTAGAATTGCACCACGAATTATTTTTTAAAAAAAAAACAGACATGAATGTTTACTACAACGGAGAAAACCATGAACAGTCATAATACCCAACAATAAAAATATTTAAACCAAGAACAGACATCTTATGAGAACATAGTTACGCAATGTTGGCCAAGATCAATGAAGATGTTCGAAAGAACTAATCAACAACTGAGGATAACTTTTGCCATCAAAAACTGATCTGTTTACCAGCAGACACCTACATATCCAACTTCTTACAATATATTTGGCTTGGAGTCACTACCACAGTCCTATCAGCTTACCATCTGCGCTTGTTTTTTTTTTTTTCCTGATTTAGGGATAAATAGACATAAAAGTTTGATGAAAAGCATCAATTCCATTAAAAGTCAAGATTTATATCAGAGAGTTGGCATCATTTTGCATATTCCGAAGGTGATTGATATTAAAGCCATATATATTTATAGAATAAATGAGAATAACAGAATCATACAATCTGATCGCCATTTCTATTGACCATCCAGCATATACACACAAGGACAGGGTAGGTGTTACACCCAATCAACTCATCTGCTCACTTCTCATCCTCATTTAAAATTTTAGAGGAAGAGAACATGTCACGACTCAAGAGAACCAAAATCATAATCATTTTTTGCAAGATCATCTTTATACATTTTTTTTAATAAAACTAATGTCTAATTGTCTATTCATTGAATATCATTTCTTTTTTTTTTTTCTTTTAATTGTATAAAATAATATATAATGAAGATCATCCAAAACAGATCATGAACCAATCTGCTGGAATGGAACTTCTAAAAACGAAGACTTCCATCAGTTTGAAACTAAGAAGCCATTACACCAACCTCCAAAAAAGTAGAATCAACTAGATTGCTCTATTGGTGATCAATGGGCATCCTTTCAGATGTATACCTCACACAGGAAGAAGAACAGATAGAATGAAACTTCCATGCTCGGCAAACATTATTTGTTTTCTAGGCCTTTATGCATAAATATGTTTGACTTCAAAGCAGGTAATCGAAGTTTACCACTGTATTTTATTAATCCATGTCAGGCAGCTCGAAATGAGTATAAATCATGAATGTTGACTTGGCGTTTGAGAGTTAGTAAAAAAATCGAGAACGAAATTGATGGAGTGAGAGAAATTTTCAGATCACCATCGAATTTCGCCAAATATGAAAAGATGATCTACATCGATCGAAAGATAGCGAACTGTAAATAAAAAATCTCGATAGAAAGAAAGAGAGGAGGCAGGCAGGCATTGAGTTATACCTGAATCAGATAGAGAGCACCGGAGGCAGCAGCGACGCCCCACATGGCGGCGGCTTTGACGTCAGTGGATTGGATACGAAGCTTTGAAGCTAAACCGGCCATTTCCGGAAATTTTCAAATCTGAAAATTCTGCGATGAAAATGAACTCCTCACTATTGGATTTGAACCCTTTGATTAGAAGGAACATCACTCAACCTAGACTTTCTCTTTTTTTAAAAAAAAAAAATCAAAGCCCTAAAGCTCACAAACGGGCCGATTTGAACAGGTTCCTTTTCTCCCTTTTTTTTTTTCTTGAATCAAGTTCATTAGTTAGCAAGAAATCGATCCGCAATGCGGCGTCTCGTAACATAAATGTGCATAAAATATATGATTTATTAATATATAATTTTTAAATTAAATTAATAATAAACATATGCGTCAATGGTCAATTTTGCATATTTACTATAGAGAGACTATGAAAATTTTAAATGCTCATATAAAATTATATTTTTATAAAAAAATTTAATATCAACATTTTAAAACATAATTAAATATACTATAATAACTTCGCCTTCCACTGTTAAAACTAAATAAAACATGAATAATGTTGAAAAATAAAAATAATATCGACATCCAAACAATTAAAATGATTAGAATCCAATATGGTAGAATATTAAAAAAAAAATCAACCTGTAAAAAGAGGCAATTGTAAATTGTTTAATATCTATAAACCATAATGTAAACAATAATAAGCAAGAAGTCTTCAGTGCTTAATGCTAAGTAGATGTAAACATAATAAGTCTAACTAAGAAAAAAAAAAAAGATTAAAGCCAACTACAATATTGAAATATTTAGACATCAACAATAATAAAGCTTTCCGTATATGTAACAGCATAACGGTACTAAAAGAAGCCATTTTCACTTCTAAGATTGTTAACAACTGTCAGTTGCTTTGTGGTTATATTCAAACACTATAATTGGTGCATGTCATTCTCATTACCAGAATTCTCATAAGGAGCCATAGCCTACAGATAGAGGCTCGTAAGAATATGGGACACTACCAATATAAAATATCAAGGACCAAGAATTCATGTCACAGGCTTATACATCTAAAATCCCAACTGAATTGTACAAGTAGTGTTCCATACTAGGTCATAAAAAATAACTCCTATCTTACTTGACCAACTTGCACTTCACTTTTAGAAATTAGCCCTGGGATGTATAAGAATCCTATAAAATAGTTACGTATAACAATTAATACATCACTAACATGTTTGTTATGAAATGAAATTAATAACGCCAAATATATATATATGAAGGCTCATATTTGCATATTTATTATAGAATAACGCTGAGGAGTACAAATGTTTATAAATAATTAAAAAAAGTAAAATAATAATGGTAAAATCAATCTACCAATTTCAAGGGATGTGTACAAAACTATCCAAATATTTGACTATAGAGCCGTGCCGACTTTAGCATAAATGTGCCATGAGTAAAAGCTTACTACAATTTTTGGCAAGAGAAACATCTAAGTATAGCCTAATAACCATAATTTAAAAAAAAAATTTAATTTTAGGTTCTTATAATTTACATCAATTTTTAATTTGGTTTCTATAATTTAATTATTTGCAAACAACTCCCTGTAATTTTCCACCGTTACAAAGTTAGTCCCCAAAGTGTGAAAACATTATCATACTAATCCCTTCCATCTCCAAGTGAGTAGACGACATCAAAATGTTACTTATATATGGCGGACGGACACAACACGTGGATGCCACGTAAGCCTTATGGTCTGACTTAGCCCTGAAACATCCAAAACGCACAGCTGCATAAACCTTCCACTCCCTATTCGCCCGATTAGACGCACAGTGGAAGACATTTGTTGAAAGAGCAGTGACATGGAGAGAGCAGCTAGGGTTCTTTGTAGCAAGATTGATGCATCTTAGCGACATTGAAATTGTTGGGTTTATTCTTCCATTGATCTTCTATTAAGCCTATTCTGAAAATGGTGTGTTTATTCTTCTCTTCTTTCCTTGCCTCATAACGCGGTCGCCTCATGGGTGGGGACCTTGATTGTGCTTTGCATTGTATGGAAGATTAGCAATGGCAACTACTTAGGCTGGCCTAGATCTTAGAGATTAGGGAGGAAGGAAAAAGTTATGCTTGTATGAAGTTATGATTTTAAACTCTCTTTGATGTAAATTTAGCTTGTACGAAGTTATTGTAGCAATGGAGACTCTTTTATGTTACTCTTTCTTCGCTGTTACCGAACCAAATTGTTGTTACTGTTACTCTCATTTATGTTTTGCGTAATGCAAGGAAATTGGGAGCTATATGTTATTGAACCTTGTTTTGTTCCAGGAAATTGGGAGCTATACGTCAATTTGCCCTTTCACTCGCACAAACGGCCAAATTTATATATTAGATTGCACTTTCACTTGTCCAAATTGGGAGCTATGATGCTTGATGCAAAGGAACTTAGTGCATTAAATGAACTTATTTGAGATTGCTAATTAATACTATTCAAGGCATTAAACTCAAATTATAAGTGTCTTCGAGAATTAACGCGTGTAAATGAGGGTAGATGACAGCAATGCACTAAATGAACTTCCAGATTGAATGCGTGTAAACCAAGATTAGTTCAGTACATGACAGCGATGCGTCTCCCTAGCTGCAGGTCGACCAAGACAGCATGCCTCAAGTTATGGCATTAAAAGGACGTTCTTCTTAGATTGGTCAAATCTGATTTTGAATCTCAACCCGTGTCCTTAAATTCAACCAAAATACACCTATACCTGCGTTGAATCTTCCCTGTAATTACGCTTGTATTTTCTCCTGTAGCTGTGTTTTGATGGCGTCTGCTGACTTAGAGATAGAAGAGACTAATATGACAACATTTTCAATCGTTGGGGACTAACTTTGTAATGGTGGGAAATTGCCAGAAGTTGTTTTAAAAAAAATTAAATTATAGGAACTAAATTAAAAGTTAATGTAATCTATAGGAACTAAATGATTAATCTTACCCAAAAAAAAAAAACATGCTAGCAATGGAGATTTTAAGAGGCTCAGTATAACATCACAAAGGCTTCTTTCTTAATAGCAGTATCATTATAATTAAAATTTAAATACTAAATTATATATATCAAATATATGTAAATAATACAATCACATAATTGAAGGAAGAAAAATCAAATAAGGATTACTTATATTTATAGATGGGTGATAATTGTTATATTCTTTGGACTAAACAAATTAATGTTTTTGAATAATATAACTAATATGTATTGCATCATTCATTGATAAATGGGTATAATAGATGTAAGTGTGGATATTACTCATAGTTAAATTATATTTAGCAATATCAAATGTTGTTTTGTAAGATCAACTTGATCTTTTCATTTTTTTAAATTCCTAAATTGATGATATTTTTTTCTAATTTTTTTAAGGAAAAAAGAATGGCAAACTATTGAAGGGGGGAAGTTGATAAAAAAAAAAAACTAATATTAAAGATAGAAGTAGGACAAGTTAACTTAGATTTGCTTCAATTTTTTCTATGCTTAGCCCAGCCCAAAAAGATCAAAGAATACAGGCTTCCGCTTAGTTTATTATTATTATTATTTTTTAAATGGGTCCAACCTATCTTGTGATTGGGTCTAATATAAAAAAATGGAGAAAAAATAGTGTGAAAGATATTATCAAATAATTTATAAAACTTGCGCCAAATATTTTAAATAGATAAGTTTGAGTTTTGTTTACCTTTTGAGTGTAAAAATCTTCACGTGAAAAGCGTGTTAAAGCTTTTATAAAATTATATTTAGTTTTACTCAACAATAATCAAGTTTTTTTAAACACCTTATATAGTTGAATTAGTAATCAACTATTAAACTAATTTTTTTTCATCCAATATAATCAATGCCATTACCATATTGATATCACAAAATTTCTCATAGAGTTCGTGTGTCCCTACTAATAGAATTTTAATTAAATGAAACAGAATATAATAAAAAAATAACTTAAGAAAAAGAAGTAAAAGATAACACAAGCGGATACAAGTTGGACTTAGTAGACGCAAGTTTATTAAAACTATATAGATATATAAAGCATGTTGTTACGGGCAATCATCAATTAAGATGAGACAAAGGATAGTACGATCGAAAGATGATTGGAGGAATTCTCATAGAAAAGGCTGGCAAGGGATGCCATGGAGATGGAGATGAGGACAGAATTGGCATTGGCATTGGCACTCGCTGCCCTTTTGCCAATGCGGCTTTGTTCGGTGAACAACTATCATCATTATTGGCCTCTTGTCATTGCCAAACAAGTCTTATTTGCCGGGTCCAATTGTTGATCGATAAAATATTAACTGCATCCATCAATTTTCGTTGTGTTCAAATTGCGATACTTTAATGTCTTCTTCGTAATAGATATTTAAGAAAATAAAAATTATATCCTAATTAACAATTATAATTTTTTATCTAATAATAATCATTTTATCCTAATGCAAATTAATTATCTCATTTTTTTTTCAATCGCCACAAAATAATCATCTCATTTTTCATTGGACTGCTGTTGCTTTCACTAAATGATTGGTAATATTTTTAGTAATCAATTCACTGGCTACAATGTTTTGTTCTTTATATATATATATATATATATACACACACACACACATATATATATATATATATATATATACACGCACATATGATGAGATAAATATCATTTTAAATTTTTTTACAAATTAAAAAGATATTTGATTGAATGATTTAAAGAAAAAGAAAATATAAAAAATCGGTAAAGAAAATAAAAAATAATTTTTATATTCTTATTTTTTAAAAAATAATTTAATGATTAAAATAATAATTTAATAAATAAAATAATAATTATAAAAATATGATATACATTGCACAAGTTATATAAATAAAATACATTTATATTATAACCAAAAAAAATGTGATGTGATATTTTTTATAAAAAAGAATTACTCTTGTAATTATTTTCTATTAAAAATTAGGGTACTAGTGAAGTCTCGATCTACAACACAGCACCCAATGATAATATGAGTAATAGTTGAAACTAACACGGACTAATATAATATGAATTAATTGAGTATCATCTGCATGTAGCTGTTGATTGATTGTCATGTATTGATTAATTAATTACAACGAGATAACAGGAGATAAATATGATTTTAATAAATGGTCGGAGGTCCATGATTGATTATGGGTCCTCCATGTCCGTACATTGTGAGTTAAAACAATTAGGTGACCTTGTCGCAACGTTTATACCAATCATAACAATCGGCATCCAGCCAGCATGTTTTAAGGCTTGGATCCAAAACCAATAATATTAATAAAACCTATGATGAATAATTGAGTGTGAAAGGAATGAATACTATAATTTTGGGCTAAGGCCTGCTTAATTTAAAACTAAACACTATTCTTAGGTCTTACCAAAAAAGAAAAAAGCTAGTGTTCTTAGGGATTTTCTTTTTCAATTTTTTTGATTTTTGTTTATATTCATTTTTTTTAATTAAGTTTACTGGCAATTAAATAATTACAAGACCTATTAAAATATATGACATACTCTTAATTATTGAATTAAAAAAAAAAGGAACCAGTAACACTTTGTATAGAAAATAGAGAGTAGAAGTAGAAGGGAAACAAGATATTTCTTCCGATCTCATATATAAGAGATTATTTTTAGATTTGATTTGATCTTATATATAAGAAACAAACTACCATATTAATTATAGTATTTCAATTATGTCCTTCATTAAATAAGTCATTCAAATTATGAGTAGTGGTGGTCATTAATTTTAACAAGAAAATGCAAATATTAAATATGAGTATTTTTAAAAATTAATTTTTATTTGAGACAAGATTAATTACTTTTAACTAACTTTCTTAATACTCGTGAATTAGTTATTTGTTTTTTATATATGAGACCATAGGGAGTATGAGGCTAAATTAATTCAATTACATGATTGAGGTGAGATATATAATCAAATATATAAACAAATTATCCATCAAAATGGAGCTAATTAATTGATCAGTGTCGTTCAACCAAACACAATTAGCTAGTGGTTTTGGTATTGATATCCGGTTTACATTTCCAATGGTCAGTGGACTCAAAACATGCATTGTGGATTAAAAATAAATAAATATATACAATTCAAAAATGAACTTTTTATGTATGTTGGTATAATTTACAATAAAAATATTTCATGTCACGTATTTGTTTTAAATCAATCATATGAAATTGAGTTGTTAACATTTATAATGTTTTTATTGATAAACTGACAACAAATATTTAGAAATTGTACCTACACTTTATCCTAAAAAAGTTCAGTAGATTTGTGGTTGGGCCGAACACATTTCCTTCATTGTTATAATATTTAGAGGAAGTTATATTTATCCATGCTTATTTTTATCTTCAATTACGATATCTACTCCAATCTCTTTTCTCTAATTATTAAATTTAAAAGTTTTAACAATGTAAAATTATTAAAATATCTTTTTTTTAATATAATTTAACCCTGTTTTTACTATTTTCTTTACTTTCCCAATCATTTTATGCATGGCGTTTAAATTTTATGAACCCCGCCACCATAGCCGTAGTAAACGAATTGACCCAATCGAATAGAAGCTGCATTTTGTGGCTGGGAAAACAAATTAAAGCACAAAGAGCAGCGTCTGATACTATCATGTATTTTAGCTCACCACAAAAAAGTTCACAAAGAAATTGTTTCTTTATGTTTTGGGGTTGGCTTTTGCTTACTTTGGTTGAATTTTTTGTTGGTGAAGGGAGGCAATATAGATTTGAGTAAACCGAGAAAGAAGATGGAAATCAGAAACGCCATATATATATATATATATGGATGAGCTTGGGGAAGCTCGTCTTCTTCCTCTTACACGACCGTGTTTCCTTTCGCTCTGTTTTTGGTGTTGTAAAATCAGAAACACGCGAGATACCACCATAATTCCTCTATCATTCTCAAAGAAGAGTTTTGGGATTGTAAGATTTGAAGGCTTATTAGGAAAGATTTGAGAAGAGCAAAAGGTTAATAATATAAAGAGTATTATAATAAATTTTCACAGTTAAAATTTTTAAATTTATATGATAGAGGCTTATTGCAATGGGTTAAGAGACTAGAGAATTAATTGGGATTTTTTTATTAGATTGTTGAACATGACAATTAAAAGTAAAGATGAGGTTAATAAGTATAATTTTTAATTCATATAGAGTAAAAAGTATACTATACATGTCATTTGTACATAATCCGTCTTTAAATTAAAATTTAGATTATTTATTTATCATAATTTTATAAAAATATTATCTGCATTTTTTGGTAAAAATTCTATTCTAATTCTAAAAGTATATTTAAAATTTTATATTGATCTAATTTTTTAAAAAATAAATTCATAAACTTTAAAATCATTTCAAGTAAATTTTAAAAACTAAAGCCGTTAGTTTCTTTCCATTAAACATAACGCGACATGCTGACTAAAATTATTTTATATTTATGCGGCATGTATTTTTGCCACCTCAACATCTAAGTCACTTCTTATTTTAGAGATAAACGCATAAACTTTTAGAATTTATTTGAAACAATTTATAAATTTATTTAGAACAATTAATATTTTTATAACTAATATGAAATACTAAATATATTTTTAGTGCTTTTTTCCATGCATCAAATAATTTAAATATACTCATGCTATTCCACATGACCCAATAAAGTGTAGCCACACCAGTGCTATGTAGAAAGTTATATTAACCTGTTCATAAATGTTAAAATTTGAAATACATCTAACATATTTAAATCGAAATAGTGTTATTGACACATTTGTTTCATTAAGTTATAAAATAATAGAATTTTCTTAATTCTTGTAATTCTCACCATATTGCCCCTTTGGATTGGCTAATTGTCCCCAAATCCACATCTATTACCCTTGCCCCAGAGTTGGTTAATCTGTAATTTATGATCCACTCATCAATATATTACTTCACACCCTTTTGAAAAGTGCTTACTTTTTGAACATGATTAGTTGACTTATTTATAGAATCAATTAACTTTTTATCCTCACAATTAACCACTGTCATTTCTTTATGTATAATTAGTCACCTTATTCATTGAATTAGTTGACTTCTTATATTACAATCAATTATTATTGTCTTTTTTATGCATAATTAGTTAATTTCTTATCTTTACAATCAGCCACTATCATCTAAGGAAAAGTCTTTTTCTTCCTAGATACCCGAAGATGTGGTATTTCCATAACATAGGCAACATTAAATAAATAATTCATACATGAAAAATAAAGGTTATGGACATACCACTCGCATGTGATATTTGGATCTTGTGTGTGCAACAAACAACACATCTCTCTTGCCCACAACCATAGAGTACCATCCATAACTAACGAAAGTAAATATGAAAATTAAATGACAAATCCCTTTATGAATTAAGCATTTAGGGAAGGAGATGCTAGATTGACTAAGGTTAAGTACGGGTGAGACTATTAGATCCGAACTCAAGCTTGGGGTTAAGGCAAGTGCTTTTGGGCCTTTTTTTTTTTTTCAAAAATAAGCAATATATGTAGTCTAAACTACAGGTTTCAACACCAAACGGCTATCCAGACTATTTAAATATTAGCCAAATTTAGTGGAGTATAATTAAAAATTTACATTTCATTTTTTTTTTAGTTTGTTTAGTCTTCTATCAGTTTTGGCAACTTTTTACACACTTATCAAACTTTGTAACGTGGTGGTGAGGTGACAAAATCATATTGGTTGATGTGGAATTGCATGGGTAAACTGATTTTTTTTTTGTATTGCATATAAGAATTTACCTATATTTTTGAGGCAAAAATAAAATTTTGACCAAATTTTTTAATGCCAAAAATATGACTTTTTGAACAATACACTACAATAAAAATATTATTTATCAAATCCTACAGCGTCAAAAATATTATAATAAGATATTATAATTTTAAAACATTTGAGGACATTGCCATTAAGTTCTCTATTTTTTTTTTTAAATTCATGAGAAACTCCATTATCTCCTCACAATTTAATGAAACTCGGTGGCATTTAAGTGTTCGTGGAAGCTCCAAGAGAGCCAGAAAATGAAGTCATGTCATTAAATTGCTCTTATCTTTGAGGAAGCTACCCACCAGCTGTGGCGTATTGTGTACATGGCAAGGGCCATAATTTATTATAGTAAGGATCACTTTCAGTAAATTCGCATCTTTCTCAATTAAAAATTGACCTCACTTGTGCAAACAACACTTCAGAAAAAAAAAAATTGAGAAAAAAGAAAGAATTTATCTGGACATTTGATTAGATATTGTGTTAATTTTATTTCTGCAAAATAATTGACTGAATTATAACTTAGCAATCCTTTTTACAAATGAAATGATTGAAAGAAGTTGAATTGTAGGTGGAAAAATTATTTAAAAATCATATTAAACTTTTAAAAAACTTAATGAGATAATTATAAATATAATTAATTAATTTTTTTGTGGCTGAAGAGTCTATAACCATTGTTGTTGATAATTATAAAGAAAAAAGAACTTTTTCCTTTTGTAGGTGAAGAAATTATCTCATTAAGTTATTAAAAAGTTAAATGTGATGTTTAAATAATTTCTTCACCTACAAATTCAAATTCTTTTAATCATGCCACATGTAAAGAGGGTTGTTAAGTTATAATTTAGTCAATTATTTAAAAATAACATAATTTGTAATCAAATGTTCAGATAAATTCTTTCTTTTTTTTTCGCAAATATTTTTTTTTCCGGAAGTGTTATTTACATAAGTGAGGTCAATTCTTAATTGAGAAGGATATGAATTTAGTAGTAGTGATCCATACTACAACAAATAATGCCCCTTGCCATGTACACAGTGCGCCATAGCTGGTGGGTCTTTGTAGCTTCCTCAAAGATAAGAGCAATTCGATGACAGTGACTTCATTTCTGGCTCTCTTGGAGCCTTCACAAATAGAGGGTTAAAGTAAAAAAGCTAAGTGCGACATGGAAAAAAGAAGAATTGGATGGCATTGTAAGCAAATTGCATTGAAGTGGGAGGAGATAACGGGAAATACGCTGGCACTGCCACGGAGTCTTCATGAATTAGAAGAAAATTGGAAAACTTGGGTGACAATACTATTGAATTTGTGGAAACAATAACATCTTATTGTAATACTTTTAATATTGTAGGGTTTGACTAATAATGTATTTTTACTGTAATGTAAGTAGGGTTGTACAAATTATGAATACTGTAGTTTTGCACTAAATTTTAAATTCTAAATCTTATGCTTGGGTTGACGGGCCTTAAAAAAAAAAAAGGTAAAAATTATAAAATAAATTTTCTTAAAAAAAATAATATTTTCATATAACTTTTTATAAAATTATATTTTACTTTTAAAAAGTTGTCATATAAATTCATATTAAATAACATTTTTTTAAGGAATTAAGGGCCCTAGGTTAGACAGAACCACACTAATTAATATCGTTGACTTAGTATCTGGCTGGGTTTTGTATTTTTTTTTTACTTGACTTAATTTATCTAATATAATTGGATTGAACCGACCCTTGAACAACCTAAGTGTTAAAAAGTTCTAAGAAATAATTTCGCCTGGAAATTTGTTACTTGATGATAAGTATAATATAAAGTCTGGCAACGGTGAAAGTAATCACAATTCACAAAGCACTTTGGTCCAACGTTAGTTGATAAAACTTTTGGAAATAGATTTATAAAATCTGACTTCTAATTTTAACTCTATGAAGAGGAAAGTGACTCATGCAATTAACTGGACAATAGCAACATTTATGTAGGCAAAATGAATTGTTTTAATTTCTTTAAGTAGGGCTTGAACAGTGAATAATGGTTTTCTTCCAGAAAAATGAATGAGTAAGGAACGTCACCCAGGCGTCACAAGGGCAACGTCATCTTTAGCTTTGCAAGCCAAGTTATTAACTGTGGAAATATAATCTTTTTTTTTATTTTCCTCCGCTTCACATCACCACTCCTTCCTCCCATTTTCCGTTAAATTGTTTCTCTCTTTCCTTCCTTCCCGTCCCTTTCTCCTCCCACCCCACGCCAAACCCAGCCAGCCGCTACCCTATTTGTAAATCTAAACCAAAAATCAAAACACACAAAAACTTCGCCAATAATTATAGAAAAACACCAAACAGATACCTAGAGAAAATGACCACTCGTCGCCCTGAAAATGTCTCTGCAAAGCGGAAGAGCATCATCAGAGAGCTCGTTGAGGGTAAGGAGTGTGCTTCCCAGCTCAAGGTTTTGTTTCAAAAGCCTTTTGGGCCTGATGGGCTTCCCACAGCCGAAGAACTTGTGGCCAAAATTTTGAGATCGTTTACTGGAGGTATTTCCGTTCTGACTTCCTCCGACGCCGGCGGGATTGTTGGTCTGAATTCGGCGATTGCCTGTGAGAATGGGTCGCCGGTGGGAACTGCTTCGTGCAATGATCGGAGGTCTGACGATTCCGGCGAGAGCAGGAAGAGATCGTTGCCCGCTACAAAGGATCGGAGAGGCTGCTACAAAAGGAGGTCAGCTATTCTCTGATCTATTCTTTTACTCTCATATTACTTCACTTCCTCCGTCAAAGAAGCTTGTTTTGTCAGCGATTTCGCTTACTACCATGATTTGGGACATGTACGGACATGTACGGACGCGGTCTCCTGTTGTTATGGCCAAAGTTATTATTCTTTAGGATGAAAAATAATTGAAGCTTTGAGGTTAGGCTGGACTTTGATTGATATAAATGTATATGTGAGAATCAATGGAGTGAATTCCCCTATGTTAATTTTGTTAGTGTCTGGGTATTTCAAGGGTTCAGATTCAAGTGGGTTTTCTGCTATGTAAGGTTTGAGAATTGTTTAATAAATTCTGAATTGTGTTGCTATCATATATATATATATATATATATATAGGATGGAATAACATGCATGGGATCCGTGAACTGTTGCAGGAAGACTGCACATACATGGACCGAAATCTCCCACACTACTGATGATAATCATGCATGGAGGAAGTACGGACAGAAGGAAATCCTCAATTCTAAATTCCCCAGGTCTTCAATACTTTCCTTCTCATTTTTTCTTCTTATATTTGCAAAGTTAAATCGTACTGCAGATACGATTTATATAGAAATTGCACCAATAGTACTTTCCCCCCTCCCCCCCTTTTTTCGTTTCTATTTTCGAACAAGAAAGAAATCCTAGCTACAGGGTGATCTATTTTTAGAAATGTCATCTTAAATGACTTATTTAGGATTTTGCCAGTGAAAACTTGTCTTTCTGATTCATACTAAAAGTAGAAACTCAAACATCTAAAAGACTGTAAGCTTGCAGAACTTTGAAACTACTAATTGTGGTTTATTGGGACAATACGCTGAAACATAAATTTTAGTACTCGGTGGTTGTATAACTTGTTATGATTATAGTGTTTTCAAATTAGGTTAATTATATGTTTAATTCACTTTGTTATTCATTTAATTTGCAGGAGTTACTTCAGGTGCACTCGAAAGCTTGATCAAGGTTGCAAGGCAGTCAAACAGGTTCAGCGGATACAGGAGAATCCAGAAATGTACCGAACAACGTACATTGGATTACACACATGCAAAGACATCCTCAAGGCTCCCGAAATGGTCACAGATTCTGATAAATGGGAATCAAATCTTGTGCCCGAATCCAAGGTACCAAACGATGATCAAAAGGTGCATGGTCCTCCATTGATCGGCTTCTCATCAACCCCAACCATAAAGCAAGAATATCCCAAGGAAGACACACCACTAAGTGAAATAACAGACAACTTGGACCTTAGTTTGTGGTCAGATTTGAAGGATTTTGAACTTTCCGAGCCTTCAATTATGCCCTCAAAGATGTCGTCTGAACATAATGCAGATACTGTGTATTCATGTACTGCAGGCACTATGGATTTAGGGGTGGAATCTGTTGGTTTTGGCACCGATCATTTCCACTTTGATTGAAGTCATCATCAGCTTGCTTTAGCTTCCTAGCTAGGCTTTACACTGATTTAGTCTGTTGGGTTTGCAGTTTTCCGAGTTTTCAGGACAAAATGTGGGTACAGATTTTAGATGTCTTGTTATCAAGCTTTTTAATAAAAATATAACAAGTGGATCATTTTTACATCTCAACATTATATGAGTGAGTGTTTTAAAATATTTCTTCTACGTGTTATGTGTTTATTAGATAATTTGATAGCAAATATTTATAAAAATTTACTTGAAGTGTGATCCTTTTAGTAGGATTAGATAAAATATAGTTCTTTAAATATTTGCTATCAAATTATTTAATGAAAATATAATATATGAAAGATATTTTTTAAAAGATATTCATCATATAATGTTGAATTGCAAAAAAATATTCACTTTATATTGTAAAAAATACCTTGTCTTAGTTTAAGAAGTTGATATAGATACTAAACCTTTATTTTAGTTTTAACCTTTTCTGGATTATAGCGAGAGAACTTTGATCGTCCCACTTTGCGTGGATAATCAGTGTGATATATGTATGTATCTATTTACTTTGAATACATTTGTAAATAAATAACATACACTAAGGCAACTGTGTGTTTTTATCTGCATTATATCTTATATGACTTGCCTTCCTTTTCTTATCTGCTTTTCTATCTGGTATATGTCATGCATGGCCCTTAGGGCCACTACAGTCTCGAAATTTGATGGAGATGATGCTTCTGCGAAGGTCCAATAAGCCAGGGTGGGATCGATGAAAGTACTTGTGGTATGGTAGAGGCAGGAGAACTGAGGATTTTGCCAATCACGTTAAAGCTTAATCAGCTTTATAGTTTGAACGCTAGTCACAGACACAGGGTGTGCAGCACGAAGACAGAGTGATTGGAATAAGTGGGGCCAGAATGTGCCCCAAAGTGGAGTCCTAGGACATAGACGTATTTAGTGGGTAATCGATGATGGGTGTGGAAGAAATCCACAACACGACGAGCTAGCCCTAGCATGAGCTAGTGAACAAAATATATCTTTTCTAGAATTTCCAACTATGCTAAATATCCTTGTTTGTGACCCTCGTCGTGTCTAGTCATGACTCCCTCTTCAACACGAAATAGCGATGGTAAGTGGGGAGGATTTTTATGCTTTGCTTTTCGGAATATTTATGCCTAATTAATAGTCTGAAAACGATACTGATAATACAGACGGATGAAACCCACCGCAATTGAAAATATTTGAATCCTTTCTTTTTGTGGGCCTTCAGGAGTTGGCCAATTTGAACAAATATAATGTCATCTTTCATAAGAAAATATATCCTTAATTTTAAGTACAGTTTTGAAGTCTTGAAGTTAAATTTAAAGTATAATTCTCTTGGCCAATTTACATGGCACTCAAATAGAAGACATTTAGAATAATATATTTTCTATATTTCTATATAATATATAAATATTAAAAATCGTAAAAAAACTACATTTAAGCTGTTTATATTAATAATATATTCTTCCATATTAAATAATGTCCTGTTCCATAATGACAATTAAATACACAATACTTTCGACTACATCTTTTTCTTTTCTTTATGTACTAGAGAGTCATTATTATAATTAGATCACAATAGATCACGAAATGCATAAAATCCAATAATTAAATGTCAAATTGTATCACTCCTCTTCCCTTTGCAGAAGAAGAAGAAACTCTGGGTGGAGGTTCAAGACAGAAGCAAATGAAATAGAATAGGATAAGATGCCATAGAATTGGATGGATGGACATCTGAGATTCATTTTCCAACGAATGCTGATTTAACTCCATAGGAACGGAACTTATACCTAGTCCGCTATTCACTAGCTGAGTTTTAGTTCATTTGGATATATATATATATATATATATTGCTAAAATCAACAAATCTACGCTTTTTTAGTTCTATCTATATGTGAAAATTTTGGAAGGAAAGAAAGAAAACACAAATATCTGCCACAGGACGAGATGTAATGCGACCATATTTTCGTCTGTAAGACCTCATCATAAGTAAGAAAATAAAATCATCAAATACCAAAGAGATCTCCGCATCATATGCATACAATTTTCAATTTGGGCTTTAATTAGTACGGTAATAACGAAACTAGATTACTTTTCTGTCTCTAAAGTTGGCTCTGGAGTAGCTGTGGACCCAACCAAAGATGGAAAAACGTGGAAATGCAATCACGATGATCTAACTGAGTAAGCCATATATACTTATCTAAAGGGGACAGCGCTAAGAAAAGAATCAACCTCGTATCTTCACCAAGAAGACATTAAAGTTTAGAATGAAAAAAATAAGAAAAATTAAAATTACAGTATTATTAACTTTTCCACAGAGAGTTTGAGCTCACTTATTGGTGCATCTGGGTTCTAGGAAACATCCAAGTTACGCGAGCGTTGGGCTACCCTTGTGTCCCCAACTCCTGTGCGGGAACGAAGATTTTGGGAGAATGTAGATTTTAGCTGTTGAATTCTAAGTCTAATCATAATATTAATATTTCAATTTTAAAATGTAACATTTTATTCTTTTAAATTACTATAAAATATAAAATTATCAATTATATGTTATATTTAACGCCTAATTACATGATTAAATAAAGTTGACTTTTGAGTTTCCCATACAGCCAATACTTGTACTTAAAAAAAATTAATTTGTATTATCTTTTTTATAAAAAAAATAATTCTTTTTTTTAAATAATTATTTTTTTAAAATGCCATTAGTAGTTTTTCTTAAAACAAATAGTAGAAGTTAATTTTTGAAAGTTGAAAAATCAACTTTTATTATAATTAGGCACGTTAAATTTAATTAATATATAAATAACTGTTTCACCTTTTATAATAGTTGAATCAAATAAAGTGTTACCTTTTAAAATTTAAATACTATTATAATTAGATTATAGTACACAAATATATAATATAATTTCTCAAAATTTTGAGAAATGAAAATAATCCAACCACATAAAAATGAAAGGTACAGATATACTGAAAATTGAATCATTGATATTGCATTAATTGAAATATTGCAACTCCTACTTATCACACCCAGTTCACATATTCCGATGGTGTAATTTTCATGGTAAGAACCATCAATATTATTTAGAAAAAAAAAAAAAGAATAGACAAGTAAAGCAATTATTCTTCAAATTGCAAACATTACATGCCGAACAAAATTTAAAATTTAAGTTGCTTTCTCTCCTCGGTCTAGAAATTAAATTGACACATACAGGCAACATATGCTGTATACACCTTAAAAAAATAAAACTGATTATGCTATGTTTTTTCTCCCCCGCTAAATTAATAACATTGTTCAACTTTTCTCCTCTCCGAGTTCCCATTTATCTTCAGTAAATGGGAAGACTGATTCCATAGTACTGTTAGCACTACTACTACCAGAATTAAACATGGCATCAACCATATCTGCAACCATATAATCGGTACTACTACCATGTCTTGACGTGGTGGGACCTGCACTGGCACTACCGGCATCTACAGCGGCCGGAGCAGTGGCGGCACCACTGCAGAGGCCAAGGTGGGCCGACGGTAGCCACCGGGAAACTGAAGTTGGAGATGAAGACAACTGGGGGGAAATGGTACTTTGGGTCGTCATATCGTGCGGTGAGACATCTACTAATAGTTGTGGTGGTGGAATTGATGATGGAGCTGTAGAGGACATAATGCATGTGTGACTACCTCGGTATGTTACTGCAAATATGTTAGGGTTGAGATCAAGTCGCTGCACTTGCTTCTTGGCTGGGCATTCATATAATTTCTGGTGGGTGCACCTGTAGTAACTCCTGAAAAAATGAAGTATTCCAGACCAAAGAAAAATTAAAAATAGTTAAGAAAATTAGTTAATTAATTAATGGCTTAATTATTTATCACTTAATTTTTAATTTGGTTATTGTCATTAAATTTCTTTAATGTGTTGTTAAATTTTACTAACGTAGTTAATGATGTATCTTTTTGACACCATAACCATGCACATGAAGCAAAATCCACTCATGCGACTTGCAATGACACTTCTGTTAAAGAATTTTGATAAATTGTCATGAATCGTGTTAGAGTATCATGGTAACTATACACTTGTGCTAAATAATTTTGGTAAATTGTCATAAATTGTGTGTATTTGAAGTATAATAATAATAATATATGGTTAGCTGTTAATTAAAATTTAATAATTTATTGATGATGGAGGTCTAACAATTGGAATTAAATTAGAAAGTTTTTAAGTTATGAGACCTAATTACAAATTTCTAAATTATATAAAGACCAAATTAAAAATAAATAAAATTATAAGATCAACCAACATAATAATTGAACTTTAAATTAATTCATCAAGGAATTTTAAATGTGTGAGGTATGTTTAGAGTTTGTTACTAGCTAATTATAAAAAGTGGCTGTGTCTTGTGGTATCAATTTGCTAAACAAGTGTGGCCTGCCAGACATATAAACTGTCGACTAGCGACCTATTCGCTGGGAATTGCGTCAATTTTTGGGGTACTACTGAATTTTCTGGAATGAGCTAGCAAGAAAAAATGTAAAAGGCATAGCATGAAAACAAAGAAAAAGAGAATAGAGTAATGATTGATGCATGTGCAGATGAAAACAAAGGGTCTTTGCCATGTTTTGAATTGAATCTGTCAAACTATAAGATATCACTAACTTGTATTCATATGATTATTTTTATAGTAGAGTACGAGTAGTTGTATGAATGTTTACAATTGATTAAAATCATTCAAGAATATATATATGCAGGGGTCAATTTAAGCCTTTCAATTGCTAGCTAGCTAGTGGACGAGTTGAGTTATTTAATTAAGTATAATCCACCTTGGGTACTTAGAGCCAAATATCTCTTTCTGGCCATATTTTCGCCAAGTAAAACCATCCTCCGGTGGAACCTCCGTGTTTCCAAACAGAGGAGCAGGAACCATAACTGTCTTCTTCTCCGGCTCAGTTTTCCTGCTATTATTTCAGGAGAAAATTAACCATCAGGCCAGTAATGTCGTAGAAATTATAGTAAATAAATGTATCTAGTAGCTAGTGCTAATCATTAATGGGGTTAGCAAAAGCGTAGAAACTGATACGCTGTTACTCTACATCACTTTATATACAGCAAAAGTTAATATATATAGTACATCTATAATTATATTTATGTGCCTTCTTGCGTAGTTCCTAAGAATGATCTGCGAAAATTCTATCCTACTTTTTTTTAGTCTCTCCCCTTTCGGTTACAGACCAATTATCAAGTACGGATTATGCTAAAGTCAGGCCAAAACCCAAAAGCACATTCCACTACTCTGTTTCTTTCTTCCCTCTTTCAATTATTGCGGAGAATGAGGTGTAAGTCATGTAAAAGAACTTCCTGTAATGGGGGACGTAAAAGAGAACAAAGCTCTTGTGCATTTTACATATTGGTACTAGTTCAAGGACTAAGGCAACATAGCTTGCCAGTTTCAATCACAAGCATAATATTCAATAAATCAAAATTAATTTAATTATATAAGAAAGTTTTGTACCTTCTTCGCAGTCGTGAGGATGATGCTTCCATTTGTGCTGGTTGTGGTTGCTGCATTTGAATCAACTGATCCATTGGTTGTGCATAACTACCAGACCTAATTAACCATTCCTGCATTAAAGAAGTTGCACCCATTTGAGGCTGCTGCGTTTGAGCAAAGGAAGAAGAAGGTGGGGTTTGGTGTTGGGAAAACTTTAGGCTTTCTTTTGCGGCAAGAAATGTCTTTACTATCCCATCAATGGACATGGATAGCATATCTGGCTCATTGGCCAAGTTGGGAAAGTTTGATTCGAGGTTTCTAGCTAATTCACAAGCACGGTAAATTAAAGAACCGGTGGCCTCTTCCATGGTTTCTGGGTGTTTCTGCTTTCTCTTTGATCACTAACCTGTTCAAAATATAAAGGGGTGTTGTTAGTAACGGCAAATTTCTTGGTAAGCTTCTACGTTGATGCTTTTGCCTTGTACCTAGTGAGAAAATTAGTTATGGAGAGAAAGTATGTATATATGTTTCCTTTAACGCGGTACAGAAATGAAAAAAGGTAGAATGAGAACGTGGAATTGTGGAAACGAAGACTTGGTCATGGTCTTAGCTAGCTTCTTGGAATTTCAAACTTCGTTTTTCTTTGGGTCTTGAGGGAGACCTCTTGCCCCACTGAGCCGTTTCTCTTTTGGTCCCCCCGTGAATTTGATGAATTCTGAGTTTGAAGCTATGACCAAAACCGGAATTTTACTTCTTCGTGCCAATACAAATATTTACCCAAAGGATTTGAACGTAAGTCCCATTAATTGACCAGATAATTATTTAACCTGGAATTAATGATTCTTTAATTATATTCACTGTTTAAGTAGTTGGCACTAATTAATTAGAGGAAATTAATTGGACAATATATGGTCAATTCAACCTTCGTTTTATGAATATAATCCCAAAAAAAAAAACGCAAAAAGGACTGATAGAACTTTTATTAATTCATTTAGAAAAATACAATAATTCCTTAAAACAATACAACTATAACTGAATATAATTTTAATTACACACGTGTGTGAGTAGATATAAGAATCAGATGACTTTCCTATCTATCAGTAGAATTAACGAGATATCGATGATAATGCAATAATATCCTAGGATGGGTCACTGATATGAAAATAAATATGTATCTTTTCATATTGTTGTGATAAATGTTATAAAAATTAGACCAATCATTAAAATAGTAAAAAGACTAATTTATAGTTAATTGGTTTCATTATAATTATATTGGTTATATATATATAGATTTAATTTAGTTCAAAAATAATAAATAACCAGTCGAAAAAAGTACATATAAAATATATACATAATGTTTTGCTTATTTATTACAACAATGAACTTGAATCCTAGTTGTTGGCAAACGTCTTGAAAAAGCACCATTACACAGGTTTCAATCCTCATAATGGCAATTTTTGGATTATTTTTCAGCTTCTGGTTAAAGAGATCTTTTATGAAGTTTGGTTTGCATAGATTGACTATAATGCTTATAATTAAACTAAAGTTACATTTGGAAGAATCATAAGTCCCATTTATATTTATGTTTTTATATCATTTATAAAGATTTATTATGTATTTTGAGTTAATATTTTTCATTTTATATCCATTTTGAAGTTCATATGTAATTAGAGTTGAATTAATTTTATGTATTTTTAAATTATTGTGAAAAAATCCTAATTTGGGCATTGTTCTTATTGTTTTAGGCTAAATTTTGCGGAGGAACCCAAGTCTCCAGGATGGAGTTTTAACGGACCAAAGAAGAGGCGAATGAACTTGAATAAAAGGACAAAAATCAAGCTTGGACTATTCGGAGCCTAGGCCACAAGTTTTCGGAGCCATGGCCTTCAAGGGTGCGTCATACAAACTCTAGCAAGTTCGCGGCCATGACCAAAGCCATGAAGAGCACAATCGTGGCCACAAGTGCAGCAACCACTCCACACAAATTCCAGAACAGCTGGGTGCCAGTGCGTAGTGCTCCAAAACGATGTAGATTCACTTTACATACCCTAATTTGAAAAGCTATAAATAGGGAGCCTTGAACAGATGCAGAGGGAAAAAGCTTTGCCTACTCTGGAGCTTTTGGAGTTTTTGAATGGTGAGGATGATAAAGATCTAGAGGGAATCTCCATGGTTTACTCTCTTGGTCAATCACTCAAGATACTTGTTTTGATAGTGATGTTTTTCATTACTCTTTCACCCTTTTTCTAGTTTGTGTTCTTTTACTTTTCATTTTGTTAATTGTATGCTGGGATTGGAAGGATTTTGACTGCCATGTATTAATTCGTCGTTGGTAATGATATATCAATTTTCTTATTCATCATAAAGCATATGCCATGTGCTTAATGTCTTTTGTTTATTTCCTGTTGATTCTTGGTTAATTATTGCAATTAAATTTCATCTGATAGGGTTGCTAGGTTAAGACACCCTATAAGAAAATT
Source organism: Erythrophleum ivorense (assembly GCA_026724425.1). NCBI lineage: Eukaryota > Viridiplantae > Streptophyta > Magnoliopsida > Fabales > Fabaceae > Erythrophleum > Erythrophleum ivorense. The sequence continues at coordinate 703,086 of JAIUCV010000268.1, forward strand.
GGGTAATTTACAGTCTTGTGTAATTTCATCTAAAAGGTCAAACGACTTAGTCTTAACCAATTTAAAAAATCATTTAATGTAGTTGAAATATTGTTCAATCAAGTAAGGGAAACTTCTCAACTTTTGTTCCATTCTCAAATCCCTAATTAAACGTATGAAGTCTCCTTTTTGTAGTATACCAATTTGTGAAAAATAAAAAATCAGATTTTTTTGTTTTCTATGTTTTCCTTGCTTGTGCTTGATTTTGAAATATTCTTCGTTACATTAAGATAACTAAAGATTTAGTGCAAGCCATTAATTCATTCAATTGATAGATGTTCAATAAAATGTAACTTAGGTTAGTTAATTGTGAATTTATCCACTAGAATCCTTGTATTAATTAAACTCAAATTCATTGAACATTAACGTTTCTTACGAAGCTACAATTAATCTAGCCTAGATTCAACTATCAAAAAGAAATTAGAATTAAGGAAAAATTACAAATACGGACCTAAAGTTAAAAAAAAATTATTTTACAAGATTTGTTCCTACTAGATATCTCTAATTTTAATTAAAGTCAATAGTATAACAAATATTGTAGAATAATTTTTTTTAGCTCCAAATTTTTGTTTGTAATTTTCTTTAGGATTAAAATAGTCCAATTCATCCAACTCATAGAGGACAATCTTGATATATTATGAATTTGGCTTGTCATAATGACTAAAAAATTGATGTTGAACTTTAAATGCTAAAAGATGTAGTCGTTAAGGTAACATCTAATCCAAGGTTAAGTCTTTTATGTGTTTTGTCTCTTAAGCATGAGTCTTTTTATCTGTGTTTTATGCCTTTTAAGCATTTGACCTTTTGTTCATGTAATTAATAACTAGAGTGACATAAGATGTTAGCATATGAATAGTATATATTCTTATAGATAGTTCAATTATTAATTAAATATTTTGAAAATAATTTCAAAATATAAATAATACCAATTCTTGAGACTCTTATCCAAAGTCACTTTATTAATTGAACAATCAATGCACTTGCTAGCTTATGTCTATAAGACATTGGCATTAAGTTTTTTGAGTTGTTGAGGACTAAGAAGCTGTTATCCACCTTCTACTTACTTAGAGTAAATACTTGTTTATTTTATTTTAGTGTTAGAATCAAATTTTGTTTTTTATAGCTAGTTCAGAGCTTATTATTGACTCTATATTATAGATGTATTAAGGTCACTTGAATTAATTCCATTCTGTTTTTGTCTGCGCATTGACATCTTTCCCTTATTTTGGAAAGAACAAAGTGTCTGACGATATGATGATGGAAGAACTAGAAGGGTATAAACAAAACAAGATTGTGCTCTGATACAGCTTGTGGGATGCATGCCCAAGACAAATGACCCAATCAGAAAAATTCATTTACCAAAGGTCATAAATTGTTACATTCAACGTGCATTCTGATTTATGAGTTATCCAAGATTCTAAAGTGAACTTTTTTTGGTTTGAGAAAAAATATATCGCGAACGGCAATTTTCCTAAGATACAGTAAGTCAAGAGAACGTCAAGTTGGTTTGTCCTGCATGTTTCCCGTACAACCTTGCAGTCAGACTCTGAAGTGTGAACTAACCGACGAAATATGAAGGGAAGCAAATTAGACACGATTTTGGTTTTTAATATCTTATACACAAAACACCTATGTAGGAAAGTAACATCCATAATTGCAGGAAGGATGCAGACCATGAAAATATTACTGTGTCTTTTCTTTACATAGAATTTTATTGTTGTTTACTCTGTAAAATAATTGTTTCCCTATTGCACAGCAACATTAATTATGGTTTTCTATATAATGATTGTGAACATCATATTTTGTCCAGGCAAAATACAAAAATAATAACAAAATCAAATTAACCAAAATACAAATAAAAAAAAAAGAAACAAGAGAAGGAAAATTAGGAGAAAATAAAAAATGAAAAAATTTAAATTAAAAGCTTTAGAAAACAAAAAAAAATTTGAAAAAAAAATAATATAAAAAAAACATAAATAAAACAAAAAAAACAAAGTGATAAAAAAAATCAAAAGGAAAAAATCAAAAAAAGAAAACCAAAAATAGAAAAGCAAAAAAAAAAAGAGAAAACATAAGAACTAAATTAAAAAATATATATATCTAAATAAAAATAAAGAAATGAAAAAAGAGTTAAAAAAAACCTTTTCAATTCAAACAAAAAAAATAGGCCAAGGCAATTCTACCTCTCTTTCTTTAAATCCGCTAGGCACAAAACAAAAATCAGCCCAATTTAACCAAAAAAAAAAAGAAAAAAGAGTGGCCCAGTCTGAAGCCCAATCTCTTTTCTCTGATGGGCCCTGTCTTGCTAAGTCCTCAGCCTTTAACAGAAGCCCAATTTGTTCAGCCCAAAACCTGCTTTAGATCTGAAGCCCACGTCCAAAACAACACAGAGAGAACGGGGCAGAGGGGAGAGACGAGGGAGGTCACGGGCGGAAGAGAGGACAAAGGACTGAAAGGGACAGAAGACTGAGACAGATGAGCACAGCCCACGAGAGAGAGACAGAAAAAGAAACACACGCAGAGAGAGAGGGGAAGAAGCAGGCACCTCTCAGGCGAAAGAGGGGGATTCGAACAGAGATCATCAGCGAGGGGCAGAAGGGGGCCGGCTAATTTGGGGGGACTTGAGATCGAGGAAGATAAAGAGACGGAAAGGATCGAAGCAGAGGGAGGAGGCCGAGATTCGAGATAAAAGGGGAAGGATCTTTCGAATTCAAAGGAAGAAAAAAAAGGAGAAAAAAGCACGAAAAATGGGTCTGATTGGAGGCAGAGAAGGAATCGAGGGAGACAAAAGGTAGAGAGAAAACGAAATTGTAGGCAGAGGTGGGGGGATTCAAAAAAAAAATCGAGAGGAATGGGAGGCTTTTGAGAGCCCGGTCATTAAAGGCAAGAACAATTTTGGGAAGGGGAGACCGAAAAAAATGGAGCTCAAGAGGAATTGAAGGGAGAGGAAGGAAAAAAAAATTCGGAGACTAGAGATAGAGGAGGCAGCAGAGAGAAAAAGGGAGAGAAAAATTTTCTGATCGGCTTGGATGATCAAAAAAAAAAATGGAGAGGGAACCCGATGAAGAGAGGAAGGGTTTTCTGGAAAAAAGGGGAAGAACAGAGACCGAAAATCGAGCGCAAGAAGGAGAGGTTTTTTTGATTCGAGTCTAAGGAGATCGAGAGAAATTGAAAACTGTAGTAAACCCACTGATTCGGCGAGAAAGAAAACCAAGAGGCTTCCGATTGGAGAACGAGGATTCGGCCGAATTGCAGCAGAAGGAAGAGAAGAGGCCATCGCAATCCACGTACCAAAAAGAGGCATTCAACTAGGCAGGTAAGTTGATTGGCTGGAAGTCATTTTGGGTTGCTGTGATTCTCGGTTTTTTCGGAAGCTGGAGAACAAAATGAAGATAATTTCTTTGTGTTTGTTTAGGCTGTATGGCTTGGATTCAATGTGAGATTCTGAATCTTTGTATGTTGTAAATCAAATGCGAGTCTTGTTTGGGCATAGCTTGTGCTGAATTACTGATTGATAAAGTAGGAGTTCTTGAATCTGCGGCATGTGTATACTTAGGTCTGTAGCTCTAATGGTCTTTGAGTTTAAGTTGCTGTGTAACTGAAACCTGACTATGGAAAGGGGATATGACGATCTCCTTTACCCCTAAACGTCATGAGCAAATTGATTCTGTTCAATATGCACTGGTGACAAATGCTGGAATGCTAATTCAAGGATTATATTTTTATACGGTGTGATTCAATTTTTAGTAAATAATGGGTAGTAATTCTTAGCCTCCCATGCTTCGAGTTTGGTCCTGAAAAATTTGTAGCTAGTTGTTAGTTTGCAATTGAAGCACATGCTTAAAGGTCCAATAGGCTTGACCACGATTAGATTTAGTAAGCCCTTAAGTAATTTAATCATCATCATTAAGAAAGTTTTGAATTGCTGTTGTGGTTGGATTTAAATCACTTAAGGCAACTAAAGATGCAAGTCTTAATAAGTTTTAGTGAGTTCAAACTCTGGATCAATCTTTAGTGAGTTCCCAGAAGGTTTCACCAGTAGGATTAATTTGGTTCATTAAGTTCTCGTCTTGGTATGCTGAGTTCTGTGCAAATTGCTCTATAAGACTTTGTTCTGTGTTGTCATGAAATCCCTAGTTGCGGTTCTGTGTCTCGTGTAGAGTTTTGAGTCTTGTTATTGTAGACTTTTCCATCATGTTGTTTTGCGCTTAAATCTGCTATGTAAGAATGAATCCTCGCGCAGAGGGGTGGGCCTTGATGCTGTACAACATTGAGCCCAATTTAATTGTGTTTCTGCCTAAGGATTACGTGTTTACGGGCTGCTCCACTCGTGTTAGGGTACTATAGGACCATTTTCTACAAAAGTATTTTAAGATACAATCCTATTTTATATGGTTTACACTTTCAATCTTAAGTTTGTCGTGTGGGATGTCTTGTCTCCTCAGACGTGTAGGAACGGACCTAATGATCATGTGAGGCAATGAACTTTCTTGGTTTCCATTAGGTGTTAAATTTGTGTTTCAACATGTTTTGGGTTTCAACGGCCCACGTAAAATTTTGTTTTCAAAAGGATTTCGAAAAAGGGAAAGAGAAAAATATAAATCAAATTAGGCTTTAACCAAAAGGAATTAAATATCCTTTTTGTTGGTTTGTAGAAAAATGGGAAAATGGTCAAGTATTGTTCTAAGTCCTCGAACTAGGTAATCAACAAAAAAAAAAAACTAATCTATTTAAAAGTTAAGTTTAAACCTTTTAAAACAAGAATAAAAAAAAAACAACAACAAAAAAGAAACACAAAGGCTAAACAAAAAAAAAAGAATGAAAAATGGTAACCTTTATTATTTTTATTCTTATTTCATTCGTTTATTTAGATTTCCTTCGTTTTCTTCTATTTTTTAGAGCTTGTTGCGTGAGATACCTTGTCCCCTCAGCTATATAAGAGAAGATCCAAGAATCGCGTGTGGCAATAAACCCCCTGATATCTATTGGGTTTCAGATTTACGGTTTTAATAGCCAACATTAAGTAAATTTTAGTTTCAAGAAAGAATAATAATAGGCCCAAAAAGAGGGCCTTCAAAAAGGAGAAAGTTCTTAAAACCAAAAAGGATGAAAAGCACTCCTAAAAAAAAAAGCCAAAAACAAACAAAAACAAACAAACAAAAATCAAACCAAAAATGAGAAGAAAATAAAAGGAATAAGATGACTTCAATTGTCACAAATTAAAACATTTAAATCAATTTCAAACTTATTAAAAACAAACTTTGAAATGATCTTTATTCTTTTTCTCTCTTCTCAATCAAGACAAAGAAAAACGACAACACAAAAACAAGAATTAAAGTAGAAAAAAAGAAGTAAGGAGCTAAAATTGAAGTAAAAACGAAAAGAAAAACAAAAAAAAATAAAAATAAACAAAAACATAAAACAAAAAAAATTTTAATAAAAAGAGAATCAGATGTTCAAAAAAAAACAAAGGATAAAAAAAACAGAGAGAAGGGAAAAAGAATAACAGGAAAATTGGAAAGACAAAAAAAAACTATTATTAATTATATATATAATAAAATCAAAAATTAAAAATGGAAGAAAAAGTTGAAAGGTGGGAGTAATTTAGGCCTTATAAATTGAAACACACAAACCAACTTCAAAAATCGTTTTAATTGTGAGAGTCTAAATGATTCTTATGTTTTTTTTTTCTTTCAACCAAAAACATAAAAAAATAAACAAAAATAAAGGCAAAAAAATTTTAAAAAGTCAAAACAAAACAAGAACAAAATAAAGACAAGTAAACAAAAAAAAAAAGGAAAAAAAACAACAACAAAACAAGAACAAAAAAAAATAAACAGAAAACCATAACGGATCAGATAAAACTAAAAAAAGGGTGCAGAAAGAAAAGAAAATCGAAAAGGGAAAACACAAAATCGAAAATGCAAAGAAAGTAAAAATTAAATTCACTCTTAACAAATCAAAACATGCCAATCAACTTCTAAATTTGTTTTATTTGTTATGGGGAAATTAAGTTTTATTTTCTTTATCTTTTTACCAAAAAAAAATAACGATAAAAGCACGGCCACTTGAAATAGAAAACAAAAAAGAACACAAAAATCACAAAACTTAAAGAAAACAAAAAAAAAATAAAAAGAGAGGAGGAAAAGTAAAATTGGCTCTGTCTTTTTGCAAATAAAAACATTTCAATCGGCATCAAGTTTGTTTTGTTTGCAAGAGTTTAAATGATTTTTTTTACTCTTTCTCTCTCTCTAAAAAAAATCAAAAATAAGAAAAAAATCAAACAAACACAAAAAAAAAAAACAAAAACAAAACAAGACAAAATATCAAACAAATTCAACTTCTGATCGAATTACGTGGACTTTGATCCCCTTTAGAAGGTACGTAGGCCCTAGGCTCTCATCCTAGGTCAAGTCCGCTCTTGTAAATAAATGTTTATGTTCAATTTTCATTTTCTTAATTCCTTTTATTTTATTTTTTTAATTTCGTTCCTTTAATTTCCTTTTTCTTTTAATTTCGTTTCTTTCATTACTATTTCTTACTTTACATATAATTCGTTAAAGGGAATTAAAATAGGATAGAGGCCATGGTAATTTTGCACAATTAGCTTAGGGTAACCGTTCTTAGTAACGGGTGTTGTGGGTTGCCTAACACCTTCCCCACTCACAACCGACTCCCGAATTTATTTTCTGGCTCGCGGACCACTTTTTTTGATATTCTGAATTAAAAGATTTTTTTTAAAATTTTGTCTCTTCAAAAATAAAAATTTGGTGGCGACCTTACCTTTTTCACATTTATTTTAAATTTCAATTTTGATTTGGCGCTGCGCGGTCGCATTTTCGAGTGTCACAATGATTTTTTTTTTTTTCTCCTTGCCTGCATATAGCTCCCAATTAGTTGAATATCTATAATGATTAAACAAGGAAAAAGGTGAGGATACCACAAATTTTGTAATTCTTTGTATTGATCTGGAGTCTAAGTGGTCCTTTAACAGTTTGCATTCCTACGCTGGTCATATCCACTGGGATCCGAATAGGATAGCGTGAGCTTCTTGTAGAAGGAGAATCTTCCAGTTTACTCTTCTCCTGCTCGCTCTTCTGTTAGGGTCCCACTGCGAATCTCAGACCTCTCTCTTGTTCACACCAGATAAGTCGATTTTATCGGAAGAGTTAATACATCTCAAGGCATCCCACTGCCTTTCGTTCTTCCTAAACGAAATCGCTGTCGCTCTCCTATTAAGATCAAACCGGCGACCTTTACTCCATGACCAGACTCTTCTCCTGTTAGGATCGATTTGTTTAACTCTATATTTTGCTTTTTGCATCTCACTCCCTAGTAGTATTTTCAATCTGATAAAAAAGTATAGCACAATACTGGGTGCGTAACAGTTATTGGAGCATTGTGCTGCTGCAGTAATAGAATTGCATTGGTACTTCTGGATTTACATAAACACTCTGCACAAATGAAAAAAAAAATACAAAACAAAATTATCATTTTATTCTCAATCTCCATTATTTTGTTTAATGATATCTTAGGTTACATTGTATTCTCATCTATAGAATTTATGTCTGCTTAGTAACTAGCTATATTGCTTCCACTGAGCTAGAGGGAATGTTCCCTTATTATCTTACTGTTAATTGAATTATATATATATATATATTAATTTTAATGTATAGCTTTGTTCAGTTTCTTTGTATAAAGCTGCTTATATTAAGTTCAATATATAGCTTATTGAAGAAGCTTCTTGACTCTTAAAGGTTACTTGGTCTAATTCTATTATGCTTTTGTCCATCTTACTTAATCCTTTACGTCAAAATTCATTTGCTTTTTCATAGAATACTGTGTTATTTGCAGAAGCTGACCGGAACGTTTGCCATGAACTGTTGAGGATTCTTAATTTGTGCTCAACGTCTTACGCCAAATGATCAACATAGACAAATATGCATTCATTAATTCGTTCAAGGTATTGTAATTACTTCTACCTGTAATTATTTTTCTGTCAGTTTAAACTTTTTTATTGAAGAGGTTTCTCAAGAACAATTTTACTTATCGCTTAAGTCACTCCTTATTTAGGAGCGTATCTAATGATAGTGGAATCTGAAAAAGCAAAATTGTATAAATGCATTTTATAATGACAATAAGATTCAATTATTTTTCCATATAAATTATTTAAATGTTTAGATCTAATTTTGGAATTAGTTGTTGTCTTAATAGTCTGAAAAAAAATATCTTAATATAAGACACAGTAGATCTCCAAAAGTCTCTCTCATTAACTACATTTTAATATTAACAAAAAAAAAATCACTAACTATATGATAACTACCAAACGTACTTCAGTTTTCATGACCATAACCGAGGCTACAAATTTACAATTGACATTTTTAACATGAGGTGAAAAATAAAAAATTATTCAGTGTACTTCAACTTATTGTTTAATTATATTTCTTTCAAGTATTCCAAGCTTTTCAAAACAAGTTTGACTCCTCTTTTTTGCGTAATGTTATGTGAACGACCACCCCCATTAAGCTAGATCCTTCGCGGACTTTTCCTTTTCTTCATGTCAAGAGGCAAGGGGCCACTGGAATAGTTTCTCTCCTTTGAATGTTCTGTCTTCGGCTTCCAATGATGTGTTGAAATTTCAAGCAACGGAATTTTATTTTCGGAAAAAAGTTATATTCAGTTAGTTATATTTTTGTTATTAGGATTTTAAATTAAAATATAATGAGTGAATAGTTTTTACAAATAATTGTATGACTTTTCAATTGAAGTATACATTTGTTCTAGTATTATTAAAAAATTATATATTTATTATATTTTAATTGAACAACTTAATAACAAAGGTTTAAAAAACTGTACTTAATTTTAATTCTTTATCTTTTTCTATAAACAAATTCTTACACTCTTCTTATTGTTTTCAAACAAGACCTTCGCGTCAACTTTCATCATAATACCATTGCATTCGCATTGAGTTGGCTAACATATTATTAATGCATCACAAGACAACGGGACTTTATTTGGTCTACATGCAGATTGAATGCCTTTAGACTTTCATCTCTTTAATTTGGTCTTTCATACATAACAATTATTTTCACGTAAATATTGCTAGCTGACAATTATTATTTCATTGCAAAATTAGCTTTTTTTGGGGGGTGGGGGGGGGGGGGGGGGGGACGTTACGATAGGCACTCACAGGGCTACCTTGAAGAAGCAGAACAGACAAAGTACATGTTTGGATAGGCATTTAAAGGCAAGAAATCATGGTTTGCAGGAAGAAAAATATGGTTTGCAAGAAACAACAATAAGTAACTTTTACACAAACGTGATTTTGTATCGGAAATCCAAATATGCACAAAATGTGCTTAAATTAGATAGCAGAAAAGAAAGAAAAGAGTGAAGGTTTTGGGGGGGGGGGGGGGGGGGGGACGTTACGATAGGCACTCACAGGGCTACCTTGAAGAAGCAGAACAGACAAAGTACATGTTTGGATAGGCGTTTAAAGGCAAGAAATCACGGTTTGCAGGAAGAAAAATATGATTTGCAAGAAACAACAATAAGTAACTTTTACACAAACATGATTTTGTATCGGAAATTCAAATATGCACAAAATGTGCTTAAATTAGATAGCAGAAAAGAAAGAAAAGAGTGAAGGTTGCATTTTTATGTAACCGGGTCTGTGGTAAACCATAAAGTCATAGATTCCATTTCATTGTTAAACAGACTTCATCAGTGTCTACTAGAAAACTTACCAATCGTAAATTGAGGCTATTTCTCCTGTTACCGCGACATTAGTAAAGTGTAATTTGAATCATCAATTTTCCTTGGAATAGTTAATTTTGAATATAAATAGATGTACAATGTGTAAAACTTATTTGTGTGATAAATTCTATTTGAATGTGTAAAACACACTTATAAGTTCCACATACTTTGTTTATGTTTCTTTGAAATTGACAAATTAAACGGATCCATTTTTGGTAATATGTGACGGTAACAGATTAGCATAGCTTGAGGTTATAACTTATATGGAGTTCAGTTACCTTGTTTTATTTGGAGGCGCCCTGGATGCAATTTACCTGGTTTGTGATCACCGTTTTACAATATCATGGAAATAATATGGCAAAACTTTCTTACTGCAAGTATCTATAACCTTCTCACTTTTGAAGCATTGTCATGGTAAAGTATTCACTGAGGTAAGATGATGCATCGTCTATAGTCTGTATACTTCTTAAATTCTAAGTATTGTACGGAGCAACTCCCATTTTGCAAAATTATCCTCGCCAAATCTTCTGCACCAGAAGCACAATGGCGAAGAAAAAATAATGGATATATATATATATATATATATATCTAAGAAGCAGCAGTAAAAGAATGGCCAAAAGAATAAAAGCAGTAGTTAAAAGGCGGCTGGCGGGTAACAATGTATCTTTATAATGCAGAACTGCAGAGTTTCATACTTCTTCCACCTACAAAGAAAATTGTGTCCTTGATTAAATTCGAAATCTCAGTATAAGACGAACAAATTAAAACTGAACATAAAGAACTGTTGCCCTTTCTTCTGAAAGGAGGGTCAGGATATAACCTGAGGAAGGCTCATCAACTCAAAAACAGCTTTCTTAGGGGTAAGTTCATTGTCAATAATACGAGCAACTGCTGTCAAAACTGGCAATTTTACATTATATTTCTGCGCCAAGGTAATCACAGCTCCAGCCGTAGAGACACCTTCTGCCACCTTCACATAAAAAGCATTAACATTTTACTTCAGCAACTCCACTCTTCCAAATATTTCAGCCATGTGCTGGCAGTCTGGCAAAATTTGAACCTTTTGAGATACCTGATTCATGGAACGAAGTATGTTCTCAAGCTTCTCCCCAGATCCAAGACGCACACCAACCATTCTGTTTCTTGAAAGATTCACAAAACACGTAAGCATTATGTCTCCAGTTCCTGATAGACCAGTTATTGTTGTCGGCTTTGCACCCATCTTCAGGAGATAATTGAAGAGAAATAAGACAGCATCATACACACTATTGATTTGCAGGAAGCAACAAAGACAATATATGCCACATGGATACTACAAAATAAATTAAATGCCCATGCATAGATGTCATCTAGTGTGATATATATACAAAGTTCAACATACCTAAGAGCTTAGACCCAGACTCAGAATACTATCAAAATATCTACGAAGCTTGAGATATCTATTCTTAATCTTGGGATAGTCACTACAATATGCAATTGAAAACACAAAGGTTTACTTGGATATTCTATACAGCTTCGCATCTACCATTACTTGGAAAAGAAGAGAGGTGACATCTACTAATACTTGGAGAAAAATTGATATAGTAGGTAGAAATCAAATCACCTTTGTTGCAAGCCACCGTATCTCAGAACAGCCTTGTGCAACAAGAGCGGCCATTGAGTTGTTACCGAGATTCATACCTTCCACTATACCAGCGGCTATTGCAAGCACATTCTTAAGTGCACCTGCGATTTCAACTCCTGTAACATCACTGGAGTTAAAAGAGATTACAAGCTGAACATGTGTACCAATATATATATATATATATATATATATATATAGAGCCAGGGCATCTTAAGAAGCAGAGACAGAGTGAAGCAGGCAGGGAATACGTACATTATTTTAGAAGGGAGCAAAGTTGGTTAGTAAAGCATTAGATGCTCAAATATATAGATACCCAAGTTGTAACAGACTGGAAGAGAAACTCAGGTATTTTGCATATGAAATTGATATCATATCATGAACCTAGTGAAGATCATCTACCTTGATGTGCTTATTCTTAATTGACTTGAAGCTAGTAGTTGCTGAACTGCATTTGCCAGTTTTTTGTCTTTTGATGCCACCACCATTGCTGTAATTTGAAAAAGCAGGAAAACAACCCCCAAAAAAGAAAAAAAACGGTACCTCAATAAGAAGAGAATTGAAAGCACAAGATCCACACGTGTAATTAGCAACCTAACCTGTGGGCAGCTTATTCATCAACTCGAGGGCAAAAGAAGGCCCTGATAGTGCAACAAAAGGCTGGCGAGGATTCTTTACTGCTTGAGGAATAATTTGAGACATCATCCTCAGTGTATTTAGCTCTAGGCCTTTACTAAGAGATATGAATGGCAAGCCTGGATCAACAAAATCTGCAACACTCTCAAGAAAGGATGAGCTGAACTGCAATAGCAAAGACAAAAATAAGATTTCAGCAGTCACTTCTGTTATGAATGTCAAGTGCATGATTCAATCAATGTATTTTATTTGACTGGAAGGATTCAGACATAATAAAGCATCAGTAACTACTACTAGTAGTAGACTTGTAGTAAAAAAAATCTGGGTGACCTGAACAGGCACTGCATGAAGGCAATAATCGGCATCAAGTAAAGCATCTTTTGCATCAGTTGTTGCAACAACATTTTCTGGCAGGTTGTGTTCTGGGAAGTACTTGCTGCAAGAAGATAATCACTTAAGAGAAATGACTGATGATACTGAATCACCACAAGTTGGTGAATTACGCAAGAAAAGAGGTTACCAATTGCAGTGCCTCTCATTAATAGACAAGCAAACTTGAGGGTCCCGCACAAGCATCTTGACTTCCAATTGAGCCTTCTTATTAGCAACATGGGCAGCCATTGCCGTCCCAAATGATCCCCCTCCTAGCACAACCACCTGTGGTGCAAGTGAATTTCAAAGTGCCACACAAGACAAATTACAAAAGGATTAAATATCACTAGTTATCATCAGGAACGTCCATACAAGAAATTTACATCTTGAATGGCCAGCTAGAACAAAAACAATAGCTCTATTGGTACAAGGCCAAACATTTTCAATGCCAGGGTTAATAAATCATATCATACCAAATAACTGAGAACGACGAATCAAAATTGTGAAAATGAAGTTATCAACAATATTATTGTAAAAGTAAGTTCCAAGAAACTAGGAAAAATAGCATACTCAATTGCTCGAAAGCAGTAAAGAAACTAAAATTATCCACCTAAAGAAAAAAAAAACAAAACAAAACAAAACAAAGGAGAATAACAAAGCAAACCTTGTTAGTCCGTTCGAGTACGTCAGTCTTGACCTTGGAGCGCCAAGACCTGGACCACCGGACTAGCTTCTCCCAGGCTAGCCCAACGGCTCTCCGGCGGTTCCGGGTTGGGTCTGGGTCGGATTTTGTAGCGAGGTCAGTGTCTTCGGGTCGTGGTGAAGAAGATGGAGAAGACATTCCAGCACAAGAAGGACGATTGGTATCAGCAGGACGAAGAGTGAGAAACGTAGATTTTAGGGGTGAAGAGTAAAATTTTAGATTACTGCGATTCGGGTGAGATGGAGGGGACTTTAAAGGGAACAATGTGTTCACAGCTGATGGCTCCAACACCGCCTCCATTGCCAAAACTTGGGAATCCGAATCGCAGCCTGTGCAGTTCAAGGGCGGGGAGAGAGCCACCAAGAGGTTCGGATTACACCCAATACAAGATCATGAATATTATTTAAATAGTAAAATATATTCTTTGACAGATAAGACACGAGTGTTTCCGTCTGATTGTAAAGGGCGGGGGGGTGTTAAAATTATATTTTTTATATAGTTAAAATTTATAAAATGAAATTTTTTATTTTTCAGTTATGCTTTTTATTTTTATACTTAAATTTTATAAATATATATATATATATATATATATATATATATATGAAGGTCAATTTTTTGCTGACTACATCTCTTCAAGCGATTGTAGGGAATTCGACTTGCGCGACGGTTGTTTTCCTAGGATTTTGAGTTGAATAGTCTGCGCAATTTCAAATGCGAAGTAAGTGTTGGTATCTTGCTGAAATAGAATGCTTGATATTCAATCATTTTTTAAAATGAAACGATAGGTATAAATGAATTTTTTACCATAAAATGAAAACTTCTCTGTTCCCCTTTTTTTTCTTATAATTTTTTACCATTAACCTTACACTAGTAATACTAGTAACACTCATTTTTAATTTGGTATATACAATAATTTTTATTTTTTAAAGAACTTCCGGTTTTTTAAAATTAATTGTACTCATTTCATTGTTTTAAAAAATTTAGAACAAATTATATTTATTCACCCTAATGTTTGTCTTTAATTGCAATATCGTCTAATCTAAAAAAAATTACAATCGATTCCTTTATTTATTAACCTTATTACATTAAGCTTTTTTATTTAAATTTAAAATTTTAACTATATAAAATTATTAAAATTTTTTGCTTGTAATTTAATACTTATTTATTTTCTCTTAGATTTTCTACAACTAATCTGTCGAAGTATTAAAGGCTTTCTTACCTCAAATCACAAAATCACCTTTTTATTTTTATTTTTTCATTTTTCTTTCTTTTTTCATCATTGCGTTGGCAATATTTAGGTAACACAATTCTAAGCATGTTGGCCTTCACTCAACACTACTTAAACAATAGTGTAAAAATACTATTTCTCAATATGTGCATGCTTGGTTTGAAGTATAAAATTCTATAATTTTCCTCTAAAGTTGACCATTTGATTATATTAATTTCAAATAAAGATAAACAAGAGTATAATTTCAAAAATAAATAGACACAAAACATATGACATTTATTACTCATACATTCAAGTGAATTTTACTTGAATTTAAATCCAATCACAAATATGTTGACAAATCTCTCAGATTTGAAGATTGTGAATCCAATATTCATAGATGGCGAGGCAAGGTTTCCTGCTTTTCAGTTTTGACAACCCATGGCCTTCTTTGTACATTTTAGCAAGAGAAAACATCTGCAGTAATCAACATTTTCTGCATAAAAGAGTAAGTTCAAGTGCTTTTCCATTATGTCCTAATTACATCAATCTAACCTTCCTCAAACACAAACAGAACCTAAAAAAGGAAAAGAACGCAGTGAATTATGTTGTAGCAAAAGAAATCTCAAACCAGTATTGGTAGACATTGCAACATCCTAAAAAAACATTCTTTTTACACCAAAACTACCGGAATTAGCTTGACTATTACAGATGAAGGAGTTTTAGCCTTTGCAGTTCATCAGTTGACATGTCAGTTTATTTACATCAGATTGTTTAAGGGGCTTTAAGATGAACATTTGAGCTCCTTCCTCCAAACACCTGTTTCAGCACAATAAATAATTAATAATTTAATGAATGAGAAGAAACTTACATACAAAGTGAAAAAAATATTATGATCTACTGCGTATAGTTTATAAATGCTGGGAATTACTTGTTAATCCGAGTTGGGACAATCTCAGATGACATGATCACCACTGGAACGTCCTTCATGGTAGATGATTCCTGCTTCCAAACAAATTAAAATCGTTTATGGACATTAATAGAGAATTTGAAAAGAAAAAAATCGTAAATATAGCTGTAGAACCAAAATCCTCTCTAAATACCTTGATTTTCTTGAGTAGCTCATAGCCTGTCATCCCGGGCATACAATAGTCTGTGATAACCAAATTTACTTTGGATCTCTAGAAACAATCATATCATGTGAGTGAAATGAGTAAGCAGTTTGCTAAAATGTATGCAAAGTTTGATTAATATGAAAAGAGAAGATTCTGCTTCAAAATAAGAGTTACTCACAGTGCCCTTCTTGGCCCTGTGTTCATCACTGGCCAACCCCAAGAATTCCAATGCCCTTGGCCCATTTTCTACGGTTGTTACTGCACCCAATACCATTCATAAATAACCAATGAGTGATCCCAAACCAAACCCCAAAAAAAAAAGGGGGAAACCATTCAAAAAAAAAAAACTTTTATAATAGATGCCCCACTTCAAAAAGTAAAGGGGAGATGAAGAAAGAAAATGTTAAATAATACATTACCTTTGCAAGAGGAGTTCCTGAGCAGCTTCTCAACAAGTTTGCGATCGATGAGGTTGTCATCAACAGCTAAAACATGGGGCACGTCACCGTTTTCCATGATCCAATTCGAAGAAGAAGAACCTGAAAACCCAGAAGCCATACGCTCCCGCCTCTTCACTTTCTTCGCCTTTTCCTCTGTCTTACGTTTCTTTAATGACTAAGAAGGTCTGTCACAGAAGGTAGTAAACGCAGTTGTAATAAAGGAGGCTGCAATAGTATTAATTAACGGTAAAAGGACGAGAAGAAGGACAAAACGCTTCTCTGACAAGACCTATTATGAAGAGAGAAAGGAAGAAACAGAAGTCGAAGGTCACAAGAAGTGTATGAAGGTAACATGGTGTTATATATTTACAGAGTAAAGGCATATGAAATCGAAAGTGGTTGGTGGACAAGGAATTTTAGAAAATATCAAAATCACAGATATTTCGTGATCCCTTTCGGGGACATCTATGGATTCGATTCAAACCAAATCCTACACTCCCGATCATATCTCACTGTCTCATTTATAGTTTCTTCCTTTTCTGTCTCCACCAGATTTCACTATCTGCACTCTGCATTTATATTTGAGATCCTCGCCTGTCACTTCTGTTAAGCTATTTTTTAAATGACTACTTGCTATTCCTTGTCTCGGAGAAGAAAAGGGTTTTGATAAATCTTCATCCCAAAAAAAAGAAAAGCTTCTATCTTTTCCCCATGATCGACTAGTAATGATGTGATTCAGTCTCATACAATCTTCTTGGAAATGTTGCATATGGTGGGCTGGTGCCTGTCTATGTTATTTTGTCCCCTGAGTTGGAGATTTTGAGGCTTCCTTCTCTGGGACATTGAACATTTGGTTTCTACCCAATTTGCATCTTTTAAAATGGTTGAAAATGAATCCTGAAATGACATGTTGTTCGAGAGAGATTTTTACAGCTGTTAATCCCAACATATGAGTGCGTCACCCGGAAAGAAACATTTTATTGACTCCAAAAAACAAAGCATGAACCATATCGTGAGTATTATCGGAAAAATGGCTTATAACATAATTTGATTAATTGCTTTGGATCATATTGTAGAAGCAATTATTAGTCTCCCAAATAATAAAATAAAAAGTAGGAAGAAAAATATATTGCCGAAGACTGAGATTTATACAGGTGATCGAGATTCATTTGCAATCAATTTGTTTTTTTTTTTTTTTTTTCCTTTTGTGTAATGTTCATTTGGAATATAGAGAAACAAATCCAGAAGCGAGGAAAGAAACAAAACGAATCTTTAACAGGGAGGTGAGGAGTTGAATGATAATTAACGTGAGGATGGATGTAATAAACTAACAGAAAATAACTGAGAGGCGGTGATATGATTAATATAATTGGATTGCACTTTTCCATACCTTGAGAAAAATCAAACATTTGGAAATCATGATCTCTCTTCTCTTTCTGACCGGCAGGAGAATCGAATCTCCATTGCTTCTCTGGACAGAATCGAAAGATACGAGGAGCTTAGAACACAAGTGAAAACATCCCAAAAAAAAAAATTCCACGATTATGGAAATCATGATCTCCCTAATTTGCTTCCCTTTCATTTCTTTGGGAAGTTCAGAGCCTGACTATAACTACAAGGTTGTGAGGGTCTTCAGCAGATCAAATCCAACTTGAACCAGCTATTGACATATTTAAGGAAGCTTGCCGTCAGCTGCACTTTTATTTTCAAACAAAAATAAATCACTTTAGAATTAGAATATGTCGATGTCTGGGTGGGATTATGCAAATTTATTACCACATGGCTTAAAAAGTGAAAATTTCAAGCCTCCCCACCAACTCAGAATGCAAGCTGAATTTAGCAATTTTTTCTTCTGCTTTACTTATGCCCACTCGTTTGTATATGCATGCCACAAGTTGGCAGTTGCATTATATTTATAGTTTTTTATATTTTTGTTATTAAATGTTTTTAATTAAAATATAATAAGTATATAGTTTAATTAAAAAATTATATATTTATTATATTTTGATTGAATAATCTAATAATAAAAAATATAAATAATTATATATATACATATATATTTTTTTTCATAACATAATTCTTTTTTCACTCTTTTTACTTCCTCCATCATATCATATCATATTACAATTGTCCTCAAAAACTTCGCAGAATTAGTAAGATGTTTACGTAAAAAAAGAAATGGAATTAGATTAAGTGACTATTGAAATTTGAAATAGTATTTTGTGTCTATTAAATAATTTCAATATGTTTTTAGATCTGATATATATTTTAATTAATTAGATACATTAATTATTACCCCAAACTTATAGTGATGGTTGTTTATATTGCAAATAGGATTATTTAAAACCGATTAAAATCGATCCTTCATAATTGTACCAAACCAAACTAATGAAAATTTGACAAAAATAACTAATAGGTACTTTAATAAATTTGTATTTCTTGATTTTTTAAATACCTAAGTACAATATATATATATATATATATATATATATATATATACATATATTAACGCCCATTCTTCAGCCCTTCATTCAATTCTCATATAACGGCTCTTATCATCTTAATAGTTAATCGAGTCTATTATTACGAAAAGGAAAATATTAATTATTTTGCAGTTCTCAAAATTTTAGTACTATTATCATTTATATTTTAATAAATAAGTCATATTAAATTGTTCTCAACAATTTTGGATTGTCTCAATTTGTGGAAAGAAATTAAGTTATTTTGAAAAAATTCTAGCTGTCCAAATTATCTAAAAAAAAAACAAACTACATTTAGAAAAATAAATAAATAAATAAATAAATGATCTAAACTTTATTTAAAATATATCATTTTTTCTCTACAAATTAATTATAATTGAGACAATCCAGACTTCAGTTTAGTTAGTGGTAAGTGCTAGGAAATAAAAACAATAAGAAAAAATAACTCTATTAAAAAATATAGAGTAAGAATCTCACTCAAATAATTCTTAATAACCAAAGAATGGAGGATCTCCAACAATACAATAAATCTAAAATTTTTCTACCCCCCGACCAGTGAGGCTACTCAGTTATTTATAATGTTAGAATAATCTCTAAATATTAAAATTAAATCTAAAAAATAATCTAAACAGACTCTAACGTGCTAAACAAACTCCAACAACTGAAACATTAATAATTTAAATGACTAAGTCAAAACAATGGCTAACTGACTCTTATATTCCCTCAACTTCAGCTAACTGACTCCTATATTTCCTAAACTTCCTAATGCATGTGTTCTAGGCTATTTCCCATATTTTTCACATGTGTATTTGCTGAATCAATTTTTTGACGTGTCCTCCTCCTAGAATAAGTCATTTTAAATGATCTCTTATCATTACCCCTCCTTTGGAAAAATGACTTGTCCTCAAGTCGGAAAGTAGGAAACTGCATAGCTAACAAGTCATAGTCTTCCCATCTCGCTTCTTCAGGGGGTCAATCAACCCATTAAATTAGCAGTTCCAATGTGTTATGACCTGTCCAGCGATGATCTAAAATTTTAGCCGGCTCCAATTGCAAAAGTCTGCTGTGAGTGGCAAGGTAGCTGAAGGAGATGATGGCTGTTGTCCATAGGCTAGTCATAGTAAAGAGACATGAAATACTGGATGAATTCTATAATTTGATGGCAATTCTAATTCATAAGCAACCTGTCCAATCTTGCGAATGATCTTGTAAAGCCCAAAAAATTGTAAGGACAGTTTCTCATACCTCTTTTTAGTGAGAGATTTTTGTCGAAAAGGATGCACACGCAACCAAACAACATCACCCCCTTGAAACTGTAATTCCCTTCTATGTTGGTCTACATGAGATTTTATGCGAGCTTGTACTTTGCTAAGATTATCCTTGAGCATTTTTAGCATAGCATCTCTAGTTTCCAGCTGCTCTTCTAAATCTGCAATTTGTGTTTCTCCTTTAACAAAAGGGTTTAAAGGTGGTAGATCTTGGCCATATACTACCTTGAAGGGAGTAGAATTAATTGAGACGTGAAAACCTATTATAGCAGAATTCAGCCCAACACAAGAATTTATTCCACAACCTAGGTTGTTCATGAGCAAAACAACGCAAGTAAGCTTCCATACATCTATTCACTACTTCGGTTTGGTCGTCCGTTTGTGGATGGTAAGGTATACTCATTTTCAACTGAGTTTAGCTTAATTTGAATAACTCTTGCCAAAAAACACTTAGGAATAGAGAATCCCTATCAGAAATAATGGAACAAGGTATACCATGGAGGCGAACAATCTCTTGGCAGAATTCTACTGTTTTTGTTGTATAGGGGTGAGTAAGAGCAATAAAGTGGGCATACTTACTCAAACGATCCACCACTACCAAGATAACATCATGCCCACCAGATTTTGGAAGACCAGTAATAAAGTCAAGAGAAATATCTTCCCAAATCTGAGAAGGGATAGCCAACGGTTGCAATAATCCTGCAGGAGCTAAGGTTTGGTATTTACTTTGCTGACGTGTAGAACAATGTTGCACATATGTCTTCACATCTGTCTTCATTGAAGGCCAATAAAAATTTGCAGCTAGTCTTTTCAAAGTTTTCAAATAGCCTCCATGTCCTCCAATAGGTGAAGAACATGCTTCAGCCAATAACTTAGAACGTAGTTCTTGATCCTTTGGTATGACTAAGCGATTATTGTAAAATAATCTCTTATCAACCACCTGGAAATTTGGCTGAGCTTGAGGATCTTTTTGTAAGTCAACAATAATTCCTTTGGTAAAAGGGTCTTATGCCAATGCTTTGGACAGATCAAGCAATTCAATAGCTAAGAGCATTGCAAGTTGAAAAAAATCAGCATAATGAGAGCGCTTGAAAAGTGCATCAGCACCTGTATTTTCTTTTCCAGCCTTGTAGATGATAGAGAAATCATAAGGAAAAAGCTTCAAAATCAAACATTGCTGCGAATTAGTAAGCATACGCTGCTGCAGTAAGTGTTTGAGGCTAGAGTGATCTATTTTAACATAAAAATGTCTCCCAAGTAGATAATGACGCCACTTCTACAAAGCAAGTACTAAAGCAAGAAGTTCTCTATCATAAGCTGACTTAAAACGGTTAGAGAAAGAGAATCCATTATTATAATATGCAATTAGATGGTTGTTCTGCATTAAGATTGCTCCAATTCCTTTTATAGAGGCATCACATTCAACTGTAAATTCAGAATTAAAATCTAGAAGTTGCAATACTGGTGCAGATGTCAACATTAATTTGAGGCATTCGAAGGCTTCTTGTGCCTTTGGAGACCACTAAAAGGCATTTTTCTTAGTGAACTCTGTTAAGGGCCTAGCAATAATGCCATAATCCTTAACAAAATGCCTATATTACTGGTAAGGCCAAGAAATCCTCTGAGCTCTTTCACATGTTGAGGAGTTGGCCAATCAATAATAGCTACTACTTTTTCTAAATCAACTTCAACACCCTTGGAAGAGATCATATGGCCCAAGAATTGGATCCTTGTCTTTCCAAATGAACACTTCTTAGCATTAGCAAAGTAGAAATTCTCCTACAATGTGTGCAATACTGTACGCAAATGTGCTTCATATTGCTCAGCAGTGGGGTTGTAAACCAAGATATCGTCAAAGAATACAAGAACAAAATCCCACAAATAAGGCTGAAAAAGGTCATTCATAGCAGCTTGAAAAATAGCAGGGGCGTTTGTTAAGCCGAATGGCATAACTACAAACTCGTAGTGTCCAGAATGTGTTCGAAAAGCTATCTTATGAATGTAAGCCGATAAGACCCGAATTTGATGATAACCAGAGCGAAGATCAATTTTAGAAAAATAAACAGCCCCATGTAACTCATCTAAAAGTTCATCTACATTAGGAATAGGATACTTATCTGGAACAGTAATACTTTGAGCCTTCTATAATCAACACAGAACTGCCAAGAATCATCCTTCTTTTTCACCAACAAAACAGGGCTTGCAAAAGGACTTGAACTAGGATGAATAAAACCAAGTTGCAACAGCTCTACAACTTGCCTTTCTATCTCAGTTTTCTGGTAATATGGGTACCTATAGGGCCGAATATTAGGCGGTGTAGCACCATGTAACAAAGGAATTGCATGGTAGTGATTTTTGAATGGCGGCAGTGATGTAGGATCTTCAAATACAGCAGCATAATTACACCATATTTGTTTCTAATTAAAAGAAGAAGGCATAGAATCATCATCACTTACTGATGTATATAAAGAATGAAGTTGGGCAGTAGGTTTACCCTCATGAGGAATTCCCTGAAGCTTGTACCTCTTGCCATTAAGCCAAAAAATTATAAACATCTCATTCCAGTTAGCTTGTACAGCGTTGAATGATGCAAGCCATTTAATGCCCAAAACCAGATTTGTTCCACCAAGAGAAAAGAGATAAAAATCCTCTTTAATGGTCAAACCCGATAGCTGTACCTTAACATTTTTACAAATTTGATTGCAACGAACTATGTTTTCGTTCCCAATCTGGACACCAAAGGCAGGAATAGTTTTAGTTGAGAGATGCAATTCTTGTACAAGCAAATCAGAAATAAAGTTGTGTCTAAAGCTAGTGTCAACCAGAAGCAACACGTTGCATGTTTGGAGAACATCCTGAAGCTCCATGGTTGATGCCCCTGATCTGCCCAAAATGGCATTAAAAGAGACTTCTGCTTCATCTGCACCTTCTGCTTCTTCAGCGGTAACCTTTAGGGAATTAAAAATTGGGTTGCCCTCATCGTCGATCTCCATAAGAGAGAAAGTTCCAGACTTACAGCGATGACCAGGTTGAAACATTTCTCCACAGTGGAAACACAAGTCCTTATCTTTCCTCTGTTGCTGCAACATATCCTACTAATTTGGTTTAAGTGAGACCGATGCTACAGATTTATGAAAATTTGAGGATGTGAGCATTAGTTTGGAGGGATTCACTAATTTCGATGAGATTCCTTTGCCGTCTTTTGCGTCACATGCTGAAGGAAAATAAGGCAGACTTAAGCAATTCTGAAAATTAGGAGTATTGGGCTTGGGCCCATGCTTGAGTGACTTACTTTCATATTCTAAGGCAAGACTTGCAACCCTATAAACTTATCGTGGCTTTTGTATCCTCACATCTGCCTTCAAGTCGTCTTTCAACCCATTGAGAAATGAACCAAGAAGGCAATGTTCAGGCCAATTTGACACACGAGCTACACGTTTTGCGAATTCCTGGCGATATTCTTGAACTGTTCCTGTTTGTTTGAGGCTGCAGAGGTGCTCATCTGGATTTTGGTACTCAGGAGGTCCATAGTGCTCTTGCAAGGCCTTCATGAGCTCATTCTGGTAAAGCATTACACGCTCAGAATTTATCCAAGAGAATAAATCCAAAACATCTCCTTCTAAATACATAGAAGCAACATCAACCTTTACATCTTCCGGTGTTTGACAATACATAAAATATTTTTCTGCCTTGAGGATCCAGCCACGTGGGTCACCGCCACTGAATTTAGGAAATTCAATTTTGATGTGTGGTACACGGCTATTCCTCCTATGCCCCCAAGGATTATCATAATCTTTTTCACTATCATCTTCCCAATGTGAGTGCATCCGGGAACCACTGGCTGGAGCTTTTCCGCTGTCATTAGTGGATGAAGTAGCTTCAAGTGCAGCCACCTTTGCAGTCAAAACGTCAATAACATCAAGTTTGGAAGCTATGGCAACCAAGGGGTCAGGTGGAGGGTTATTCTGGATGTTGGAAGATACAGGAGGAACATTGGAAGAGCGAGTGGTCACCATAGTGAAATTATGGCTCTGATACCAAATTGGTAAGTGCTAGGGAATAAAAACAATAGGGAAAAATAACTGTATTAAGAAATATAGAGTAAGAATCTCACTTAAATAATTCTTAATAACCAAAGAATGGAGGATCTCCAACAATACAATAAATTTGGAATTTTTTTACCCCCTAACCAGTGAGGTTGCTCACTTATTTATAATACTGGAATAATCTCTAAATATTTAAAATAACTCTAAAAAATAATCTAAATAGACTCTAACGTGTTAAACAGATTCCAACAACTGAAACATTAATAATTTAAATGACCAAGTCAAAACAATGGCTAACTGACTCCTATATTCCTTCAACTTCAGCTAACTGACTCTTATATTTCCTCAACTTCCTGATGCATGTATTCTAGGCTGTTTCTCATATTTTCCACATGTGCATTTGCTGAATCAATTTTCTGACGTGTCCTCCTCCTAGAATAAGTCATTTTAAATGGTCTCTTATTAGTTAGCCAATGTGTAAAAAATTGACCTATCCGAATTACTGCACACCCAATTTTTTATTATGAGTACTCCTTTTCCAATAACTTGAAATTGGAAACATTTGGATCTACTTTATGAAATTGAATAAGTGACTATTATTTATAAAACTTTACCTTACCAACATAAAAATATCAATAAGTTTTTATCATATATAATATGATAATATGATATGTGTATTTAACAAATTAATATCATAAAATCTAAAAAAAATTATAATTTTTTGGGTTAAACAAGTTTAACTTTTCTTTAACCAAACATTTTCTCTTTTTTGTTTTTTGTGGGCTGGCATGCATCTCCGGCATTGACTTGTTTTGGCCCGCATTTAAATGGGTTAAATTTTTTCAAACCGTTCCCACCAGGTTGGACAGACTAACCCATTAGTTTCCTTCCAATTTTAACAATATTAATAATGCTACAAGTGGTATTATTTTAGTCATTCAAAATAAAAAGAATTAGTGTAGTGATTATTATTTGTACAAATGTTACATTGTTTTAACCGTTCAAAATAATAAGAATAATCTGACCCATTTATCCATCTTGTCAAGACTGACCACCGTGTGTTAAGGGTACAAACCTTTCAATATATTAAAAAAATTTAGGTAATTCTTTTGAATGATTTACCATTGATCTTTCATATATATATATATATATATATATATACTTGATTTCAGATAGTATATATGCCATAATACATGGTGCAAAGTTGAGAAGGAGGTCTCACATTCAAGGCTCTCCATGTACAAAAATAATTGAACATACAAGGACCACCATAATGAAAGAAACGAAGACGGATCACTGCAACACAGCATACTATGTAGTAAGTAAAGTATAAAAAAAGATAAAGATTTTTTTCCTTAAGAGAAGGACGATCTTCCTGTTTGGTGCACAGAATCCCCTACCGTGCAGGAGACATAACAGGGAATCTAGATTCGAAAGAATCAGAAGGAGAGGAAAATAGTTCCTTTGAGTTTTGACGCCATATTGCCATCCCATAGTGGATAGCTATCGAAGTCCCCATAGCCAAACCCACTTCTTAAAACCTTGGCCTTAACTTTCCTGGTCCCAAGCCACCAGCACATGGGCTTCAAACTTGACCCTTTCTCTTAATCACCTCCTATACTTTGGGCCGAAGCGAGAACCACATTAATCGTTAGAAGCTTGGCCACATGCAATTAGTTAAGATATGTACCCACCTCCCTGTAGCCTCCTCTCCCTTGTCCCACCAGTTTGAATTTGAATAAAACCACGTTGTTACTTATTCGCACCTAGTAAAAGTTAAACAAAGAATGTAGTAGGCTAGGCCGATTTATCAGACAACGTTTAAAAGCGCGTTTTCTTTGTCTCTCTTCCGCAATTCAAATCAATTTACTACTACTAATATTCTCAAGCAACCCAAGTTGAACAAACCATAGATCCATCTTTCTCCCCAAAACAGACAAAGCCTACCCCATGGAAGGACCAACATCAATTGGTCTTCTTCACTATTAACAATCAATCATTTTTCAATCACATTGTTGGAGTATAAAATTCTGCAACTCAACGTGGGTGTTGAAGAAAATGAACGAAGAATCATCACTGTGTACCTTCAGACCAGATTTTAAGGTTGGGATCTCTGGTTCTTGGGTTAATCTGAATGAATTGCTCTTCCTTGTTCTTATTCAATTCCTCTGTGTTTTAGATAATGGGAGAAAAGCGGACAAGTACTCATTTGGGAAAAAAGCAAGACCTCCGTCGGAAACTCATGAAAATGAGCGACCTTGGATCCGTTATTCAGTCTGCAGGTATTTTTTGAGCCACTATATTAATTTTCGTTCGCCCTCCATTTCTATTTGGACAAAACAACATATTAAACAACTAATAACTTAATTTTAACCTTGCTGATGAAAGCAATTTCTGCTTTATATAATCCAACATTTACTTTATGGCTGGATGGGCGTCCCTGAGAACAAGTTATAATTTGAATGATATTCAGTTTAATTGCATTTGAAGTGGCTATTCCGTTTTTTATCGTGAACCTTAAGCATTATATATGTGAGATACGTGTCCTTTGCCTGCTCTTTTTACTTTTAATGCATTTGATTTCAGTTTCAGAGATGTTTTAATTTACTCGGGAACTTATGCCTCACAAACTAACACTCATTATCCAGGGTCCACTGAAGCAGAAGAACAAAGTGTTCAGTTGCCATTAGATCTGAACACTGGAGCTTGTTGTGCCAGATATTCACCATGTGATGGAAATGGTGAATGTGCTGAGAATCCAACCAAAGTATTCCAGCCGAGGGAGCCTGACGAGGAACACCATATCAATTTTGTTAAATTGAAAGGCATTAACGTTGATCTTAATGCACAAGATGTTATTATCTCCGAAGATCTGGACCTTGCAAATTCTCACAGTGGTCAATTCAAGTCAAAGGATGTTTCTGAGAGTGGGAGCTGTACTGGGCCAATAAACGAAAAAGATCCTCAAAGAATATGGAAGGAGATGAAGCAAAATGGCTTTCTTTCATCTTCTCATGGAGGCATTCCTGTGCCCAAACAACGTGGGAGGAAATGTAAGAAAGATGTGCTCAAGAAAAAGATGGAACTTGCAAAGAGAGAACAGGTCAATAGGTTCACCCAGATTGCTGCCCCAAGTGGATTGCTCAATGAACTAAACCCTGGGATTATAAATCATGTGAGAAATAGAAAACAGGTCCATTCAATCATAGAGGCTCTTCTAATGTCTGAGAAGCATGAAAATGGCAATGTTGGAAGCAAGCAAGCAGCACGTCTAACAAGTGCAAGAGCAGACGTTAGCAAAAGGGACTTGGAAACAAGAAAGTGTCCTGTAACGGTGGATGATGATTCTTGTAAAGTTGGTGATGCTGCTAGTATTGAAAGTTGTGTATCGCAGTCCACTTATATCACAGAAGAGGACATTTTAGCTCTAAAATTGTCATCTTCAACTAAGGCATCCCGGAGTTTCAGTTTTTTATCAAACGAGGAATCATCAAACTTAACCAGCGTTTCGTCTCTTACCCTACGAGGCTAGTACCCACATTCGCATATATTGCATTTTTATGGCAGTTTTAGATGTTTGTCACTGTTTTTATTTTTCATTGTTTGCAAGCGCTCCCGATAATGGGGAGATTAATGGGATCATAAAGTTTATTTGCTAGCAATTAACTGATGTATGAGGAAATTAATGCTTTAGATTATGCTTCTGTAGATCGCTAGATCATCCTTCACTCTGCATAATTGGTACTTGGTAGGATAGTAATAGAAATCGTTTATTACAACGCCTAGGTTGATATGGGTGTATCTATGTCTTTCAGCTGCCACGGTTGCTTCTCAATGGTTGGAGCTTCTTTATCAAGACATCAAGGGACGTATTTCGGGTAATTCCATGTTTATTATATCATTTGGATAGGTTGCGCAGAATGATATTGCTTACATTTAATTCATGTACTGATCTTTTCTGCTTCTGCAGCTTTGCGTCGCAGTAGAAGAAGGGTTCGAGCTGTAATTACTACTGAATTGCCTTCCTTATTATCGAAAGAATTTTGAAACAACCAAGAAAATGATGCTCATGTTATGAAATTCTCTGCTGGGTTTTCGAATAGTAAAACTGCAGATATGCATAGGTCAAGATGGACTGGTTTGTTTGATCAGATGGATGAAGCACTTTCCCTAGAAGAAAAACTCCTTGTGAGTACACCAGAAATGTGTGCGTGCGTGCATATATATGTAACTGCTTATTTCATGGTCTCTTCATCTAAATGAGCGGCATTCCTGGTTTGTAATTTCAGGAAAGTTGGTTGAATCAAATAAAAGAAAAGCAACTGCTATGTGACCAGGGCCTGCAACATCTAAACTGTAACACGACTTATGGTTTGCAACAGCTAGGAACTTTAGAAAATGATTCCAGGTAATCTTTGCAACTAAAACTTGTTGTATATTTCAAGTCATTTTGTCGATTATTTCAATTCGAAAGCTTAATCTATTAAATGATGGTTTATAGTTTAGTTTTTTATTCTCTCTAACATCTACTAGTTCTATTTCTTTTCTTGGTTTGTTGAGTGGCTTTTCTTCCCAGTTTTTTTGGGAAAAATTACTTCCTCTGAATGGATTATATTCCTTCTGTGCTCTTTTGGCAGCTTGTCATCTGCTAATTGCCCTTTCTGTGGTTAACAATGACATTTGAGGATTTTTGCTTTGTTATTCTGTATACTCTATTTTCTCCGTGGAAGTGGAGAATTTACCTTTTTTTCTTTTTTTTTTTGAAGTACGGAAATTGGATGACTTATGCTGAAATTATGAAAGTGTAGTCATCTGCCTACTTGTATTCCGTGTTTGTCAATGAAACTTCTTATTACCAAATCTTGCGAGACCTTGTTTTTCAAGTGTCAATAAGACTAATAGGCCTTTTTCTATCCTTGGACGTTATGCGTTATTAATTGCATGGTGGGGTCTCATTTTTTGTTGCCAATGTATGGGATCTGTTGGCAATTTGACAAATTGGATTTTCAATATCTTACAGAGTGGGGGTAGCAGATAGATCAGAGAAGGAGTTAGCTATCAATGCAGCTGCAGCTTCCATTTATTCAACATGCAATTTCCTTTTGTCATAGAGCTAAGCTGTATCTGAACGGATTGAGAAATTCTACCTTTCTCTTATTTACATGTTTACTTTTAGTTTTTTATTTCAGTTATTGTAACAGAAATGTAGGAAACTGACAGATAAGTTCTAAGATGAAAGAACGCCTTGGTAAGGGCTAACCAAGTCATTTTTTTTTTATTATTATTATTCACATTCATTGCCAGCCTTGTCAGAATAATTGAAGTATCTGATTCTTGCATACATGCTTCGAACTTTAATGAAGCTTATAATTTACTTAACGATAAGTATAAATTTTATAAATTCTTCTTGGCGCTCTAACTAAGATATAATTTTTTGGTTATTTTTATTATTGAAGGACTTCATTAGTCATGAATTGATACGAGCGTTAGAGATTATGACAAATTTTCTAATCTTATTATACTTTTGATTAACTTAAAAACATGAGAAGCCTCAATGAAATTATCATTTAACATATTATATTTGTTAAAGAAGTCTTATAAGCATTGTTGTTAAATTCACGAATTGACTCTTCAATTTTAACGAGTTTAAATTTTTACTTTAAAAAATTATGTCAACTCTCTTATAAACTCAGATTCAATACAAATTCAATTTAATTTGTCTTTAACTCAAATAAACTTAATTAATGTAGTGTTTTTTAAACCAAATTTAACGAGTTATCATATAATTGAATTAAATTGAGTTTTAAAAAGATAAAAATTCTTAAATTTAGTATCATCGAGTAAATAATTATACAAAAATAATATTTATATTTGAACTTAATTAAAATATCTATGTTGAGAAAAATGAATTATGAAATATAAATAATTTCTTTTTACGAAATAGTATAATTTAAATTGTATTTTAATGAATTTTTTTTGCATATTATATTTTATATATAATTATTAATAAATATAAACTCTTATGAGTTTACACGAGTCTATTTTACGAATTTACCTTTCATTTATAAATTTATTTAAATTCACAAATTTAACCCGCTTACCTATATATAAGTATAATATTTTTATAGGTTTAAACTGATTAAATTCATATTGTCAAGATCTTTATTACTAAAACAACGTGTATGACTTTAAAAAATCTAAGAACAGTTAATACGAATCTCTTTTTATAAAAAGAGAATAAAATTTAATTCACAAGAGACTCTAGTATTATTTATTATCTTTAGAATTAATTATCTTGCCACATACATCATTATACATTAGCAGCGGTCACAGATCGCTTCTTCATATACATTGGAAACTAAGCAAACTCTTCTAACTGGACTGAGCTTTCTCGGTTCCTTTTTACCATGTTTCCAACGCTGGGGATATCAATGTATTAGCTCATTATTATCAAATCAAGTCCTGTTCTATGTAAATCTTGAATTTAAATATTTATAACAATTTCAGACGCAAACCGTGTAAAGTTATTCCAGGTAACATCTAGAAAAATTAAACGACCTTTGATACTTCATATATATTCTTCAATTTTTAATTTTCTCAATTTTCATATAAAATATTTGATAATGACTTTAAATTATCATATTAAACATATGAGAATTGTGATCATTATAATATTTATATCTTAATATCTTAAGTCAAAATATTTAAAATGAAAAAAAATCTAAACCACGAGTGAATTCTAAAATAATGGTTGTCGTAATTCTGACTTCTGAGTAGCCAGTACAACAAACAGATACATGGACTAAATATTCAATATCAATTATCGAATAATTATTTCCTTGTACAATTTCAATTGCGAAATATTTCACTTGCATTGAACCAGGCCAATAGAAGCAGAGGTGACACAATCATCTTCAGAATTTTTCCACAGGAAAAAAAAAAAAAGTCAATTAGCCATGAATCGTAGAACAATTTTTTATTTACAATTTTTCGAATCAATTCCAGAACAATCACTGGCCCTGCAAAAGCCAACAATTCTTGAGCTGCGATTTCACAGTTTCCCTGAAACTCTTCACTCTAACTAAACAGAAATGGGTACAACACTGACCCATCCCAGAACCCGATCCGACCCGACTCGTCTTCAACAAGTAACAGACCGGCCCGCTTCCCACCCCTCTCCCCTGAACCACTAGCCCCCATGCCTTCGTCATCCTCTCTCTTCCTTCTTCCCCTTCATCCCCCAATTCTTCCACCAATATAACCCCTTCCGGCAATGGCGTCTCTCCTGTTTTCCATTTCTCCATCACCGCCGGCCAATCATCCACCATTGCCTTCTTCTCCGTCCTCAACGCCGTCGTTTCACCGCCGTTTCCCTTCTTCTTCGGATACACCTGTACTAACAACGGTGCTTCCCTCAAATTCTTGACGATCTCCACCACTGAATCTCTCATCCACTCGTCCAGCCTCTCGCACGCATCAACGGCGTCGTTTCTGCGTCCCTTATCTTTTCCCCCTCCTTCGTACTTCCAAATGGGTTCCAAACTGGCCGTCGTGGCCGAGATTCTCCTTTTCTGTATTCCACTTGAACGGCTCTGATGGCCGATCACCACATGCCGATTATTACACCGATTCTCGATTCTCCATTTCCCCACGTGATCCCCGACAAAGCTATTGCTCCGGATGCCCAGAGTCGAAGATGCCATCTTCTGGGTTTAGGCACGAGCGAGTGAGTCTGACTCGGATCTTAACCGAATCGTTTTCTTTCAAGTTGGGGAAACGCCTTGTTTAATGAACAAAGGATGCGTTGGAACAAGACAGACAGGAAGCAGCAGCAGGAGCAGAGACGATGGAGAGAAAGGAGGTGGGAATGGAATTATGATTTTGGGAAGCTTTGAATTCAAAAGAGGATAAATAGTTTAATGGAGCATATGATGGAATGGACAGTCACGATTGGAGGGGATTCATCGTGGCCATTGTCACCGTCATTGAGTTCTCAATAAATAAAGCCAGATTCCGAGTTTCAAACTCACATTTCTAACGTTTCCGAAACTTGCCCTCCTTGGACGATGCTTCGTGGTCTTACACTCCCAATCATATATAGGGTCCCTTCGTGTCTCTGTGGCCGAACCTACTAGGGTATGGTGCAACCCTTTCCTTTGTAACCAATGATTCAGATCGCTTGGTTGATGGTTGATATCCTAGGGTGTATATTAGTATTACAGTGTGGTCTCGGTTGTATCATAATGGGCACGAGTTCCAGTTGAATAAGAACGTGGCCTGATGGGTTCGTCCACGAGTTTCTCACGCAACATCAGGTGAAGAATTGGGAATTTGCATTGCATGTTCAAAGACGTAGAGAACCGTAGATAGTGATTACTTTTGCGCGGTGATAATAAAATGGAGAGTGGAGATTGATTTGAGTAAACAAGAATGGGGAGAATGAATGTTTGCAATTATGGGGGATCTTGGTTTGTGACGTAAAGAAACAAAGACGGGATTGGTGCAAGTTGGAGAATGGCGGGGTGGCACGTGGATTCACGCGATGAGTGCATGGATTTCGAACGCCCCCACACGAAGGGCGTTCGCTCCGAGTAAAGCCTGACCAATAGAATCGAAGATCGATGACACGTTGGAACTGATGGATGTCCACGTCATCACTTTGCGGTTTAATGGCATAAACACTTACACATCAGATGGATCTCCAAAAAATGGAAAACTAAACCTGTGCAGTGGCTCCACGTGTCCAGTTATTATGCAACACGCTCTGACAAGGCAAATATGAGATGTTATTTATTAATTTTGGATCACCGCGAAAAGGAAAGATTCCACCTTTGCTTACGTGCTTACTCCACTATCCTGCTTTTAAATTGCTTCGTGGATCTGTTTTCAGATTTGGAGGCATTTTGTTCTCATCCGAATTTTTCTTGGGCCGTGATAATAACGTCGTCCCCTTTTTTTGGTTAAATTATTATTTTGATATGAGCTTGTTAAAATTTTGGCTTAATTATTATTTATATTTTTAATTAGTTAATTAATCTTTGTTATAAAACTAATAAAAATACAAAAAATTGAAGGGAGAAAGGAGATAATATTTTTCATTCATTTGGATGTTTAATGTTTAACATATAACCTTTATTATAAATATATAATAAAAATAAGAAAATTAATTTAAATAATTTTATAATATAAATTCTTTAAAAGTCATATAATACATGCTATTAAATATGATTGAGTTATTTTTTAAGAATGATAGAGGTCCATATAATAAAACTATTTAAGACACTCCTTATTATTAACAAATAATGTGTCTTGTTATTGAGATGATACAAATAAAAAATTAATCTATATAATTATACAATATAAATTTTTTAAAAGTTATAAAATATATATCATTAAACATAAGAAAGGATCATAAAAAGTTATTATTTAGAGATTATGCATATCAACATAATTATATCATTTACAATAATTTTAATTTAATTTTTTAATTTTTAATTTATATCATATTTATCTTTTTTTTTTAATTATATTCATCAATAACTGTTTTAGAGTATTTTAAAAAGTTAAATCATGGCCTTTGAAATATTTAAAAAAATAAACAATATTTTGAAATACTAAATAAAGAAAAGAGACAAATGTGATACAAAAAAATTAAGAAATTGAAATAAATAAATAAATAGATTAAAATGATAGTTAAACTCTCAATTTTTTTTAAATGTTTACTTTTGAGTTGTTGATAGAAGTATGATATATGGATTCACTAAACAAAAAATTATGACAGGTAACTTTTCTTTTTGGGGAAATATTTGATCATATTCATTAAAATGTAATATATATATATATATATATTATTTAAAATTTTATTTTTTTAACCCGACAAAATTTAAAAATTATACTTAAATTAAGGCGATTTGTTTTTGGTCAACTAACATAAACCATTTTGGCCCAAAAAAATTAGTTTTGGACGAAACTTTTGTTGTTCATTAATGGGATGTTCCTTTCTTGTACTCTTTCAAAGCCTGAAAGAATACAAACAATTGTATTAACAAACAATTTTAGGCAAATTGACTTGAAAGGCACTGAAGATCTATGATGGGCTGCACTCGGGCTTAAGGGTTACAAAAATTGAAGTTAAAGAAGTCCATGACCTGACAAGAAGGAATGTCAAAAGCCCAACTCATAATTAAATTACAAGGCTGCCGCTCTATGCCTGAATCTCCAAAAAATGTACCGACATTCAGCAGTTCACCACCAGCGCCACTTCTTTCAAGGATTTAAAATTGGGGGGCGTCATAGACTTTGCTCAAATGATTGGATGAGTGCAAGTACTATGCATTAATTAAGAATGCTCATAATTATTGGCCACTTGGACTTGGGTTTCCAATTTTGTTAGTTCATAAAACCATTTAACTTTGCAACGCCACAAAACTTCATTTGGACAACGACCCCGCACTTGTCCAACTTCATGTTTCATCTTATACCTGAGATGGTAATTTTCAATACTTCGGGGTCCCAACTCGTACTTTCTTTTAACTTTTTTATACATTAATTTTTATTTTATTATTTCTCGGTTTTTGCTCTCTCTTTAGTCTTTTTAGCTTTGGAGATGGGAAGGTTAAACTAGGATAGTTGAAGGTAATCGTTTCAACTTCCACAATTCTCACCAACCCAATTTTGTTCCTGTTGTAATCGACTCCAATAATTTTCGTGTTAGGAACTTCTAGGTCATTTTTTTTAATAGAAAAAGGATTTAATTGGTGTATGTTTATGGATAGAGAGAGAGGTAGGTAGAATGTAGGCTGGGTGATGCTCGTGCCACCAAACACGGTGGTGGCTCAGGAGCCTTCAAGGAATTCAAAGACAACCAAATTGAACGAATCCAAGTCAACTGTCATAAATTCAACTCCGTTTCAATTTGATCTCATTTTCAATTCCTGGATTACAGTAAATTCCACGTGGGGTCTATTTGACATTTCAAGTTTGATTAAGCAACGGAAGTAAATATTTAAGGTATCAGAAGATCCAAGTCTTATGAAGGGAAAAATATTTACCATATAATTTGTTGTGAAATGTTACCGTGAATTATTAAAAAGATTAAATTAATTCCTTATCCCGGTGTGATGGTCAGAGAAAGGTGGCTAGTATAAACTAATGGAATTTATGGGACGTTAGGAACTGATAATCTCACAGGTACATCCACTCACTCTACCTACCCCTTTAGGTTTCGGGATTGACTGGAAGAACTGATAAAACACGCTGCCTTATAAGCTTTGGTTTTGTCTCAGTCCCTCTCAACTCTTGCTCTGTTCTCTGTCTCTCTCTAAATCTCCAGCAAACATAACTAGTAAGACCTCTCTCTCCATCGACCTGCCTCAATCAAACGAATTACTAATTGTTGTTTATTGCTTTTAGCTGCTTAGTTACATGTAAGAGTTATTTTTTTGTTTTGTGGATTTCAATCACAGTGGCTAGTGGAAGTGAAGTGGTGTTGGTTGATGAAATCTCTTATCCTTCCAAGATCACTACTACTAAGTCCCTTTCTCTGCTGGGTCATGGTAAGTTTCACTTGCAATTCCCAAATTCTTTGACATCATCGGATTTTGAAAACTGTTCTTGCAAGTCAACGTTTCAAATTCCAACCCTAGATCTGTACAGAAAAAACAAATTAAACCCTTGGATTGAGTTGATATAAGTTAAACTTGATTTCTTTGTTTGATCAGGGATTACGGACATGGAGATTCACTTTCTCCAAGTGAAGTTCTACTCAATCGGAGTTTATTTCGAGCCTGAAATAGTGAATCACTTGCAGCAATGGAAGGGTAAACCAGCAAAGGAGCTGGAAGAGAACGATGACTTCTTCGGTGCTCTAATCTCTGGTAAACCAGATTCCTAATCATATGTTTGTCTTTGTTCAATTCTGTAACAAATCTTGAGGAATTGGCAAAAATGAAACAATTTTGTATAATACATGGGTATATGTACAGCCCCAGTAGAGAAAATTATCAGAATAGTGGTGATCAAGGAGATCAAGGGTGCCCAATATGGAGTACAGATAGAGACAGCCGTGAGAGATCGATTGGCTGCAGGTGACAAGTATGAGGAGGAAGAAGAAGCGGCTTTGGAAAAAGTTGTTGAATTTTTACAGTCCAAGTACTTCAAGAAACACTCGGTGATCACATATTTTTTCCCAGCAAATTCTCTAACAGCTGAGGTAAGTGAATTCGAGGAGTAAATGAACAACTTAGTTGCCAAAATTGTTACTCCTATTTAATTTTTAATCTCCCTTAAAAGAAAAATAACTAACTCGTTACACATTAAATCTAACTAATAAGTCAGGGACCAAATGGGAGCTTCATATTGCTAATTTGCATATGGTTGTGTACAGATTGTGGTGTCGTTGGAGGGGAAGGAAGATTCAAAGTTTGTAGTAGAGAATGCTAATGTGGTGGAGACGATCAAGAAATGGTACCTGGGTGGCACAAGTGCTGCTGTATCCCCATCAACCATAACATCCTTGGCTAACACCTTTTCAGCCGAGTTGTCCAAGTGAAGTGAGATTTGTGCAGCAAAATGATGTACTAAATGCAACTTTCTCCGCGATATTTGTCTATTTTTGCTTCTTCTTTCTTTCTTTTTTCCCTACAACAATGAATAATGTTAATCTTATGATAGTTTCTTGAGTTTTGCTAGCTTCTTGAACGGTTGGGGAAGTATTAAGAGTATTATATCCATTTACCATCACAACCTTGTGTAGTTCTGAATGTGTTTGAATTCTATGCAGATCTACCCATGATGTTCTGCTTATATCTGTTTTCATGAATATATTGTTTTCACTGTTTTATTATTTTATATTTTTTCGTGAAAATTTTCATTTTCTGAAGAATTGGGCGACCAAGTGTTAGCTATTAATTTCATTATTCTTCCATATTAAAATATAGATACATGAGAGTTGAAGAGCTAGAAGCAGTAGGTGAATATTATTGCAGTAACTCCATTGCTCGAGATAAAATTCGCACCGAATCCATTGATGTCTAAAGCTATCAGCATTAAAATCTTAGGACTGATTATTACGGGTCCTTTAGTTAAGCAAAGGAAAAGAAAAAGAAAAAGAAAAATTTTAAATAATTTCAGTTATGTTATTATAATAATTATTTAATAATATTTGTTCTTTCTTATAATTATTTTAAAGTAAAAATATGAGAATTATTTTTAATTTATAAAATTATATTTTTAATTTTTAATTTTTTGTGTATCAAATTAGTTATAAAAGTTTGCTTGAAGAATTGGGACACAAATAAAACTGGGTTTGGTATTATGTTGAGTTTGTCATTAGGGCGCCGCATCAGTTGGTTCTCTATTGAGAAGTGCAAGAATGAATATCATATTTCATTCTCTATACATTCTTAAATTCTAGATTCTCAGGTATTAGTTTAAGTTTATTTTTACTTGGCGAAAATATCATAAATTACGTTTCTTCACATTTTCACCTTAGAAACAAATTGAGGAAATTGTGAATGTAATTTGTTGGAGCAATTTTCACTTTAATCGTCATATTTAGAAATCTCAATAATGGGAAAGGTAGAAAATATAGCTGGTTTTGTTTCAATTTTTACACATAAAAAAAATAGAAATGATTTTTAGAAAAAATATGTTTGGACTAAATGGGCTAGTGTAGACTGACCCATTGGGTCCAACCCATTACCATTTTGTCCAATGTTAAAATACAAAAAATTTAAATCCCTGCCATGACAGCAACCCAAAGCACAAATTCTTAACATTACTTGTGTCAGTCTGTAAATAGAACTTCTGATGATAACGGTGGTTTTGGAACGTACGTAGGAGGTAACGGGAGCAAGACAATTTGAATGGGAAAGGGGATAAAATAAAGCTCCAAGCAACCGGAAGTGAATATATAGGAGGAGACGAGGAAAAAAAAAAAGTCATAAAATTGAAGTCAATGAAGTTGGGGATGCTATTTGGAGACTCACAGGATGATGGAAGCAAAACCTTCATAAAGCGAAAGGACATTCACATAACATAAATTCTCTCTCTCCTCTGTGTCCTCTGTTTTTGGTCGTTTTCTTTTCATTATGCGTTGATATCCCTGAAATGCTTCCAAAACCATATTAACATTACCTCTGTCGGCGTTTGTGTCTTGGGAATAACCCTGCGGACAGTAACATGACAAACATCAGTTGAGAAGTAGCTGAGATGAACAAGAACAAAATATCTGACATGTGACATGGATGAAAATTATGACCAACAAGAAGACGCTTGCTCAATGCTCATTCCATTACATGGCGACCACCATTATAAACAGCTTGAGAAATCAACTCCATACACCAGATTAATATTCCTTGACCCCTTTCAAACACCAAACAAAAGTAACCAAATAGTTGGTAAGTCTCAATCTCTTTCGCTATCAACTTCTAAGAAAGAAAGAGATAGACTAAGTTATGGACGAAAGCCCATAAAATCGATGAAATAGCAGAGAAATGCATATGCACTTAACTGAAAGGCTTCTAGTTTAAAGGGTGCCACAAAAGACTTTTTTTCCCCACTTTTTCTCGAGACTTTTAAGTAGTAGAAACGTAAATGAAGGGAAAATATTGGGGCTATGATAAAGAAGCAGAAGTTCCAATAGGAAATCGAATGCCTCTCTTTAGGGGAAATAGGAAACTCAGGACAGGTGTGAACGATTGGATTTGCTACTAGTGGATTATATGTTCCTATCCATGTCTCTATAGTGATGCTTCGGCCCTGGTCTTTGCTGCTCTTGTGGGGACGAGAACCAACTGCTACAGAATTCACTACCTGTGGATGGGGCTATTTTTTCCACCTCAGCTTTGCCAACTGAGTTCCTCAATACACGTGTACAGCTACGTCAGCCATCAATTAACTGGAGTTATAATAGAACAAGACGATGGAGATTAAGTTTTAAACATTTAAAAAATATATGAATCAATTTAAAAGTTCTATAAAAACTAAATTAAAAATTCAAGTAAACTACAAGGATTAAAAAAATATCTTTTTTTCTTTTTATAAAATAAAGAATAATTTATTCTTACTTTTAAATTTTATTATTGGCCCATTCTTTTTCTTTTGAACTGGCCATTTGGTCATTATTTCCTTTCCTTTTGGTTGCTACTTGCTATCACTATTTATAATATTTGACAGAAAGTTATTAGATAAAATATATCTAAATGATTAAATATACAAGGTGATACATTGGTTGAGACTCTAAAATACTATTATTTGACGTGAACCTACCTTCCATATAAAGACTTGTGAAAGTAATATATAATAAGGACTTTGAGATTTCCATTCCTTTATTTTTTTTTTTCTGAATCTCAATAACAACTCAATGCCAAGATTTTTTCCTACTCCATATATATATTTAACTGCAAAAACGCTTGCCATGATTTTCTTAAAATGATGGGCAGTATTTGGACTTTAAATAATCTTTGTTTCTTGTTTACTCACATCCAAAAAGCTCGCTACAAGTATCCAGTGCTTGTTTAACCATGTTATGACATGAAAAATGCCTCAAAAGGAAAAAATCGTGTCATCCTCTACATACATGAGATGAGATGTGAAATAGGTTCTGAGTTCCTTCCAATAGAAACTCCTAACCAAACTTTATTGTTTTCCACCTTAGCAATTATGCAAGATGTTAGCACATAAAATAAACAAATATGAGGGTATAGGATCACTTTGACAAAAATCTTGCTAAGAAAGGATTCAGAAGGGATACCATTAGCGAGAATTTGATAGTTAACAGGAGAAACACATTACATAAGAATTTCAATCCAGTTCTTAGGAAAATTTAGTCATTTTAGAACATCTTCAATGAAATTCCATGATAATTTATCATGGGCCTTTTGAATATCTAACTTCAAAGCATATAATCTTCTTTGCTTCCTAGTCTTATGGATCTTGTTCATAACTTCATAGGCTAGAACAATATTGACAGAAATAACACGCATTTGCTGAAAGCACTTTGATTTGAAGCAATCCCATGCTTTAAAATCCTTTTCAGCCTATTGCAAAGGAATTTAGAAGTAAGCTGGTATGCAACATTACACAAGCTCATGGGTTTATATTCCCTAAACTTTGGAGACTATCACACTTAGGAATAAGACAAATATACGTTTGATTACGCTGCTTTAAAAAATAACCCCTGTTCAAATAACCCAAGACCATTTGACTCAAACCAGTCCAAACCGTATGCCAATAATTTTGATAGAATCTCGCATGCAAACCGTCAGGACTTGGAGGATTGCCAGTTTGTTATAGATGCTAGTTTCTTTTTGGTAGCCCTTTATTTATTTGTATTAAACCAAGTTGATGTGTACGTAGCTGTCCAACTTTAGTACTTAGTGGACCACAAATTGTTAATCCAGCAATAAGCCCCTCTTCTCCAACTTAAACCTATAAAAAAAAAAAAAGACGCGGAACGAATAAATCATTTGCCTTGATCTTCGGATTGAAGCAAAAAATTTGATAGAAAAAGTACCCATCAAAAGGGTACAAGGAGAGGAAAAGAGAGGCGGTGGTGATTCTGAGTGGTCCAATTGTGAATGATGCCTTCGCTAATTGTTGTTCTCAAGCCAGTGTGTCCTCCATTCTCAATACTTAAACGAAATCCACAGGTAGTGCTGGAATGCAATTTCGATTTTCAAAGTGTGGGCCTAAGAAAGCCCACGAAAGGTAGTGTTAGGGGAGA
Source organism: Erythrophleum ivorense (assembly GCA_026724425.1). Classification (NCBI taxonomy): domain Eukaryota; kingdom Viridiplantae; phylum Streptophyta; class Magnoliopsida; order Fabales; family Fabaceae; genus Erythrophleum; species Erythrophleum ivorense. Next base: position 743,495 of record JAIUCV010000268.1, read on the forward strand.
TCAATCATGATTCTTTGGTGTTCTATATGCTCTTGTACTCAAATTGCCCAATCAAATCCAACAGAATAAAGGAAAATGACTTGCGAAGTAGATTAGTATTCCTTAGCTAATGAGAAACTTAAATAGTATTTGATTTGAGAGTATTGGAGGAGAGGGGAGAGAAAGAGAGAATCTTTCTTTATTTGGTATAAAAAAATTAGAGGGGAGGGCCCTCCTTCCAAATCTTCTCCTCCAAGTGAGGGTTTTTAGAGGGGAGATAAATTTTTTAATTTTATAGATAAATTTTTTAATTTTATTTGATTAAATTATTCTTACTTTATCTTTATTTAAAATATAATATAGATTTTATTTTTTTAATGAGATTTAAAATAGTTTTTTATGAAAATAAAAAAATATTTTTGAATAGAAATAAAAACATAATTTTTTATAATAGAAAGTAGAAAAAAACTTTTTTATAAAAATATATTAAAAATAAAAAAATTAATTCTAATATCATAAGGGTATAATTATCCATTTATTTTTACCTCCCCTCCCCTCCTCAACCAAACAATATATTATTATAACCTTTCTCTTTCTTTCCCATGTATTGAACCAAACGCTGCCGTAGCAAATGATTCTCTTTTTTATTTGCTTTCCACCCCACTTTTCCTTAGAATTCTAAGGAAAATGTTTCCAAATCATAGTGTTGACTGTTGAAGCAAGAAGACATTTTATGTTGGGGTAGACTGTAGGCTCATCAATTATGGGAAAGACATGTTGGCATAATTTTTGGCACTGAAACTCAATTTTCCAGCTATCCCTACTGAGTTGTTCCTCAGGCAGATGTGGCATGAATCAATTGTATCCTTTAATCATCTAGTCATACTTATCAGAATTATTTTATGAGAGAATCATAAAAAAGGACTCAAAAATAACAAAATTTATTTTGAATGACCTGTTATAACTAAATTCAATTATTTTGTGCTAAAATCAACAGTAATTAATTTTAAAATAATAATAAATTTTTTAAAATAAATTTTTTTAATTTTAAATCCATAAACATAATTCTCTTTATGGTGGATGAAAATGAAAGAATCTGAACGACGCTCTGTTAGATTGGTTAAAAGAAAGATTTGCTCCAGATTTCGGTTGTACTAATGGTGTCAGCATGACAACATTAAGACTGTCACGTTCCTTAGTCATGAAATACATTTTGTACAGAAAAAGGTTGATGGTCAGTAGCTTGCCTAGATGAGTGAGTGAAGTGAAATAAATGGATAGCTTTTCTCTTTAAGCCTTGTAATCCAACGTTCAACAGAAAAGAAAAAGAAAAAACATACACACACACACGCTCTAAATGGGATGGCCCCTTGTTTGAGGGCATAACACTACACAGCAAGATTCCCGCATATAAGGGGATTTGAGTGCCTTGTGATCTACTTTTAAATGAACAGAAGAATCCCAAATTGTGAACTTTTTGAGCTTGGAATGCAAAACGAAGCTGACCTCTGGAAACGAAACAACCTTATGTCTGGATTTTGGAAAAACTTTGAATAAAAGTTGACTAGAGAGTGTGGCAACGCCTTCCCCATGGGGAGTTAATAATTTTTAGAAGTTCTTTTTTTTTCTTTTATGCTAATTGACTAGTTTTTGATTTGGTGTATAAATTGAGCTCCTTCTAGCCTTCTACAATCCATATGCTGATCACCAAAATACATAATATCAACTTAAATCTGCTGGTAAATCTGATATTTAAAAATTAAATTTCAGACAGAGTTCGCACTTGTCAATTATTACTAATTTTATGCTCCCTTTTTCTTATGAAAAAAGGAAAAAAATGCCGTCCAACTAGTTGCATGTTCTCCTTTGCATTCAAACTTTCTGCAGTTAACAACAAAGATTCAGAACCCTTTCCTTTTAAACAGAAATCATGTACAAACACCGAATGGTCTCAGAAACCATCATCCAGAAACTCAATTTGCAGTACTATACCATTACCTAAGTGCACTCTAAACATAAAAATATCCAATATCAAAACCTTGAAACAACCTTCCTCTTTCTGGGTGGATTCTGAAGGTGGAGTGCCTTGCTAGATCAAGTTCTTACTAACTTTAGTCGTTAGCCAGTTCATAACTCTTTCTTTAACTTATAGTAGAGCACTAAGCGCCAGAACTCAAGCACAAGGAGCGTTAATGGATGCGTTCTGATCAAGAGGTCTAATATTTGCAATTTGGTATTAGGCAGCCTGATCCACAGCTACAGATACTGCTTGAGAAATGGTAGGTTGGTGAAGAGACTGCCTGCAAGTAGGGCAAGAGGAATGAGAAAGCAGCCATGTGTCTATACACTTTACATGGTATCCATGGTTGCATTTTGGCAGCACTCTCACTTTCTCCCCATCCACAAACTCCCCTAAGCAAATTGGACAATCTGTGCCTGCAATTTCAGCTCCTGATGAACCACACACAGCTATAGGTATCTGATGCAACGCACTCTTCTTCAACCCTTTTGCGGCCAAACGAGCCTCCGCCTCCTCTGCTGACTCAAAAGCGAGCCTATGGCTGCATCTGAGAGCGCATCGTACTATTGAATTCAGCCCCAGAGCACATATTAGTGCACACAGCAAGGCCGCTAATATAATCACCATGTTGGTGTCAAAATTAGCGTCACTTGTATAAGTCACCCTTGACCTGTAGATGCTATCTGCTGTGGTTGGGCTTGAATCTGGGTGCAGCAGAAAGCGGCAAGCGCGTTGATGAAGAGCCATTGTAGAATTTTAATAGCAGAGGTAAAAATTCTCGTACCCTTATTGATATCTGATATTGAATTTCTTGCACTGGATGACTAAGGTTAGAATTCAAGGATTTTGAAGTTTGTTAAGAGGAAGAAGTGTGGGGAAGTGAGAAAGAAGGGTTTGGACTCTCTTTTCTTGTAGTTTTTTCTCTCAATCTGATAACAAAAGGCAGAGACTGGCCGTTTGAGTCAAGATAATGTCTATTTGATGAGGACTTTCAAAGAAGCATCCTTTTGGTCACTAGGACAAGAGAAGAGGTGGTGAAAAATACTGAACAGTATCTCTGGCTCTCGTGTCACCAATGGCCTGTGCACTCTAATCCAATCAAAGCCTTCTTTTACAAAGTTACATGGGCTGGCAAGCTATCGTATTATAGACCATGGCTGTGAATGAAGGCTCTGAAGATTCTGACTTGGTGTTACCAGAAGAGGAGTGGTTGCGGATTTTCTTGCTATCCAGTATATAAAATAGAGAGATAGTCAATTTTGTGACGCAGAAGAAAGAAGGGGGTGTGCCCTTTATGTTTTGTGCGAGAATTAGGGGAGTGGTTGATTTCAAGTGCTGTCTAGTGTTTGGAAGTTGCAGGGGCAACCAGGCAGAGTTTGTCTGGGGTCTTCCTCCATTTATTGTTTTTGTCGATGGATAAATTTTAGAGTTAGAAAGGGGGAAAAGGGTCGTTGGGAGTATCGATTATGGCACCTGATCCCACTGAATCACAATTAGCTTATTTTTAAAAAATGCTTATTCTGAGCACCAAATCCTGATCCACTCCTCCACCAAATTTATATTTATATATGAAGTTTTTAGTTCTTTCCCTTTTTCCCATCCAACGTCCATCAATAGCTATAAAGTCTGAACTACTGTCAACAATATCATTTTTTAAACAAAGGTTGTGTGGCAAAATTAGTTAAGTTAAACCCATATGGATCTGTGCATTATAACCTCGAAACTCACTCAAAAAGTTGAAGTCAGCGTTTGACTTATTCAAGTGTTTGATTTTTCTTTGATACTTAATTGTTGGATCAAAGATTATTTATGATTTTAATTATGTTAAATATTTTTAAATTAATTGATTTTTGAAAAATATGTTTTATTGGACCGACCTCATTGTTATTATATTATTTTATATCTTAGTTATTTTTTGGATCATTATAATTTTTAACCGGATTTAATATTGCCTCCTATATTATATTGGTTTTAATTATTATTGTTAAGTTAGAAAATATTTTAGGCTAAGTTATTAATATTTGTTTTTATTCTTTTAGCTTAAGGAAATGTTTTATGAAATATGTATTTTGAAACAAAATTTTTATAACAGAATATATTTTAAAGGATCATAATATAAATTTTTTTTAAATGGGTTAATAATTGAGTTAAGTGTTAATAAATAAATATTTTTATTCATTCTAATATGGAATGTTGTTAATATAAATACACATTTTATACTAATTGGATTTTACTAATATAATTTTAAGATCCTTCCACTTATAACGAATCATTATTGTTTGAAGAATGAAAAAATGAAACTTGTAGAAATCAGGAATTAAACAAGGAAAATAATTGTTTGAAGTAAGCAAAGACAAAAATGTGATAATGAAAGATCTTCAAGTTGCTTAGTTTCTAAAATGTGTGCACTTAATCAAGTGAATGATTTTCACATTAATAAAAGCTCAGAACGGCAAGAAAATGTTGATAGATTTGAGGCATTTAAGATAATAATTTTTAGTTGTTGAAACTAATCAAAACATTTATTGAAAAAAGTTGTCCAACAGTCATATATTAAAACTCGCATCATATTAAAAAACAAAAAAGCATTTCAGGTTGAAGTTACGTCACTAAACTTTAGTCATTTAAAGAGTCATATAGAATATTTGTTATGCCTTGTTGTTTATTTTGCTTTGAGTGAATTAACTTTATAATTGAGAGAAGTCTCAGTAAGCCTTGTACTTTTAACCCTTTTCATACCTATACCTTAAATTTTTGGATACCTTAAGAGAAAGATCTAGTAAGAGAAAAGTTGTAAAACCTAATAGTTGAACTTGTAAAATTGCCTTATACTTAAAATTTTTAAAAAGCTTGTGAGAAAAACCTAGTAGAGTGGGATTATTGTAAAAGTGGATTGATAAGCCTTATAAGGTTATTTGATCAATAAGAAGTAAAAGCTAGAAAACTAAACTTGTATTTTTGGTGATTGTTACTATAACAAAAATTCTTTGCTTTGTACTTGAAAATTGAAGGTTGGATAGCTTTTATTTAAATCAGGATAAATTGGATGTATACTTTTTCTTTTCTCTACTTTCTTTAATTTGTTTTTTTCACTTGAAGTGTTTTTTAAATTAGTAGGAAGCTATTTTGAGAAAATAACTAAGAAGAACTTGATATTTTGAAAAAGAACTATAATTTTTGAGAAAAACAAAAAATAATTTTAAAATCCAATTCAACCTATTTTCTTGAATTATGTCTAGGCTAACACTTTTTTTCTGTGGCATGTGAAGATCCAAACAGCCATTTTCATAATTAACTCTAGGCATGCAAGTGTTAATGTCAAAGAGTAAGTGACTGTTATGGATTAGATGATTGTGAAAGAAACCATCACAGCTGGAAGGATAAATATCTCTTTGTCGTGTTGCATTAAGTATTTGAAGAAAGCAAGTGAAGTTTTCTGGTGTTATTTTGAGGGGGACTGAGAACAGGAGAAGTCATGTGGCTCAGTCTCTTATACGAAGGGGCCATTCCGGAGGCAAAGAGAAAGGGTCCACATGGGTCATAGTCCAAGCAGACCCTGATTGCCACGAGGCCCCCATGGATTGACTTAACATGGTCCATACAAGTTGCATCAAGCCCATATTAAATATTCTCACCCACTTTGCCAACATCTCACACTGAAATGAGAAAGCCACGTTAAACCAACAGAGCTTTGTTGGGTGGTGATGCAAATAGGAAGATCCCACCTGGCGCTAGCTGTTTAAAACCATCGCTTGAGCTAACGTGGGTGAGAACGCAAATTTGTGTGTATTATTGGTAAGAGTCGTGGGTCAATGTGCAGTATTGGTCCGTCATTGTGGCTGCATGGAAGCCCCAGTGCTTGTGTTAGTGCTAGTTTCCTGCCATGCCTCTATTGTTTCTCCAATAATTCTTCCCTTGTCTTTTACGGATATTATTAGATGTATCATTCTAGGGGTTTTAGATTAATTTCTAATATATATATATATACACACATACATACATTTTGGATAGACATGATGCACCATGAAAATGGTATTTTGTACACTGATTCAGGAGGATCTATTAGTCTGCACTTTGCAGTCTGAATTTCGTTTTGGACAGTAAGAGATGTGTTGGATCTTGGATGCATTAGGCCCATGTCCTTCTATCGCTTTTGGGCCCAAAGTTGGATAAATATATGTTGACAGGGTGACCTATCGTTTTCTGTTTTTTCGGTTAATTTGTAGCATAATAATCAACAATCTGTGACTCAGGGTGAGTTAATGTTTAAATTGTCACTCGATGAGATTTAGCAATATCTCAACCCAATAGGAAAAAAATTAGCGATAAAGTTTTAGACAAATTTATCAAATTTTTTATCATGTAAGAGTAAACAAGAAAAACCAACGTTCAGTGTTCGGACCATAAAAATAGGAGGAAATTAATGATTTAGACGATAACATGTTATTTTCTTTAAGTTTCATCCTTTAAATTTAAAGGTACTCAACTTAAATCTTGAAAAATCACTTCTTGTTAATATATTTTTTTTAATCCCTAAAATATTTTTTTAATTAAATTAGTTCATTTAAAAACTGTTTATAAGCTCTCTTGATTGCAATAAAATATTTGGGGGATTAAATTAATGAACTTTATTTTTGAATGGTCAAATTGAGAAAGAAATAATTCTTTCAAGGACAAAATTAAAAGAATATATTTTTAGAGAATTAAATTAAGAAGAAAAAATAAATTATTAATCTACTCTAAAAATAGATGGAAAAATAAGAAAGAAAAATTATATTTCAAGACCATAAGTTGAAGATATTTACTATGAAGGTCTTTAAATTCAAAAATTATTTTAGAGGATTGAAGTATTCCATTTTTTCAGTGGTAGGATAAAAATATCTTTATTTAATTATATAAATTTGTTATCACCCAAGTTTTTCAAAGCTACAAGCAACTTTTATTAATTTTACTACTTGATTTTGTGTTTACTACCACCTTACTCTGCCATTTTTACTTGACTTGGTTATGCATATACGTAACACAAGACACATGAATTAAGATAGTAAAAAAATACTAACTTTGATAGTCAAAATACAAAAAAGCCACTTGTAACTATAGAAAGTTTGGGTGGTAATACATTTAGGTTGTAATAAGTGGAAGCAAAATAAAAATGTTGAAGCAAGATAATAACAAATACAAAATCATAATAAAAATAGTAAAATTTAGTTATAACGTTAGCTAGTTTGAATGATAACAAATTTGTATAATTAAATAAAAATATTTTTATCTTATTACTTAGAAAAATAAAATTTGAGTCCTCTAAAATAATTTTAAAATTTGAATTATTTTATAATAAATATATTTAATTTATAGTTCTGAATGTAATTTAGAAACAAAAAATTGCAGAAGCAGTCCAAGTGGCATATGTTGAAAAGTCATGAATGGAAGACCTTAAACGACGTGGTTGTGCGGTTACCCTTTATCACCGTCCATTCTTCGTTGGACGCGAAAACGTGATACTGGAAAATGGAAATACATGTTCCCTTGGTTGAACTCGTTGAAGCTTGCATGACCAGGTCTTTCTCCTTTACGATGTCGTTTCCCAATCACACCGTTCCCCCTCGAGCCTCCTTTTACCTGCGACCTCAATCGGAGGTGCAATTCCGAATCTTCGATTACTTCGATCCGGAACCCCATTAATGTTGAATAGAGCACCGTTGATTTGAAACGAGCAAAGAGGTTTCTTATACCCACTATTTTATACAAAAATTGTCCATTTGTATGGCTTAAGCAGTTAAGCTTTCCCTCCTTGTAGAATTTTGAAAAGGAATTCCATTTTTCCATGACAGTGTGTTTTTTCTTCCTTGCTGAGGAAAAAGAACAAATTAAAGTAATTTGATTTTCCCTGTTGCCTGGACCACGGTGGACCATAGTGTGACCTCAAGAAAACATTTTTCTTGGGGAATTTTGAACCTATGCTTGTCATTTTCTCCTCAAATGCAAAATTCAGTGTAAGTTCATCTAATTAGTAAAAAGCTACATTTTATTGTCTGAGTTTCAGATATTTTACGTGTATGATTTCCTAAAATAAATTGGTACTTGAGCTTATAATATGTCATGATAAAGCCATCTTGAGTCTGATCAACAACTCAACAGCTCGTGTTTTGTTTTTCCTTGGTTACGATCATATTTGCTATTACAGTATTACTTGAGAAATATGTATATATATATATATATATATGTTCTTGTTGCTGAATTAAACTTTGGTGTCAGAATCATCCAGTAAGAAAAATGCATATTCTATTGTTTATTTATTTATTTTAATTTTTGGGGCATTTTGTGGTTGTAGAAACCCTGTTCATGATTCTTGAGTAAGTTTTAAACCTTTTATTAGTGATTCGCACTGTGTTTACATAAGTAGGTTCTCCAAATTGTGCATTTGATGCAGGATTGTGATAAATCGCCAATTTTTGGCTCAGTCAGATCAGGAGAAGGCTCATTCTGTGTTAGAACTCAAGAGGAATATTCAAGTCCTTTAAGCAAAGTAGCTACTCTTTCAGCTCAATTAAGCCTTTTCCAGGTTCTAATTGAAACATTACTCCGTCTTGCTTTTTTGATAAACTATTGCATTGAACAAATCTAATTAGCTTCATAGGAAGCAATATAATTATTTCCAGTGATACTGGTCCTTCTTTCAAGCTTGAGCTTTAGCTTCCGTTACAAGCTATGGAGCAACAAGTTTTGTGATGGTGCGTTTCAACCCTGCAAAGGTTTTTTTTGAATGATTGGCAGACTTTGTCTGTTCTTTGATTTTCATTTGTGCATCCATTTTTCTTAACGTCCCTTCAATTGCTACTTGATATACAAGTTTTTACGTTGACATCTTTGCTAGTTTGTTTTGCGTTAGTGTCAGCATTACATAGTGATTTTCTGAGAATTTATTGGGAAATATTTTCAACTTGTGATGCTTTTTGATACTATTTAGAAGTTTCAGAATCTATGTTATGGTCCTTAAAAAGAGAAAAAGAAAAGTTTCAACCTGCTAATTATTGATAACCTACTACTACTATTCTATCTTGTTGTGTTAAACTTTGAGCTAATAATTGTCATTGATTGCTTGCTTAGTTATAATTTACCCCTTAAAAAAGTTAAGAAAAAATAACAGCTCTTAAGGAAGCGCTGAAGAAAGAAGTTGATAGGCTCAAGATTGCTTCTGGAGACACGGCCACCAATACCTGTAGTTTGGGAATGCAAACTTCGTTATTTTTACATCAGCAACAAGATGGACTTTGTGAACATCAGGCCATACAAATGCAGCAGTTCTATTCACACTCACCTAATGTTTCAACTCTGCATCAGCCATTCCACGTGGATGGCCGGAAACGTGGGTGCAGTATTCTGTTAGCCAATTTAGGTTCTTGAGATAAGTGGTAGGGGTTCTAATGTCTTGATGCAGCAGGAAAGGGTGTTGGCTTGTTGGGCTACCTAGGCCGGCCTTGAAATACTAAGACCTGGAGTTGGGCTTTGACACAATTTTGGTTCATTTTGAAAGTTGGAGTGGACTTGGGCTTTAAATTCTTAAACAGGGCTCGATTTTTAGCTTAGATTTGAAATTTGAAATCAGACTAAGCTTGAGTTTAAGTGATTAGTGTTATCATTAGGGGTAAGCTCTGCCTAGCCAGGTTCTTGCCCACCTGTATGTCTGAGGATTGCTTTATTGCTATTTATAAAATTGAAATCAGCAGGGCATTTTGAATTTTGATGAAATTTTTTACCAAAAAAATGATGAAAAGTTGACTAATCAACTCATCACCGCCTTGTTTCTTGGATTGTTTATAGACTGACATGAGTGACATCTTCAGAAAATTTTTTCCCTATTTAATTCTTTATACGATTAGATTTCTTATTTTGTGGGCTGTTCTGGGGCCTCTAGCTCTTTTCTTTCTTTGTTAGATATGAAATTACTGAGCTCCAAATTCATGTACTCTATTTTAATACCTGTGAGAATGTGATTCGTTGCCCTTCTATTCAATAAGATATAAAGCATCTATCTTAGTCTGTGTGTGACTCTGTGCGCCTGTGTATGCACGCGCGATTTGATGTTTGTATGAGTTCTCAATGTCCACCCCCATAGCACAAGGAATCTTCTGTCATCAATTTCAGTTGCAACAGTTGAAAGAGACGGACATGGTTTGCCAAGCATGGACCATCCTGTTTTATTTTTGTCCATATGAAAGGGAAACACGAACTACTGGCAAATTTAAAGAAGTCATGTATGGCTATAAGCATTTTAATGAGCACCATAAGTGATCAACAATACATTTGGCTAACAGGTTGGTTTTTCCGGTATTGCAAGGGAAATGACTGGCAGGCACTTCTTAATTTCATGGTCCCTACCTATTCTTCTACCCTTTTTTTTTTTTTTTTCTTTTTTCGCTCTCTCTATTTTCTTTTCACTTTTCTTTTTCATTTTCGACCTGTAAGGCATTTTATGTGTCACATTTGTTGGTAATATTGAAGGAAAGAATCAGAATCGCATAATGTTCAATGATTAAATTCTTTTCTTATCAAGATAAGAGTAAGGTTATCAGTCTTTACATCAATGTATTGTAGGGTTTGCCTTTTGTAATGATAGAATTATAGGCGTTGTCTAGTATAGGCGTTGTCTAGTAATCACTTTTGGCATTTTCACCAAGTTATGACTATTCCTGGATTGTCAGAACTCGTTTACGGTGAACAGCTGCATTCACAAGCATTCGGAAGTAGCCAAATAGGAAAAACAATGCCAGCTCTTTCCCTGGGTTGAAGAGTGGTGAAAGATTGATCATATTCACGTTCGAAATAGGAGAATGTAAACGCCGTAACGTACATACCCCACACGTTAACCCAGATCAATTTAACATCCGCTGGGGACCAAAATCATGTCACCTTAGAGTCCCTGCACCCCTAGTTAGATGCACATGATAAGGTTTGGACTTTGGAACATGTCTTTGAATTTGCAGAACACAGGAAACTACCTATCCGAAGACTGTTCTTTGTCTACTGCATATGACCATTGCTCTTAACTATCCATATTTTGCTCAAGCGGGACCGTTAGACCAACCTTGAGGAGACTGAAGAACACTTTCATATGGTCCCTAAACAAAAACATCATTGGGAACAAATCCACATCCCTTTCTGCGAATCTCATTGAACTTTCTTTGATCATTCAAACACGAATTCTTCCCTCCATATTAATTTCAACGCTGTCATAATTATTATCTCTCTTTAAAGAATCAGTTTCTTTTTTCTTTGAAAAAGGGAAATGTTACAAGGTCGTAAATGTATAGCCAAGACACTCGTTTTGGCCTCCGCTCTTGTGCTTTGTGGACGTTCATTTTTCCAGTTTTTCCTCAAAATTTGACACTAGTTTCGATTTTGCATCTTGATGTTAATTTTTATATTTTGTTTTTCTAATAGATTAATTTTTAGTTTTGTTGTTTGTGGTAAAGACACATTTTTTGACTTATTGGCACTGAAGATCGGTGCAACGAAGTCACATTATTGGCTGGATTATCTTTTGCCTCTTGATATTCGACGAGGCAGAGGCTAAAGGTGAAGACATCTTGCTTCAAATGAAAATTGAGGCGGCTGATTCATCAAACTCTCCTCTGTTACACCATCCATTTGAAGACAAGATATGCACATTTGATGGAAAGATGTTCTTACGGCGATACGAAAAGGACGTTATTTGTTTCTTAATGTGAAATTAATTATCATAATGGAACCAAAAGATTTGGCATCGAATCCAAATCAGTTTATATGATTTTTCAGTTTTTTGTCCCCGTAAATCTTGCTATTCGTTAATTTCATTTGGGTTACACCTAGAACCACAATAATTATTATATAAATGCTGATAGTGGGTTGTCATTTTGTCAAAATACTCTATAACCTTATCACCTAGTTAAAATAGATACTCTTATTACCGCATTTTTTGTAAACCAACTTTTAAGATTGTCCTGTTAATTAGAAAAAGAAAAAGTTCATAACACTAAATTTTCACATCAATGCGTGTTGAAGCATATAATAAAGGTGATTCATCCCATCAAACTCATGATTCACGTCTCACATCGTCCTTCAAGGGTTCAAAGGTATGATTAACCGCTAGGTCAAAGTGAGAAGTCACCATCCCAATTTTTAATTTCAATAAACTTCAATAAAAAAAATATCATTTACGAATTAACATGACACAAAACTCTCAAGCTCGAGAAAAATTTGAATTCGATTCTTGTTTTTCTTGTCCCATCTATCTCTCCCAAGCAATGAGTACGTTAATCATGAAAATATTTTTCCATACCATTGTATTGCCCATTCGAATCCATTTCTAAGCGAACCAAACCAAAAAAAAGAGTCAGTTATATGATAATTTATATCCATGATCCATGTCTTTGCTATTAATGGTATATCATAAGGCACTAGAAATTGATTTATTATCTACAAGTCATTATCCTATTTTTTTTAATGTAATAGCGCATTGTTTTTTTTTCCCCCTTTTTTCTTGACTTTTTAGTATTAACACAAAGAGAACCCTAATTCTTCTGAAAAGGACGTTTGAAATGAAATGAAGCGCCAAGAGCGGTACTTGCATGTGCTCCTAACATGGTAGGGCCAATATTAGATTTCCTCTTCCATTTTTTCTACAAATCCTTTTCTTCTTATCAATAACCACATGCATACAAATGGGAACATTAAGTAATGTTTGCAAGTATTTATTTAGAGGAAGTAATAATAATAATAAAATTAATCAACCTCATGCATGCTTGTAATAATTAATATATATGCTCTTTGTTTTAATTTCTTATAGTCCTTTGATTAATTGCCACCACGGATGTCTACATGTGACTTATTCAAAATTGTGTTAAAGGTAATTTAATTAAGGAGCTGAAACAATACTAGAGATATTAATGAAATTCATTCTTGAACTTTCAAGGATCCAGCTTTCAGGAGAGTTAGTTCTTAACAAATTGCTGGTTATAATATTTAATAGTCCAATCCCTCTCAGCTGCAATTATAATAGATATTGTTTATTAACTATTTTTGGTAGTTTAATGTCACAGCTCTAAGTTAATATTTTATCGGCAATTCTATGGTGTTACTGCTGCATTTTTTTAATTAAATAAATCATTGAATTAAATAAAACTTTGCTTGAGAATTAAAATGTAATGATCAATCGGTTTGAAGTTATTTAGTTAATTTATTATAATTGCAGAGACAATCACATCATTATCTCCTGTTTAACGTACATAATTTGCTTACCAGAATATGGCTCGTCTAAAGCACCGAAAAAAAATATATGTAGGATTCTCTGTGAGTACGAGTCATCTGAAGTGACTAATTTGTGCTAATTGGAGATTATTCAGAAAGTTAGGCAAGAGAAGAAATAGAAAGATCTCGCTGTTTTTTCTTTTCGAGTTTTGGTGATCATGGCATGCGTTTATTTTCAAATCATCTGAAACTGAGCAGTGGACACACGTGAAATCAAAATACTTGAGTTCTTAGGTTTGAGAGGATTTCTCAAACTATTTTGTCTTCTTCATTCATAAAAAGATAGAAATAAAGTAGATGATAGAAAGAGTAATGTAGGCATATAACAGTCTTCATACAACAAAATGTTTATATTGGCTCACTCGTACGGAAATAATTGGATTTATATCTCAATCAGAGTATTTAAAAAAAAAAAAAAAGAGACCAAGCCTCAAAATGTCTACATCTTCTATGAGGTTTTTGACTGAATGGGTTCATTAGAATGCATAATATGGGTAAAAAGTGAAGAAGAAGTAGTATAGTCTCTTAACAAGAGGCCTGAATTCTACTTAATTTGGTGAAGCCACCGACTATATCCATCAACAGCACACCGAGTTGGACATATCAAAAGGTTAGTAGTATTAGTATATTATAACCCACAATTAGGGGGCTTTTCTTGTGTAGGTTGATACCGTGATTTTAGGTGATTATGGAGGAAACACCAAATGTTCATACTCACAGGAAATAAGCATAGAATATAATAGAGGATACTGTAAAAGGGGTTGAGAAATGCATGTGCCAAGTGGGGCCGCGCATTAAGCAGTTGGTAGTCTAACCGAAACACATGCATGTGCGCCTTGATCCTTTGCTATATCACCTCAAAATGTGAATCCGTTTTTCTCAAAATGGCTACCTTGTCTCTTTCAACCACAATACCCCACTAATCAGCTCTACCTATGCTCAGCTTTCCTATATAAGCAAACAACCCTTTCCTAAGCACTTAAGCTCTCCTACCTAAATTAAATCCCCTGTCTCTAAGCATTAGCACTAGTACACACAATGGCTGTTGCAGCATTCTCTGCTATCTCTCTTCTTTTCTTTCTTCTTAATCTTGAAAGCACTTTTGGTGACAACGGAGGTTGGCAAGGTGGCCATGCCACATTTTATGGCGGGGGAGACGCATCCGGCACAATGGGTAAGTTTTAATAACTGTCTTCTCATTTGGGTATAAGAGCAGAGGGTCCCGGAAGGTTGAAAAGTAAAAAGAACAATACAACAATCATTTCATTTCTTTTAAGTCTGATACTATTATCATCACTAAACAAAACCAAGTCTTTTCTCGTCTCTAGAGCTGGCGTATCACCAAAATCAATCAGAAGAAAATCTAGGCTTTCTGAGAACTGGGTTTCTCATGACATTACTGGTGTTGCAGGGGGAGCTTGTGGGTATGGCAATTTGTACAGCCAAGGTTATGGGACAAACACAGCAGCACTAAGCACTGCTCTATTCAACAATGGCCTGAGCTGCGGATCTTGCTACGAGATGCGATGTGATAGTGACCCCAAATGGTGCCTTCCCGGTACCCTCACCGTCACTGCCACCAACTTCTGCCCTCCTAACTTTGGTTTGTCCAATGACAATGGGGGCTGGTGCAACCCTCCTCTCCAGCACTTTGATCTTGCTGAGCCTGCTTTCTTACAGATTGCTCAATACAAAGCTGGCATTGTTCCCATATCTTTCAGAAGGTACAAAACTAAATGACCATAGATTACGTGTTTGCTATTAGATTCCGTAGTAGACACTTCAGCACTGTGGTGATAAACTGTTAAAAAAAGAAAAGAAAAGAAAAACATCTACTTTTTATGTCTTTATTAAATAAGCTGATATTAAACCGTCTTATTCCTTCCGTTTTTCAAGATTCATCTTCTCAGAAGAAACATATATTAACATGGTTGTTTTGGGGTTAAAAACAGAGTGCCCTGTGTGAAGAAAGGAGGGATCAGATTCACCGTCAATGGCCACTCATACTTCAACTTGATTTTGATTTCAAATGTTGGAGGAGCCGGGGATGTTCACTCTGTGTCAATCAAGGGGTCTAACACTGGGTGGCAATCCATGTCAAGAAACTGGGGACAGAACTGGCAGAGCAATTCCTACCTTAATGGCCAGAGCCTCTCATTCCAGGTCACTACTAGTGATGGCAGAACCGTCACTAGCTACAATGTTGTACCCGCTAATTGGCAATTTGGACAGACATTTGAGGGTGGACAATTTTAGGAGTCTATGATCCCATGAAAGTCGAGATTTTTATATGCAAAATATAGCATTGTTTGTTTCTTAGAATTGGAAAGTGTGAGGAGGAAAGAGGGAAAGAGTTGATGCCATGTGGCCTCTAATGCAGTGGTAGCTATAGGCGCCCGCTAGGCCTATATATGTAGTAGTTTTATTTTTGCATTGATCATGTCATGGCTTTTAGTTGTATTAAGCCAAGGGACTGAAATATCTCAATAGCATTCTATATTTAATCCCCCAAAATGGCATTGGAGCTACTTTATACCAATTTGATGATGCTTTTCAATTGCACGCTTTTAAGTTACACTTAGACATGGGGAGTAATCGTCAGCCTAAATGTTCCTTTCTTATTATCTTCCTTTTGACAAGGACTATGGAAAATGTTGTTGTTGTTGAAGCATGAGTATAGCAAGCATAGAAATGTTACTTTTCTAGAGAACCAATTTTGTTCGTTAGTCTATATACGCTTGGTTGAGCACATGATAGGGGGAGGGAGAGAGAATGCACGAAAACTATTGTATTTTTTTTTATTTAACAATATTTATTATTTTATATTATTTTTTTACATAAAAATACCGATATCATTTCTTATCACATTCTTATTTTTTTTATTTTAAAATTTTGCATACGAAATATTCTCTAATTTTTTTAGCAATCAGAAAATTTTGAATAACATTTTGATATGACCGTGAAGCAGCAAAGCCAACTAATCCCTTATCACATTATAATCTACCTCAGCCTCTCTCTCTCTCTCTCTCTCTCTCTCTCTCTCTCAATTCAGTCTGTCTCAACTACCATGCACCTGAGCTCTAATCATGTGAAACCTGAAACAGAAAAAGATTATTGCCAAATGATTGCACTTGAAGTCAGCGGATCCCAAACTAATGCCATGTATTTGTCTCTGGTTGGTTGTAATTTTTTATTCCCAATGCATTTTATATATAGATGCATTTCAATGTCAAATTTTGATGATTTTCCAAAGTTTGTTCATGCTTTGTACTTCATCTATCATAATTGAAATTTAATAGTATGCAAACTTTCAAAATGGTATTCTCATTGTCTATTTATTTAATCTTTTACAATATGAAATTTACAACCCTTTATTCAAATTCCTAACCTAAACTTTTATTGTGCAATTTCTTATTACTTGAACTCATCAAATCTTTTAGTATTTTGATAGTTTACATAAGAGAATTTTGAACCATTTACAAAAAGTATTAATTCGAAACTGATACTTAAAAAAAAAAAAAACGCAATCATGTCTTTTCCATAATCAGTTATTGACTTTGATTTTAACATGGTCATCTTTCCTTACTTCGTTATTATTTCACCAGACAAATACAATTTTGACATTGCCAGAATATGCTTATGGGCTACGCTTTTTTCTTTTTAATCTCTCATAAATACATACTTTAACTATTTGATCTTTGAATATTAAAAATATATAATTTAACATCTGAAAAATTTTATTCGTTATTGGTTAATTTTTCATTGGTAAAAAAAATCAGACTAGAATAAAGTAAATATACATGCTCTAAAATCTAATGAGTAGTAAGTAAAAAACTTTCAAAGAACTAAATTATATATTTTTAAAATTTAAGAATGAAATAATTAAAACATGTATTTTTTATGGATAAAAAATTAAGTTTCGTTTTAAATTACTTAAAAGCACTAAATAAGCTATGAAATAAAAGGAAATCTTCACAAGTATTTTTCTCTTGCAATAAACAAGAATTTCTCCATAATGAGCCCTAAGTTTGATTTACGTTAATTCTGATAATTCAACAGTTATTTATTCGATTTTTTTCAACGGTGAATAAAGGGGACGACCAGTCCGAGAACAAGAGAAAACTGCCACGGCGGTGCAATCCCAGGAGGAGAAGAAAATGTATAATAGAATACTTTCACAGTTGTGAAGGGAAAGGTGAACCAACTATCAGAAGTTTGGGCCCCACCTGCCGCGGCTTCTCTCCCTCTGGTGCCAAATATGCCATAAAATGATTCTCAGCCTACAGATTTCTACTTGGCCCTTGTTTGATAGGAGAGAAAAGAATGGGAGAAGAAGAAGAGGAAGAGAAAAAATAGTCGCCTCTTCCGCTTTCCATAGGTTTTTACTCCCCTTTATTTGTGAGAGTTTTGAATGCTTCATATAATGGACGGAAGGCTCATTGATTCTGAGAGACAAATTTTGTGTCGATATTGCCCCTCATTTGTCACTGCTCTGTAGCCACAACATCAGACGAATTGCCTCGACTGTAATCTCCCGTTGCCTCGTCCATAGTTTATTGGCCACCGTCTACCAGATTCTGTGTGATTGCGGTGAAGAACGAGATTTCTTTCAGATGGAAACAGAGGCAAATTCAAGTTTCTGACCATCGAATTTCCGTCGACGACAAAGTTCTGATCATCGTACCTTCTTCATCCCGTCTTCTTCTTCCCCCGATTCAATCCCTCTACACTGCCCTCGTCGGGTTGGGTGAAACTGTTGATACTGCCTTTACATTTATGAACATGAAATCTTTGATTTACAGTTGCATATTGTAATTTGTGATATCTTTCGACTCTTCGAAGCAGGGGTGTTCATGGCCCGACACGCCTTAAATGCCGTTTTAACTCAGTTTAATCAGATTAGGTTGATTGAATTAGGTCAAGTTAAAAAGATAAATAAATAAAATTTTAAATAAAATTATATTAAGCTAGGGCAAAATATAAGTATGTTATATTTAATGTGCTTTAATAGTTATTTTTTTGATTATTAATATTTTATCATCTTATATATATATAATTTTTATTTTATTTGATTTTCTTTATACAGTGTAGTTTTTATTGTTGACGCAAATCTTTTTGATTTTTTAATTATTTTTATTATTGATGGGTATATTTCTTAACATTTTTTTTGTTGAATAACAAAAATACACATATTTATTTAAGACTAATTATATTAGTATAATTTATATTTTGTTTAATAATATTAGATTATTTTTTTATTGCTAATAAAAATATAAGAATTCTAAAGGTCTATTGTTTTGAAATATATACCTATAAGTTTGTAAAAAAATATTTTTATATTATAAGTATTAATTTATTAAAAAAAAAAAAATCTCCGCAATCCTAATTTGCCTTAAAATCAGACTTGTTTGGACCGAACCAGGCTTTTTATATTATAAGTATTAATTCATTAAAAAATAAAAAAATTCCCTGCAACCCTAATCTACTTTAGAATCAGACTTGTTTGGACCGAACTAGACTATGAGCATAAAAATAAACCCGATGTTTTAATCGGACAAAATATCACGCCTACTAGATGTCTTACTCGACCTTACCCATGTAAGGCCCTACTTCAAAGGAAGATGAGGTGAGTAGAGTAATATTACATATTATGATTTATTTTTTTATATTTATGTAAAATATATCATATTTTATATTTTTACTTAAAAGTATTTTAATTTTTTAATCACTATTATTTTATTTTATTTTATTTTTATCTAACCAAACATTAATATATATATATATATATATATTTAATATCATACCAAAGATAATTATCAACTACAAGATTCGATTTCATTTCTGATCTAAATTCCATTCTCATCCCATTTAAAAATAATACCCCAGACCAATCGGTGCCTTAGGGTTTGGATATGCTCTCAAACTTTCTACCGTTGGATTGAGCCTAAATATTTGTATATGATTATAAATTACTTTTTATAATTTTTAAAATAATTACTCGAGGTCATCATCGGATGGTGAAAAACTCGAACTCTTCATAATGTATTCCTTCTACTTAACGCCAATGAAACTTTAGAAATTTTTTCATTTTAAAAGAAAAAATTTTTCTAAAAAAATAAAAATAAATAAAAAAGTCAATCAATGGCCTGATAAAGATATAGAAATTATATTGCTTTTCCTGAAAGCAGAACTTCCAATAAACGAAGATGAAACCTGTCTGAGTCAAATTTACAGCCGTGAGTTCAATATTCACACTATGTTGGTGTGTGGCGGGCAACCAGCTGAACAGTTCTCGTTGTCAGATCCAACACCATACTCCTTGAACCCATCTAAAGCCATTTCCCAAAATCAGTTCCAGGAATCAGCACTCCAAAGCCATAACTTTGACTCTGGCTTGAAACCTCATACAAATTGTTCACTTTAGCCTCTCCTTTCGTAGCCTCTCCAGTTCCTTGACCATTTGCCAATGTTCTAGTGACAGGCTGGTCTCCCCAAAGCTCAACGACATAAGACGGCCCATTGTTAACCATCTGTCGAGAGAAGAAAATAAAAATGCAACTATTCAATAAGGTTAGAATATGAAAAGAATGATAACAATACAAGTAAAATAGTCACTCATTAACCTGCTAAAATCTTGGGGATTCAGGCTCCTGTCTGCTTGTCTTGCTGCAACTAAATCATTTTCTACCACCTGAAATTGAAATTAAAGGATCTTACCATAAAACTAAAGTATGCTCTATATGTCTCAGTTAAGCAAATTGGGGAATCCAAATAATGGTAAAGATACTAGAGCAATAAGCAAGATGCTTTACACGCGAGATGCCCCTTGAAACTATTCTTTTAGATGTAAATTATAAATCACATGAACGCGTGCAGCTGTGACTTAGTGACTGGCTTTGTATGCTAACAGCCAAGAGCAAGATTAACCTAAAATTGTTAACCAGCTTGTCTTAAAAGAACCCTAGTTCATCGAAATTGCAGTCAACAGGAATCATACCTTCTGCATTTCTGATTCAATAGAATGTGGCAGTAGTCTAACGGTAGCCAAATACCACCTCCAAGCTTCCATAGCTTGTGCAACCACAGCTTCAGAGGGATTTGCAGCAGTAGGTCGAAAAGGTACAATTACATCAGCTGGCAAGAGATTTGACTTTCCCTCGGACAAAACTAACAGTTGGATATCAGTTGCCATATCCATTTTATAGTACTTGAAATCATATTCCACCTGAAGCATAACTAGCCATATGTCAGCTTCTTTACTTGCACATTCAAAAAAGTAATTGCAAACAGAGAACGACGGCGTTTCTAAAAAATCTCAGTTAATTGATCAATATTGTGGTGCATTGAGTAATGTAGTGGCTCCAAGAGGTTCCACAGAGCATAATAAATTTGCATCTCATAAATGCAGATTCATTAGGCAACGGTATTAGTGAACAGGCATCAAGTATAGGAGACCAAAAATAACAAAAACTCACCTGCTGTAACTCCATGAAATTTTTCAGCAACCTTGCATTCTCCACACCCACAGAGTTGAGGGTTCCAGCTTCCAATTTTGTCTCATCAACAATTACGTGTGAACCTTCAGCTAGTTGCAGAACTCCAGTTACCAATCTGTATAATCAACATTAAAATTTGTAAACATACATGTTGTATAGACTATAGAAGTCCCTCATTCAGAAAGATTATAAAATATTACCTGTTATTATCATAATCCTTTCTTGGTGCAAGTGAAGCAGTGTTCAGATAGTCCACTGTAAGGGGTATACAATAAGTGAAAGGCAAGAGATTCTTGATAGTAATGGTAAGTTGATTTCCAAATAAAGACACTATTTCTTTGTTAAAACAAGTGAGATTTAGGGAAAGCTTGCCCACAGCAACAGTGTCCACTCTAGCATGCACCTGGTAAAGAACAATCCATTACACAAAAAATCTCAAGAGTATCAAGAATGGAGTGGAATGGAGTGGAGTGGAGTGGAAAGCATGCTACATGTTAGATATGAGTAGAAATGTGAACTATGTAAAAAAAAAAAATTCAATAAATCAATAAATGCAACATTTACATAGGCATGAAACAGAAAGAAATGTTCCTTTTAGAGCTGCATACCCGGGATAGGAGATGCAGCAACATGAAATGAGCAGCTAAATCATCATTTCCGAGAACAGATGTGAGATGTCTTAATAGAGTTTTCCTTATCTCTTTAATCAAATCAGGCTTCGGCTGTGAGATCAAGACATGATTTATTCAGAAAGGTGTTTCTAATCAATGCATTACATTACATTAGAAGAGAATTAAAAAGATGCCACATATGAGTTAAATTCCAGTTCATTCATTTAGATGAAATAAATTGTAGTTAGTTCTTAAAAAAAATTGTAATTAGGTACACATGAAAACTACCTCTATAATGGGGTTATTCTCAAGGAAGTCCTTGACTTCAAGTTTCCTGTGAATAATACAATGAAGGTATGGTACCTGAACCATGGAAAGAGGAACATGTTAAAAAAACCATAAGTCAGGTTGCCATAGCATACAACTTGCAATTTTCTTCCCCCCTCCCCCTCTTAAGATTCAGAACCTAAACATAAAAGGTCAATTTTCTATGTTGTATAATGGAAATGGATTAGTCCTTCAATGGATACCTTGCTGGCAGACAAATGGTGCATAGGATCTTCACAAGGCCCATTTGAAAAATCATAATCTTCATTGTCCACTTGAAGCTCAGGATCAGATGAAAGCACACCAACAAACTCAAAAACATCATTCAACTTTAAGTCAGACTCTGGACAATCATATACCTGACATGACAAGGAGGGAAACAAGGAAAGAGAGTTGTCATAATTTGAAGAAATTTAAACAACAATGAATAAATCTCAGGTCAATAAAAAAAAATCCCATAAGACTTAGACATAGAAAGGAGACTAATTTTTACCTTCACAAGACAAGGAGGCAAATTGCCATCAAGATTAGGCACCAAACTTATACTAGAGCCAGCACCCTCGAGCATGGGTCCCCTAGATTGAGGAGCAAAGGAAGACTGTTCATCTGCTCTCTGAAACATGAAGATCAAATTGCAGAAGGACCAAATTATAAGTTGCACCAATGTCTGTTACTGTTAGTGTAACTTAAAAGCTTAATACATGGTTTTGACCACACTAATACCAAAGACATCACAGCCTATTATCTCAATAATATACTGGCAGACTTCCATGTATATATGGTACTTTGCCTCCAGCAAGACACATTATACACTTTAAGACTGCACTTAGAAATCCCGGTTTTAATTTACTTACAATTTGAAAACAAACTTGTAAGCAAGCCAGGCTGAACAACTAACATTAGCAAACTTGAGTTCTAATCACTTCAAGCAATCAACTAAGGAAAATAAAAACCTTGAATGATTATTTGCCAGCAATGCAATTCAAAAAAAAAAAAGCAGGAACATGATGAAAATTCTATATACCATTTTTTTGGTATTTGGAGAACTTTGAACCTCAATATCAATGACCTGTGAATAAATTCAGTAAGTTAGTGAGAGAGATGAAAAATACAATACCCAGTTATTAGTGTTTCCATTTTAGTCCCCACCCAAAAATAGGTGAAACCCTCGTATCAAAAGCTTGATGTCACAGTGACCTTTCCCCACCCATTAGATGATAGTTCGTGGAGAGTAAATTAAAACACTCAGATAATAAGAGAGAACATAAGGCCAGAATATACCGGCATATCCTCGCAATCAACAGACTCATCGACTGCTCTCCTCCGCTTTTCTCTTTGTTGGAATGCCCAATCCATACATTTACTGTTATATGCTTCTGACGAAATTTCGGCCCATGCATTCAGTCCCGGAACCTAATAAAAAAGAAGAGGGGGGGGGGGGGGGGGCAGGAGTTAACACATTAGGCAAGTTATGGTATTTCTCCCCAGTCACCACACAGGCATTTGCTTAGGATAATAACTGAAAATGGATAACTGAGCTTGTCAATGAATGACACTACACCAGCAACACAGCACCAAATCGTTTACGTGCTTAAGCTAAGGTATCAGAATTAGACGCAGCAAGAATATATGTTGCAAGAATATGGTAATTCTAAACAACTCACCGGAACACAGTATAGTAGCCGGCGTTCCCAGATTCGCGTATCTGCTGAGGAACCCATAGGACATTGAGAAACATCCGTAAACTTGTTGGTCCTCCACACTGAATCATCCTTAAAAAACAGAGTTGCATTTTCGTCAAAAGAAAACTTCATGCTTGAAGTTGATTCCCAAGTTTGCGCATATCACAGTTGGAAATACCTTATAAGCCCCGACATAAAATTCATTTCCAAGCATGTCTTGTATCATTCCACGAAATCGAACTAGAGTATTGGGTTGTGCCCATCCTACTGTGGCAGGAGTCAGAACCGGAACCTAAAATACCCATACCCCAGGGAAATTTGTATCGATATTCAATATATTAGAGCGGGCCCTCCAACCAAAAAAAAAACCACTGCTATTGATTATCTTAATAAGAAAACCCACTTCCTCATTCAAAAGCAATAGATTTGCAACGGAAAAGACATCTTATAAGCTCAGCATCGATATAAAGTTTACAACTAACATATCAAAAAATATTATGCAATTGTAGAATTCACTTCTATTTACCTAAAACGAGCCAAAACGTGGTTCTAAACATAATATAACCAACAGATTCAAGAAAAACAACGAAAGCATATCAACCATGATTAAGTTCTGAAAGAGTGGAGTGGATTGAACCTGAGAGAGACCGGCCTGATCAACGAGGAAGTGGCGGAAGAGATCAATAGCGCCCCAGTCCTTGCCGTCAAAAGACGCAGGATCGGATCCCGACGCGATCGCCTTCTCGAATGTTGATCTCACGGCACCGAGAGGATTCACCAGAAAATCGTACGCCGGACCTACCATTTCTGAGTTCTGGCTCGTCAATTGCTCCCACTGTGCCGAGCGGAGTCTTCGAACTCAATATTCCCGCCCCTTCGAGGTTTAAAGCTCCTTTTCCCGCCAAATCGTTGCGGTTGGTATGTTCCCGCCATTATTTGCATTAGTCTGGGCCTTGGGCCTGTGATTGGCAGAAACCAAAAAGGGCTTGGGCTCCTACATGATGGTTAATACAAACATTATTTTTCTCCTTTTTGTCAAAAATAGTTCTTTGATCGACATAAAAATAACAAAATTTTTCCATCAAATAAAACAAAAAAAGAGACAGACTGAATTATATCAGTAAATAAAATAAGGGATTTAAAAAAACAATTAATTTTATTTTGTAAAAAAAATATTTTTTGATTTTTTTTGTGTGAATTGAAGTTTAGTTTCTCTGTTGAAATGCATTCATCAATTTAGCTCATTCAAAATGTATGTAGTATTTCAGTTTATTCATTGAAATATAGGCCAAAACAATAATACATTTTTTTCAGTTAAAATTTTTAATTAGTTGTAATGTGTATTATGTTTTAAATTAATATTTTTAAAATCGGACCAGTCATTGAATCTGTAAAAGTACTAGTTGATGATTCATTTGTCTTCATTGGTTTAACCGTGGTCGAATTGGTAATAATTAATTATATATTTTTAAAATTTTATCTATTACAAATTTAATGTAAAAAATAAATATTAATAAATTTTAAATATTTGATTACTAATTTAATATTTCTTAAGATATTACAAAAATTATTTTAAAGTTTTTAAATTATATTAAGATTTTACTTGTTATTAAAAAATAAAAAACTAAAACTAACTAGTAATTTTGACTAAATACATTTATATTTGAAAGAAATATTATTAGAAAATTAAATATAAACATAATAGAGACCAAGTATAAAAAATAATAAAGTATACATATTTTACTTCTTTTATATTCTCTATTTTTTAAATATAAATATATATATATATATATATTTCAACTCCCTCATTTTTTATTGTCTTTTATTTTTAATTTGTTAAATTTATTTGGAATATATTATTTTGTTATATAAAAAAATTAAAAAAATGAGTACGGACTGGTTTAACTAGTTCTTAATCGATTTTTTAGCTAATCGATATTTTGACTGAACCGAATCGGACCAAGAACCGATTTTCGATCGAACCGACCCGTTCAGTCCGATTTTTAAATTACCGCTTTAAATTGACATTTGTCAGTTAATTTTGATTTTGCTTGTCCCTATATATTTCTCGTCTTCTAAATTTGTAGCAATCATGTTATGTATTCGTATTATATGTTACGTCATCTCATGGTTGGCTTTTATTGGGCTCTATGGTGTTCTCCAAATTTAAGACGGACATGAATTCCATTAGGCGATGCTTCAACTGAAACAGATATTGAGATTTGTTTTTGGCACTCGAAAAGTTTATCATTTGGATGTTCAAGACTACACCGCAAACCTTTATGACTGGGATTGAGGTTTTGGATCCATGTGCTTGTTGCATTAATATATTAATATATATATATATATATATATATATATATATAATGTTATTTGCTTTCTTTTGCAATTCTGAAAATGCTTAATAATTGGGGACGGCAAATGACCACTTGAGCAATTTTTTTTTTGGTACTACAAATGACATTGATGCCATGACTACGTGACACAATCTCTATCATTAATTTGTAGGGCCTATTATTTTTGTATAGATATCATAACCATTAAATAATTGAAAATATGCCACTTGGTGTCACAAGTGACACAAAAAAAGAATCTTTTATTATTTAAACTTTGTATGAAGCATAGAAAACTAAATGATAGTTAGCCTAAATTGATTCATAATTGCAATAAATCCTCTACGAATGAAATATTTATAGTAAGATTAAGTTTGACTTACGATGAGGGGGAAAAACAATGATTATATATATATTATTAAAATAAATAAAAATTCTAGGCATCTCAATTTCGTTAATTGTTAACCAAAATTATTTATTATTTAACTTTGCGTGGTTGAGACGTTAGTGAACAATGTGATTTTGTAGTGTTAATGGCATTGAAAATATTTAGGTCCAAAAGAACTCAGCAAGAGATTATATTTGATTGTGAACGCATGAATTTCATTAAAGCGGTAACGCGAACTGGTTAGGTTCTTGATTGTGTGGGGTCCAATAAGTTGACCCCAACATCACAATTGAGTATGTGGAGTCGCTCAAGATTTCCAATTTCATTGATGGCCAAAGAGGAAAAGGGATGAAGTTTCATTTTTGTATATAACAATTCAGAAGCAAAATATCTAATTGCATAATAAGAATTATTGGGTATAAGAAGGCTATATGAGAAAATGTAGCAGTGGAATTTAGTTCATCCCGAGAACAATCTGGTAAAGAAGTTGCCTGATTTGGACTTCTCTAAACATGCTACATGAACATATCTTCCAAACTTGTCCACTTGCCTTGCTTCACCCCTTGTGTCCTTTCTGCATACCTTGCACGTTTTGTCAACCCATCCCTCTTCCACATATTCCCCATCCACTGCTCCATGTAAACAGTAATTGAAAATTGCAAATCCGATTATAGAATAAACAACTATTCCTTTGTTTGCAACAGAAAATTACATAACTGCACTACCTTCAACATACGATTTGAAGAAATCCTTGTATGTCCCACCAATTTTCCTTCTAAGAGCTCCATACTGTATGAAAGTAAGAACATTTCAGTTAGGAGAATCATAGTACTGCACCAAAAAGATTTTGAAGAATATAATATATATATATATATATATATACCTGTTCCTTAGTCATCCTTTCTCCTGACCTTGTGGCTTCTCTGGCATCTTCTAGAAGCTGGGCATCCTCTGCGGATCTCACTTGAGCAAAATCAAGAGCTTCGGTGACACTTGAAAACAAAGATTTCTTATTCGTCTCTATTTCTTCCTTCTCCAGTTTTGCCGAAACTGAGAATTGGAAGCTTTTATTGAGCCTCTGATTGGAGAAGTTCTGAACAAGTCTAGAATTTGAAAGGAAATTAGTGTAAGGCGGGTTTAAGGGTAGAGTTCCAAGTCCCATTTTAGCTTCTTTCGGAACTTATGGTACACTCTTCAAACGTCTGTTCCTTATATTTTTAGCTTAGGACTTGGGCGTCTTCTGCTAGTTAGTTTTTGAGCCAGTAAATTGCAGCCACATAGGGTTCGTCAATTTGTCCAAACCACTGCTACCACTCACAAAATCTGGTGGTTATTAGGAGATTACGTGGCCCTTTGGGACACTCTAAAAACGAGAGGAGCTCTTGTTTCGCATTTGGGTCCGGATTATACTTCAGTTGTTACTAAATTATCTTAAAAGAATGTTAGCCCAAAAGAAATCTGGCAAAAGAATCAGCAGTAAGATACCAAATATTACCTAAAAATTACGCGAAACATTGAATTAAGAAATGGAGGATAAATTATTGTAATAAATTGAACCAATTAGAGTAAATGCGATTTTTTTTTTGGGGGGGGAAGAGCCAAGAATCATTGGGGACTAGATAATCATTGCTGATCTGGTTATAAGCACACGTAAAAGCATTTGGAAATGGCATCAGCTTAAAGTAGAGTAGGTTGCATTTGCATAAAGCTCCTTAAACTGCAAAATGCTCTGCATTTGAAGCTTCTATTAATTATATATCTAGTGAAAAAAATAAAACTAATTACATGTATAACCTACACGATATAAACCATTCCAACCTCCAAGAGAGAAACTGGAGGAACCTTTAGCGCCACATCTGGGCCCCTACAGTTTCTTCTTAAGAAATTATACCCATAATTAAGTGCCAATCTCTTCAACAGAGAAGACCCTTGCCTTGCTCTTAAATGAGAATGCCCAATAATGAATGCCGTCCCAGCCTCTTTAGCAGCACAAAGATCTTCCAGCTCTTCCACCATTTCAGACCTCATGTCATTCTCAGGCTCGTCATCAATGGCAAACCTCACCTTTCTCTCTCCCACGCCCATTGGTTCTTCCATCTCAATAACATCTCTCACACTTTGTACACTCTCCTGAGTTCCAATCGCAGTTAATCTACGACATGATGATTCATTAGAGTGTGAACCATCATCCTCAATAGTGCTCATGTTAGTGCATTGCGCTCGATCCCAATCGTAGGGGATAAAATCAGCCAGCTTTTCAACTAGTTGAGATTCAAAGGAATCAACATCCTGATGAACATCACGGTATCCATATCTCACTATGCACCTGTAGGACCTATGAGCAGAAGGCCCTACTCGGCCGATAAGATACCTCTCAGCAGGGGGCACATGAGGGACAGGGACTGATTTAACACATACGAAGACAAGGATGCGGTGGAAGGCGGGGAGATTGGTGACAAATCGAGAGAAGTTAGGTGGGATGCCGGAGGTGAGATCAGTGAACACTAGGCCTATTCCGGGGACGCGAGAGATTCCCAAGCTCGGACCTAAGGCTAGAAGCCATTCTAGGGACACCTTGTTGTGGAGATCGTATTGGTATTTCTTGATGATTGCATAGTGCCAAACCAACATTATGGTCATGAGGAAGAGAGCAAGAAGGATAGGGAGCCACGCGCCCTCTCGGAACTTTGTGAGTGAAGCTGAGAAGTATAGAAGTTCAGCAGAGCCAAACAACAATAGAAAGCAAAGTGCTATAACTAGGGGCTTGTGCCAACAAAGGATAATGACTATGGAAGTAAGGCATGTCGTTACTAGCATCACAGTCATCACCGCTAGCCCTGCAATAAATGAAGACTGATTTTTATATCTGGTCGTCCCATTAACACCGAGATTCCTTCTATCTTTGAAATTTGATATTCTAAATTCCGACTTACCTGATGCATTTCCCATATGTTTTGTGTCCCTAAATCCGATGGTGACAGCAATACAAAGGATCATGAGTATCCAATTGATTTCAGGGATGTAGATCTGACCGTGTATCTTGTCTGATGTATGAATAACTTTAACTCTTGGGAAGCAACCAAGTGATTGGCTCTGGTTTATGATAGAAAATGTTCCGCTGATGATTGCTTGGCTTCCCACAACAGAAGCTAGAATGGCTAAGACAAGCACCGGCCACCTCACACTTTCTGCACCCAAAAAGGTTAAGCATTGTATTTTCTAAAATATAGTGTCCTTCTAAGCAAGTGCAAGTGCAACCATATTCGGGCAGGACAGTTCATAATTGGAATACCTGGAACTGAGACATAGAAGCTGATTTGGTGAGTTGTATTGTGATGATGTGACAAGTAAGCAGCTTGACCCATATATGCCAATATAAGTGCAGGATATACCAGAAAGGTGAATGCAGTCTGCACATGACAATTTGTCAACTTCCATTTAAATGAAATTTGAGATTTCCCCAGTTCCATAAGAGAACATATGCAACAAAGATTTCAAAATGAACAAAGAGAAAAATGTGGAAAGATGCTAAAATAACCTGAATGGCCGCATATGAAAAATGGCCCAAATCAGCGAACATAGCTTCTGAGCCTGCTCACATAATCAACAAAAGAAATTGGATCAAGTTGACAAATTCATGTTTGCAAAGAGACACAGTTTAAGATTTAACTAACATGTATAAGTACGACATAAGATATGTCATTTTACCATGGGCATGTATTTTCTGCTGTTACCTGTTATGCACAATAATATTCCACCCAAGGACATCCATCCACCGATCCTTGTCTTCTTTAAGAACTTGAACATATAATATGGTGAAAGAGCTTTATATACATGCGTATTCCATTTGAAAATATTATATAAACCAAGTGTGCTGATGCATAATAGCCAGGTCAGCACAATTGGAGCAAAAAGGAATCCCACTCGATGCGTGCCATAGTGTTGAAGGGCAAACAGACACACCAATATGAAGCAAGTGATGGGAACCACAGCATCTGCAAATGCATAATAATGGATATAGAGGTTTAAATACATAAATGATAACGGAAATACTGCAAATTACCCATTACAAGTTAGTGAAATATAAGAAAATTGCCAACGCGAAAAACTCTTTCATAATCATATTGTATGCTGTCATTGGTTAAAGTTTTTCTTATGAGCCTTGTCTCGTTAGGAATATCCAAAATAGAGCTACCTATTACAAGGAAAATAAGAAATTTATTTAGAAAAATAGTGTATTTTTTGTCATGCATTACTAACTAATGAGTATATGGCACTGCAAAAGTTGAACTTTTTTTACCTAGTTTTCTCCATGGGGCAGTTAAACAACATTCTTTGCTGTTTAATTACAAGACAGTTCCCCTGTTAAATACTAATCGACATCTCATATTGAAGTTGAAGAAAGCAATAAGTGAAGCTTACATTTGTGGTGTTCCTTGGACATCGACACCTCAAGACCAGATACCGCTGAAAAAACTGCATACATGGAGTTGCGAATCAACAAATTGATCAATTTTTTGTTAGAACATTTTAATGTAAGGAGGAACCTTACCAGAAATGGCTGGGGTAAGAAGTCCATCCCCAATCACCATACAAGTGCCAAGAAGAGCCACAATTAGCAGAGCTGTGTGCAACGCCTTGTACTTCTCAAGCATCAATTTCACTCGAGAACTGTTTCCCTCTGGACGCTGCTCCATCTTATATGTAGAGAGGGCTTCATCAGCAATTTGCCGATTGGGTAGAAGACTGACTCTGGCATGTCTACAAATAAGAGAATATAGGGCAAAGGTGCCGCCTGCAGAATCATGCAAGAAATTAGCACAAGATGACGACAACATACTACTTGCTTCCCTTATTAGTTGAAGTGCTTGCCTTCTCCGTTATCATCAGCTCGAAGCACCACAAAGACATATTTGAATAGCGGCACCAATGTCAGAGTCCAGAAGACAAAAGAAAGGACACCAAAGATCTCCTCATTAGTCTCTGAATGTTGAATGTCTTCTGCAAATGTGCTCTTGTAAACATATAATGGAGAAATGCTCAAGTCCCCATATACTACACCAAGGCTTTGGTAGGCTAAGAGCAAAATAGTATTCCAAGAATCTTTCTGAAATGCAGTTCATTAAGTTACCCTGAGAATTCAGTTTATTTCAAAGGCACTTTGAACAAATATTGTGTCAACCACCACTTATCTACATTAACATAGCTTTTTCCAAGTTAAGGCACTAACCTTTGGCTTTGAGGTGCTCCAACACTTCCGGTATTCAAGATCCATTCAGCTTGCTCCTCGATTTTCACACTGAGATCTGCACTGAGCAACAAAAACCCTTATGGTACTACGTACGATGGGAACAAAGACTCGGTAATAAGAGAAGAAAACTCAGTACAATTTCCTTTTTTTTTTTCTCAGAATTCAAGAATAAAGAAGAAAAGAGAACTTTCTATAATATGAGAAGTTCATAAATAAAAAGAGGATGACGATGAAGGGGAGGAGGAGAATACAAGAAAATGGTAAAAAGAACCTACATGTTGCTGATCAGATACACAAGAATCTATCTGATAAAGAAAGAAGCAAGTGCATCTCATTTACGCTATAATCACTTAAAAAAAAAAAGACCTTTTGTATGCCATTTTGTTTACCATTAACTAGCTCTTCTTCCCGTTCTGTCTCCTTTGTTTATTCTTTTCTGGTTTATGAAGATGGAAAGAAACAAACCACTCACTGTTATTTGCCCTTCTAATACGAATCATCTAGCGTTAGAGTGAAGAAATCATCATTCCACCTCTATAGGACAATGATAATGATAATTGAACCAGACGAAACTAATTTTCATAATATAATCATTAATATAAAGTCAGGCTGAAAATAAAAACACAATAGAATTAGGCAAATGTTCCACTGATCATCACGAGAAGGCACAATCACCGAATCACTTGAGTCAGCAACAGTTACAAACTATTGCCCACACTAGCCGCTTTCGAGGACCATTTAGTTTCTTGCGGTCTTTCTCTCATTAAAAAAAAATCCCCACTCTAGTCTTCACTATCTGAACGTGTCAATTTATGCTTTCATTTCTACTCTTGATGAAATAATACCAGATTTTCAAACTCCTACCCTCCTTTTCAAAGTTTTTCGTTCTCTGTTCCGTGGGAAAAACTTCCAAAGCCGCGAAACAGGTGGAAGAAAACTCATCTCATTACTGTTGTTTTTGGTCTCTTAACCATAGTAGTAGGTTAACCACAAATAATGTAAAATTTCTGTTAAAACACCATAAAGTGGCTTGTAAATGAGAAGCAATGGACAATATTGCAGTGTATGGGCTACCTGAAAGGCAGTAGCAATAGCATGTGTATCACTAAATGCGGTTTTGATTAGCCCAAGAGAGCTGAACATGCTCCTTACTTCCTCCATCCAGAACCAAGAGACAGCTTTTTTCCCTTCTCTTTATGAACTAAAATTTTAAAAATAAAGTTGTATCATATTTAACATTTTATATCACATGTAAACACTGTGTATTATTGTATTGCAGTGTTTGTATCCATATTAGAGTAGATGCTTCTAAACTCATGGGGGAAAAAAAAAATTTAATACCCAGTTTTTTTACGTTTGCTATATCCCACGGGGCTTCTCCTTTTCAGTCACCTACCCCACCTTGTCCTTTAATGATTTTGCTAATTTTACTTTTCGGCTTTGTCAGCCATCAGCATCTGTCCTTGTGAGCGTGAAGTTGGCGACCTTCAACCTCGCAGACTAGAAGTCGTTTGCTTTGGCATCAATCAAGCATCCAATTAGACAAGAAATCACAAATTTGTATACTTGTAATTAAAGAAATGAAAAATATGCTTAATAAAATCGGCTTTTTTGGTACTATTATTATATTGTCAAAAGGTAAAAATTCTACAGAGTTGTAAATTTTATTTTTTTATATATTTAATTTAAAAAAAAAAAATTAAGAGAAGAACGGAGCCACCAACCCACGTACCCTCTAAATTATTGAGGGACCTGCGGTAAAGGGCCGGTGAGAATTGGAACCGGGGTTTATTTATACTATATATATATATATATACATATTGATTGTGTGTGCGTGCGTGCGTATCATATAAAATAAATATAAGATATTATTTAATTTTTAATCTAAAATATTAGAATAATAATAATAAATTTGTAATCATGATTTTATAGATAAGGTTATATTTTTACTTATAATTTAATTTCTTTTACTTTATTTTGCATAAAAATATTTTTTAGTCTTATTTAAAATATTATATAAAAAATTATTTTAACTTATTTAAAAAAATAAACTAGTCTAGTAACAAGTTCTATATCCTGTTATCTAAATAATACAACACATTATTTAAAAAAAAACTTAAAATCTAATTTATTATTTTAAATAATATAATACTTTATTATTGGACTAAATCTCTTTATTTATTTTTAACTATAATTCAAGCACCAATACATATCAAGCTTTTTTAAAAACAAAAAAAAATTATAAAAACTTAAAAGGATAAATTTATAATTTTTTTACAATAAAAAATTCTTTAATAAACATTTGTTATCATTTTTGCTATTAATATTTATTTATTTATTATAAAAAATTATTTTTTACTATATTAATAGTTGTTTAAAATATTTTTTAAATTTATTGTGTTTTTATATGAACAAATTTTAATGTAAACAAACCTCAAATTTATTCTTTTTTTTTTTTTACTTTTTTTCAACTGAGTAGGTTTAGATCCAAAATT
Source organism: Erythrophleum ivorense (assembly GCA_026724425.1). NCBI lineage: Eukaryota > Viridiplantae > Streptophyta > Magnoliopsida > Fabales > Fabaceae > Erythrophleum > Erythrophleum ivorense. The sequence goes on from JAIUCV010000268.1 coordinate 777,363, forward strand.
TTAAGATCAGATACAAAGAGAATAGGATCTAATTGTTTTACCCGCTAAATTTAAATTTGACAATAGAAACTATAGTACTCCACTCACCTCTTATCATGACCATCTCACACATAGCAAAATGTTTAAAAAAAAATTATTATGGAAGAAGTGAAAAAAAAAATAAAAGATACAAATAATTTTTGTATTTTTTTAAATAATAAAAAATTATTAAATAATAATTATAAAAATATAATAATCATTACATAAGAATTGGATACAAAGCTTACTAAACCAATCCTAAGCAGTTATGAACTTTTTGATAATAATTTGTGCAACTTCAACAAGTTATATAATGTAATTGGGTTGATTATAAATAATTTAATTTTACGATAATTAACTTATTTTAATTTTATTTGAATTCAAATATTATAAGTATATATTGAGTTCAACCTATAAATTAATTATCATTCTTCAATTTTTATTAAATTTTGTATAAATTTGAACTTGATTAAAGTTGTATATTTTATATTTTTATATTGATATTTACAAGGAAAAATTACAATTAAAGATCTAAATTTTACAAAATTCATAATAAAAAATAGTAAAAATTAAAATTATTTTTAATGACAAAATTACTATAAAGTTTTAGGAAGTTTACTATTAAATTTTAAAAAAAATATTATGGAGTTTTATAAAAATTACAATTTAAATAATTTTGATAGTAATTTTTCTAAAATTTAATAGTAATATCCTCAAATCTTAATAGTAAGTGATAATAATTTTAGTATTTGAAGATAATTTTAATTTTTAAATCCTTTTATTATAAATTTTACAAAACTTAAGTTCTTAAATATAATTTTCCCTATTTATAATGTTCACCAACTCTTCTCAATTACTATAAATGCACGTTACGAGAGACTATGTGTATGCATTTCTTTTTTTTTAACTAAACAGATATAAGAATTCAAAACTCAAGCGAGGGTGGACCGATCGAAAATCAACCGTCCAATTTCATGTTTATTGCAAGGAAAACGAAAATCTATTTGATGATTTTTGGGGTCAAAGGGTTTTCATTTTGCCTTCTATTAAGGTAAACTTCAGATCCAATGCGCCTTCGACCTGAGGAAACTAGCTCGTTCACTAATATCTTTTCATAAGATGTCTTTATCAGCAGTAATGAAATGACTCAGTCCAAAAAAATAAAAAATACAAAGTAATGATAACAAAACAAATATTGAACTTACAATTAACTGTTTCTAATATTTTCTCAACTTATTCAGCACGATAATGATAACAAAAACAAGCAATAGACATTGTAGCCTTGGCTTAAATATCAAAAACAAAAGAAAAAATAGAGAATTATTCACTACTTACTTATTTTGACAGAACAGAAGAGTGTGTGTGTGTGTGTGTGTGTGTGTAGTTATTCACAACACTGACAGTTCCCTTGCCAATAATCCTCACAATGAAACAAATTTGTATAGAAATATGAAGAACAAGTAAAAAAATTAAGAGAACGTTGTAGCATATGCTTTTCTGAGATAATCCAGGAGAGAGTGACATACGTAACTTTAACATGTATGTGTAGATATATATATGTATGCTTCAATAGCTTGGCCCAGAAAACATTATTTCACATAAGATCATATATTAGCCCATCTATATATATATGATTAAGAAATTGAAAAACAATATATATATATATATATATATATATATATATCACCAAAATGGCGAGCAGGAATCTCGAAAAAGAAGCAGGCTTGGAATATTTATCACCATGTTTTCTGTGGAAGTCATAATCATAATCATCATGCAGTGGAGCTTCATCGCCTTGATCATCACAATCCTCCATGTAACCACGTGACTAAATTCACATGGCATGCCATATTGACAGAACTGCATAATTTCTGCTTGCTGCTGCTTACTAATTAATGATCTGCTCGTAGCTACAATCTCTTGGAATATTAAACACAGAAGAAGAGCTACCACAAACACAATGATCGAGTCCAAACCTAAGGAAAGCTGGCACCGAAGAAAATGTCGGGTTTAAAAGTTGTGAAAGATACGTGCCCAGTATTTCAATCATTGATCATAGCATACCTCTTTTTGTTTTTCCAAAAGGAGGGTACTTGGTATAACTAGTTTCTCATAAAGGATGCCTCACAGGCCACAAAGAGCACAGCCTTGAGTTGATAGAGAAACACGACTTGTCTTCATGTTGTAATGAGTAAAACATCTTAATGACAAAAAGGCAACTCTTCCCTTCATTTTTTTTAAAAAATATTTCTTATAGAAATACAAAATTAAGTTTGTTTAGTTTAAGATCAGATATGATATGAAAATAAGAAAACATGTTTGGAATGTTGTTCTTAATAAATATGTTTTAAAAACATTTTTAAAAGAAAAAATTTATATACAATCCTTTATATCTTTGATATTAAAATTTTTAATTAAAATATAATAAATATATAATCCTTCTATAATACCATGACAATATATATATATATATATATATTAATAACAAATAACTATATAATTCTTTAATCAAATTATATATCTATTATGTTGTTATTGAATGACTATACAATTGACATATTTTAATTGAAGAACTTAATAATAAATATATAAAAAAATTACACTTAATTCTAATCATTTTTTAAATTGTTATTTTCAAAACAGAAAAAATTATAACATGATTTTAAAAATACTGGTTTAAGAATACTTGTTTTAAGGAGATAAATTTGTGATTAAAAAGATTTACTGATAATATTTTAATAAATATTAAACTATAATCCTTTTTTATCTTATCTATATAATTTAAGAAAGATTATATTTTTTAATTGTTATATTAATATATTTGTAAAATAACTAATAATACGTGCGTGTTGTTTGGTTTGTTAATAGAATACACAATATAACACATATACATAAAAAAAAAAAAAAACATGCAACACTAGGGACGGCTCAACATATTTTATGGCCTAAAGTGAGATTTTTAATATGGGATTTATTTATTTATTTAATAACATTTTTATTTAAAATGTATGTTTCCAGTTTTTTTTTAGTTACAAAGTTATTAATTAAATTTGTTTAATCAATTTCTCTTAACATTTCCTTTTCAATTAATAATATAACTAGTTCATTTACTCTTTCTTAAGACATTGATGATCTTAAATAAGATTTTATTAATTTCAATTTTGAAAACCCTCTTTTCACTAAAGCAACTGATATGAGAATAGTTAACATTATTTTATAAGCTATATATGCATTTGGAAAAGAATCAAGTTTCTTTATGTGATTGAGTAATATATGTAATTACTTTATTAAAATTAATATATTTTGGAAAAGAGCAGAAAAAATCTGATAATTGTGAGAAATAATTAATTGTTAGGGAGAAAAAAAAGGCATTATGGGATAATTATTAGGTTAACTAATTAATATGAGTCAGAAATAATAATACTTATAAGGTAGTTAGAAAAATTTTCAAACCTTGATTTATGAATAAATAAATAAATAGATTTGACTTTTGTTAATCATTAAAGATAATATAAATTAAATATTTATAATTATATAAATTATAAATATACTATTATAACATTTTGAGGTCTAAAATTTTGAGAGGCCTAAAGCAATTAACTTTAGCAGCCTTACCTTTCAGTCACTTCCACTTCTGTGTAACATGATATGAACATATTGGCGCATCAAATTTTAATATACAATACAGATGCATACAATTATGATAGCACATGCACATATAAGCACGCGACAATCACCATGAACACGCACATAAACACACACGTGTTAACGTGTCAAACTTAAAAATATAGAACACAGACACAACACACATAACTTGTCAGTGTGAAACTCACACAAGATATAATATTATATGCATTTGCGTGGGTACACATACTCACATATAATACTTACATATAATACAATACGAGATTATAGCATAAATATTCATGTGTGCACACATACGTTGCATATATGAGTGTGAGCACCCACACGACATTGTGCATATACACATACATATGATACAATATTGCACTTACACATACACAAACATGATATAACATGTGAGCGTATACATAACACCATCATCGCATATGCATGTGTAATATTCAACATACGAAATTTGAGTCAAATAATTTAAAAAGAAAAATCGTTTTAAAAACAAATTACTTATATACATTACAAATAAAATTACCTTCTAAATTTAAATTTTTATATAAATAAAATTATTAATAATAAATTAAATTATAAAACACCCATTTACGATACCCAATTAAATATATAATTTTATAAAGATCAAAATGAACCAATATTTATTTGTGATCCTCGCGTAAATGAAAACAAATTTTTTGCAACTTCGGGTGATAGAAGCCTGCGTGCTTCAGGAGAAAATTACTGCAACTACTAAACAATCTAGTAACTATATCAACAATTACACCCAATTATATACATAAATTACCAGATATAAAATATTCATGTTTCTTATGTTCTCTCTAACCAATGGACCATTCTAAATTTAAATAAATATATATATATATATATATATAAGAAATAAATTTTGTAAAAAATGAGAAAATGAGGATATTGAATCCATTTCCTAAATTATCTCCCAAACTTGCACCGATTTCACTTAATTGCCTTAAAGCTGACAGCGTAAATAACATTATTGGTTTGAAAAGGTCGGCAAGTCCATATAAATCCATACCGTCGCACATTAGTCCAAAAGGGGCAATTTCAAGGCAGGCGTGTTTTTTCTTTTTGGTTTTGTTTTTTTGGGGGGGGGGGGGGGGGGGGGGGGGGGTTGTTGGGGGATATGACTCAGGTACCACTTCATAATATCAAATTTTATCACTCCTCAAGGTCATTACCATTTAAAACAAATTATACTAATTGGAAAAGTTAAGTGTCTTCCATAGACTGAACCAAAATTTTTTTAAAAAAATCTCCCTATATTATCCAAAAGCAAGCAGCAAAGGGAAGTTTATCATATAGGGGATACGATTGAAATTCTAGAATTGCTTTCAGGCACGGGCAGGAGCTCCTACTCCAGCAGGACGAGGTACTTGCCCAGGCTGACCAGGCCTTGGTAGATCATCCTTTAAAACAGAACAATATATTTCATCAAATGTCAGCACGTGAAACAAAAAGCTATGATTTAGAACAGAATAAAGAATTAAATACTGCTCAACCATTACTAACAATTTCATAGGCATATATTATAACAAGATCCATGTAAAGCATGTGCATGTTATAAAACAATCTGAGAGTCTGAGATTTTATATACAACAAGCAATAATAAAAGGAAACAAATAAATTTTCGATGGTGAATAACTCAATGGACAGTGAAACTAATAGCTGCAATAAATTTAAATCTATAAGCAGAGGCATCTGAATCTGAAATAAGAAAAAATAGCTGGCAATCCTATTCAGGCCCCATTTGGTATGCTCTTATAATCATTACTCAACAGTTTTTATCCTTTTTTATCACTTTGTTTTTAAGTAAGAACATTAAGGTCATTTCCTATCCACAAAATCACTTTTTTCATTCCCTTTCCTCTTACATCCATTTTCATTGTTGAAGGTCAACAAACTGGACAACATGACCAGAGACTCAACGAAAAGCAGTTTTAGCAGGGAAAAAAAATCCAACTCAATAACTGATTTTAACCCAAGAAAAGGTCAACTCATGACTGCTATGTTAAGCCACTAGGAGAATGTTTTGTAAACTAACTCATCAATGAGTTCAAAGTCACAAAAGAGAACTGACTTATAAATGGGTTGTTCAAGTTTGAATCACTAGGCACGGCTACATTGGGGGATTTTCATGATCAACTGGTTGAGATAGTAGAACAAGCCCTGATTAGAATTACCAGTTGATTGGGATCGTATGTTCCTTAAGTTTTTCCAGTATTATCAACAGCTTCATGAGTGATTTCAAGTTCAACAGTCATTTTAGTATTGCAAGGGACTATATCATTTATAGACAATCATGCTTTTAGAACATATACCATTACTAAATGTTATAATGCCATTTTGATCCAATCTCATCATTAGTGACATATGGTACAAAAGCCCCACAATACATACAACATAAATTGGAAGGATGCCAAAATAAATTGCCATACCCTGCGCCTGATGAATCGCTGTGGGGGTTCACGGTTCCTCCTATCTGTGCGAGATCGAACCCTCACAACATGGGAGTGAATTGCACAGGACACACAATACTGCATCTTAACATACAGCTTTGGAAGGGTGTACTCTACATACAATTAAAAAAATAAAGCTTATACGATAGAATGAATACAATATACATTCATAGTTGAGGGAATAAAATAAAACAAAAATGCAAAGAATATTACGCTCATATACACAGGCTTCCTGAACATCCCTAACTGCAGCTTGCTCAACAATGTTCCTCACAAGAAACCTTTTGATTGCCTTGTCCTATTTTTTCCCACGCAAATCACAAACCCAAAATTAAAAACCATGACTTCTAAATAAAAAGAAAAAAAATGCATAGTCAATACAAAAAACACAGGCCAGAAACAAGTACAAGCCACAACACAAATGTATGAGTAATGACAGGAAAGAACAACTATCCAAATCAGGTGAGCGTTCAGATGCGTAATACCTTTGGGCAACATTTGCCACAGTTGGAGCAGCGAATGAATTTGACGTGTCCGCGGCCATGCTTGTTGCGCCCACCGTTCCTTCTCTTAAAAGTCTGCAGACGGATTGGAGAAGAGAGTGAGCGTGAAGTATACGAGAGAAGAAAACGCGAGTAAAGAGTAAGAAGAAGCCAATAGTCTGAAACAGGTAGTTTTAGCGAAGAGCCAACCATGGCTGACAGGATCTGAAGCTCGATGCCGTGCGGCTTTAGCTAGAGTTCTGCAGAAGACGAGAGAGATAACCCTAGGGTTTGATATTCTTGTGTTGTGGGTTTTATATCGGCCCAACGTCACAGCATTTTTGCGAATAGAATTAGAAACCTTTATTTTAAGGTCTTTTTCCGATAAGCGCCGTCACTTTCTCGTTTTCACGTTTCTTCTCTTACTCCTTGAAAAATATATTTCTTTAAATTTTAGTCTTTAAAGTTATTTTTCTTAACAAATTAATATCTCAAAACTTACAATTCGTTACACGTATATTTTGAATTAATCCCTCCATATAAAATAAATATACAATTTAATTAAAAAATAATATATAATGACTAATAACTTTTAAAAATTAAAAAAGTATATCTTTAAAAAATTCAAATCTTTCATTTATCTTTTTATTGAGGTAAAAAATAATACTAAAAGTACTTCATCCTTGTTAATGGCCAAAAAGAAAAAATCATTAAATATTTAGTATAATTAAGGTAAATTTTCAAATCCTTATGCAAACAGGATCGAGAAAAAGTAAAAATGACAAAGAACAACAATTCTAAATTATAATTAAGGTAAATTTTTTTTATCGACAAAATAGAGATTTGAATTTGTTTTTATTTTATTAACATTATCTCTAAAAGTTTTAAAGCATAAATAAATTAAGATTAATAGATTATGAAAAAAAAATAGAGTTAGATTTACTAATTAATTAGTGGGTGGCCCCATCAAAATCTGATAGGGCCCCATAGTTGAAATAAAAAAAAAGTCATATCTTATCATAAATTATGAATAATAAATCAATATATATATATATTGACATCTTCAATTGCAATAATAGAGTTATACCTTTTTTTTTTGGCACATTTTTTTTTTCCTGACCTCAACAACCATTATCTTTCTCTCTAGGCTGCAAATTCAAAAGAAGGGAGTAAGGCATGTACAGTAAGATGAAGTCGTTCAACATCCTTCACATAACTCTCGACTACTTCGATATGGCTTCCCTTAATATAAAATGAAAATAACAGGCAGAATATAAACAAACAGCAGTGGCAATTTTCATGCCACAATGATCAATATATATACATATATATATACACGTGTGTGTGTGTGTGTGTGTGTGTGTGTGTGTGTGGGAGATCCCCATCCTTCCAACAAGGTTCAGTTCAGTTCCCCATTTTTTTCTTTTTGGTAGAGCAGCTAAAGGCTCAAACAAGAAAGAAACTATAATAAAGATATAATAGGGGACAAGGAAACAAGCAAGATGAACATCCAGATTAGCCCAATAATTAGCACACTTTTTTTTTTCTTGTCTCCATCCATGGTGAATTTTGGCTTGCCAATCCCTGTAAAGGACTTTTATAACATTAAACGCGCTTTGAAGATCAGCACCATGAGGACCATTGCCATGAAGGCCATCCACCGAGACTCTAAAAGTCACATTCAAGGATGACTTTCCTAAATCCCGAAGAGTAAGCCAATGAGAGACATTAAAAGAAAAAAAAAAATCCCATAATTCAGCTTTAATTGCTGAGCACTTGCCCAGCTTTTTCGAGGAGCCTTGAATCCATCCTCCATCTTCATTTCTAATCAACCCTCCATACCTGGTTGCACTAGAACCACCCTTGACAGCACCTTCAATATTTATTTTGACCCACCAATGACAAGGTTTTCCCCAAGCTACCTGAACTTGCTTTTTTGTTTCTAGCGTCGGTGACTTGCCATGGTTCAATAGTGTTCCAAGTGAGGTCTTGAAGGAATTGATTAATCTAAACCAATGGGTAAGAAGGATTTGAATAACCATCTTCAAACAAACTTTTGTTACGCCAACTCCAATAGCCCAGACAGCCTTCCAATTGTATTTCTGGTTTATATCAAGGTTCTCGTTGAGATTAAAGAAATCCTCAATCCTGATCGCATAGGACTTCATTCAGATAAGGAGATAGATATTTCTCAGGCACAGGAAGCTTCCACATAGGATCTCCCAGCCAGCGAGACCAATAAGCACTTGTGATCGAAATGTTTCCATTACTCTCCAATTCCTACTTAATTCGTCCAACACCGCAAAGATGATACTGTGTACTTTTTATTCGGAGCCACTGTGGAGCCTCAGTGAGGTAATCGCGCAAATTGGGTTCATCCCGGGTCCTATCCTATCAGCCAAAAATAAATTCATTTACTTTTTTTATTAACAAGGTTTCCCGGTATAGATCCCGATGTACAATTACGAAGAGGTTAATGCCAGAAGAGAGTTTGACTTCCATCTCTAATAGCCTAATTCTAATTCATTTATTTTCAAAAGAGAGAATCCTGATTCCCTTTGCCATATTTGCTATGAAGATGCTCTTGGTAACTTCTCATTATCCAACCAACTTGCATAAGAGTGATTCTCCCCTGTTTCGGCCTCAAGAGGCAAAAGGTCTTTCTCCGGGTCCTCAAAACTACAGATTCACTGTCAGAAGCCCCTAAGAGAGATTCTTTGTAGGATCTTCTTCCGACATTGTTCTCTTCAGAGTCCTCGCCGCCACAGCCTTCAATATCCCCCTAAGAAATCTAGGCCTTCGAAGAACCATCAAAGCCATTCCCTTTTCATTCCTAAAGAGAACATTTTCTTCTTCCTTAGAGAGTTGGGTGAGCTCTCACGCAAACGCTCCTTCCATTTTTTTTATTTTCGAAGAAAACAACACTTTGGTTTTTCGAATTCAAAGGGCAACATATAGTTCAGTCAATAAATTCATTGCATTTATAAAGTTCAGCCTTCAATGATTTAGCAATCTCAAAATGCCTTTTCGAACTCAATTTGTCAAGAGTTATACCTAAACATCCTCGGAAAAACTTTTGATCAAATAACTACAGGAATAGGAATACAATCAGGAGATATCTACCCGATAGAATTGAAACATGTCATGTATTTGTTCAGCGGCAATATTGCTTGTTGGCTAACAATTCATATACGACAAAACTAATGGGAACCCCCATATGAGGCTTAAAGTTTGGAAGGGTGTACTCTCTAATTCCAATTTCGTATAAATGATTTCAGAAGGCCCATCAGGCGTACTAGTCCTTGTCTTTGCCCCATGCAGGGGCCTTTTGTCCAACAGTATCAGTCAATGCTGCACTTCCATTTTCCACACTAAGGAGAGGATCAGAATCACCTTCTCTTGCCTGGAAAGGTTACCATAAAACCAGGAATCACAAAGCATGTTCTAGAAGTAAATGATGGAGACAGAGAGAACTCAAGAAATGCAAAATTACTCATATAAAACAAACCTGGGTTGCTTGGGCTGCAGCTTCAGCAGCTTTTTGCTGATTCTCAAGAGTGCAATAGTAAGAATACAAAATCATCCCAATCAGGGCTAGCAAAATCCCGAGGACGTTCCTCCAGCTGAATGGATCATGAAGCAAAATATAGCCGAAAGCCAATACAAGGCATGTCTTCAAGTGTCCAAGAACCTGATAAGTGACTGGAGATGTCTTTCCAATAACAAGAAAGGTACTAAAATTCACAGAGATAGAGATAAGGCAGGAAAGAATGATGAAAACCTGTAATGCAGAAAGAGACAAATAAAAACAGATCAAAACAAGAGTTAGAGCACAAAAAAGAAAAAGCTCATGAAACTCTTCAACTCTCACCGCCACTTGTGTTGTGTACTCAAAAGCAAAAACATTTCGGTTGGTCAAAAGTTTATCCAGATAAGGACCGAAGATCAACAAAGTGGCTGCTTGATATGGACATGATTGATAGAGTAACTGGGTTGAAGAAACCTTGTACTTCTTCTGGATGGTATTTGTCATCTAAAAGAGCCTAATTAAGTTCTTAACAAGACACCAGAAAAAAGGGGGAAAAAAAAAGGTCTATCACCTAGAGAAAAAAATCAGAGGCAGAATAATCTTTCTCAAGCTTCAATGTGCACCAAGAAGAATATCCTCCCTAATGATACTCAAATGACATGTATGACCTTCTCTAGACAGAGAGAATAGTGAGATATCTTCCAGACTAATGTGGATTTCATACATGCAAAGAGATTCACATTTTAATTAAGAGATCCTAAGAGAATAGGAGCAGCATTAGTTCTTCTACCAGCCTATGTACCTCAAAGCAGGTAATATTTATAATACTCCCGTTAGGATTACTACCATTTATATTTTGACAAATAAGCAATGCTCGCCTCAAATACAAAAATCAATTCAACAATGATTTAAAACTAGATTGTGTGGTTTTAAACAACAAAATAAATAAATAAATAAATTAGATTACATGGCGAACTATAAATGGCAGTAGTAGTGAGTACTCCGTGCTACATGAGTACCAAAAATGAACTCCTCAGGGCAGAAGGCATCCTCCAAAGGCAAACATTAGATGACATATCTTTCCCTATAGAGTTAGCAGCATAATTATCTTAATTCTTGAAGAACAGATTTATAAGGTTAAGATACAAAATTTTAGTCCCTAGTTTTAATTATTTCATTTGATCAATGACAAAAATATCTCAGTTATGCTAAAAACTTGACTAAGAAAAATTGATTTTCCAAAAGGATACAATCTGAGCAATGCATGTTGTAATCACTGCTAGAAGAGATAGGAAAGAGCCCAAAGCATTGAGCTGCAAATCAGTGACTGTTGCAATCCCAACACCTAGAAGGAGGATAACCAGGGAAAGTTGAACTCTATTACTGCAATGATGGGAAAAAGAAATTAAGAGACTAATTAATACAGTTTACAATCTAAGCAAATACTATCAATGGTAACTTCACTTAAGCAGACAACATGCACTGGAATGTTGGATAATGATGATGGTAGTTCAGGTCAAAACAATGTGCCAGAGATCAGTAGATGCCACAAAGCAAAAATGGCATTTGACATGTAGAACAATGACATATGACTTGAAATTTGTGAGATAAGAGAGAAAAGAGAACAAAAAGAGGAGGCAAAACAAAAGGCTAGGTTCATGAGACAAAACACTTCTTTCATTGAGCTCACATAAATTACTATTAGCTATTTCAGATATATTGACAGATCAATCATAAGTGTCATATTAATGACAAGAAGCTAAATGGGACCTGAATCTCTTCCCCAGGAAAAGGGTCTCCAACAGAACAGTGCAAGGAATGATAGCCAGCTTAGTCATCTGAATGCAAATATAATTGAGCTATTCAGAATACCTTAAAAAATGCTTAAACATCAAAGACAGAAATATCACATGAGGAAAACAGAACAAAGACAAACAGTTGTACCTGATAAAAGCCAACAGAATTGAACCCCAGGCTCAAATTTAAAAGTCCAATTGAGATTCCATTAAGAATCCCAAATCCCATTACAGCTTTCTGCTCAAAAGGTTTGTGTTCAAAGAATCTCATTTTTAGTGCCACATGAAGAGAACAAAATGTGACAAGCAGATGCCAGCTTGTCAAAGTTGTAGCTGCATGTGTAACAGATATGTGTATCAAAACCATTAAAAGGGAAAGCTCAAATTTAACATAGAAAGGAAATAAGCAAAGCCTTTAGCAGATCCCCAATTAGTGAGGCAATAAACTTGCCTTCATTATTGGACTCAAAATTGACAAAATTAGAGAATCCATAATAGCATAGTTCTTGTTCACATGATGATCTATTTAGTTTCAACATTGATTTTGTGGCAGTTAGACTTGAACATTGACTTGGTAGGAAGAAAAGATATATTTACACTTCCAAAGAGCCATTATTTAATTTACAGTATGAGAGGATACTGACAGACTGCCTCACATCGCCAAGAACAATATCTAGTAAATAAGTCACAAAAACAAAGGCAAACAACTATTAGTCAAAACGGACAAATCCAAATACTTCTAGTGCTGCCAGGTGGGTGGATGGTTCCCGCAGACATCTAGGAGAGGATCTGTTGGAGAGAGAAAAAAAACCCCTCATGTCTCTTTCTCTCTCCCACGGAATCCAAGTTCATGGTTGCCCAGACCACCGGTATTAGACTAGTTGAAGCTGAACCGAAGGCGCATAGAAAAGGGAAGCAGCAAGTACAATGAAGCAACTTCCAATTCCCACAAAAATTGTGGAGGGCGCATAAAATAGAACAAGGAAAATGTAGAGTTGCTCCAAACCCTCAATTCCATAATTTAAATTGTCATCTTAAGGCTTATCAAACCTCATTTAATTAAAAATAGAATCATGGTAAAGCACACAGAAATAGAACAAATACGGCTGTAGCCATCAGAGATGATCCGAACACTGATAAGGTACAAATAAGTAGACGACGACGTCTATTTGCAACAACTAGAGGAAGCTTTGTGAGCTTACCGAAAATGAAGTGCAGCGAGCTCATTAGCGCCTTATTACAAATTACAATCGACACCGATGATACCACAGATAGAGTCAATGCCCCGACAGTTCCCAGCTGAAATCGTTCTCCCTCACCCATCTTTGTCTTTGCTCTAACAGCTAATAACAATACAAAAGCTCAGCAAATTCCAAATTCAAAAGGTCAAAACAAAGTCAAAGAACAAGACAAGTAACAAGAGAAAGACATTCAAGCAAACAACGTTAGAATCAACAGCAGCAGGATTAGCCAAACCCAGAAAACAAAGCAACTACTTTACCCAGAAAGCAGACAGGAGAACCTACAAAAGGGAGAAATTGAGGTGGGAAACTGAAGGGGGACGGGCGTGGAATCCAGCGAATTGCGAGAAACACCCTTGACCCTTAGATCCGGTGATTATAAAGAAAGAAGGATCAATGGGTATAAAAGGATAGATAATCTAAATGGTTTTAGTTCATGAAGGTTGTGGGTAGGAAGGCGGTCACCAATCACTATGCTAAATACAGAAGTTAATACCAAATGGGGTTTGGTGAAATGGAGAAGGAAACCAAATCTAACGATTATTGGAAAACAGAAATTCGATTCTTGTCTTGTTCCAAATTCCAGGCGTGCGAATGTCAGGAAGACAAGGAGATTTTGCTTTCGTTTTTGAAGTCAGTAATAACGATCAGAAATTGAGCTTCAGTTGCGTAGGCGCTTGCAGAGAGGAAGGTGATGAACATGGGAAAGCGGTGTAGAAGAGATACAACTTCAAGGTCAAAGTAAATATCCAAGATTGGTACATGTCAGGCACTCCGGTCCGATTTCAACAGCAAAGATGGATCAAATCCCACTTTGGTAATTAATTAATTATCCTCTCGCCGGTCAAAGGTAAGCCTTTATGAGCTCGCGTTGCGGTGTCATTTTTCATTTTGGTCATCTTAATCATTAGTGTTTTGCATTTCACTGTCATAAAAATTAATGGTATTGCCCCCGCAAAGTAAGGTCAAAAGGGTAAAGACGAGATATAGATATTAATTTTGAAGGCAGAATTAAGATAAATAGGTTAAATTAAATCAATAATAAAAATTTATAATAAAAGTATGTGGGAGAAACTACTAAAAAAATAGAAAAATTATTGTGAAGTTGACTCATAAATATTACTTTCTTAGCAACCACTTTTATTGCGGCTTTAAAATTTAACAAAGTTGCTCCTTTCATTACACTTTAACAAAAACTACATTTTCCTCTCTCAACTAAATTTTAATTATAAAATTAATATATAAATTTTAAAATATAATAAAATATTTTCTTAAATTTTAAAATATAACAAAACATATCTTATAAACAATGTTTGGATTTTAGCCTATAGAGAATGTTTTGTTACATTTTACTATTTAGGAATTGTTTATTACATTCTAAAATTTATGTACTAGTTTTAAAATTAAACTTTAATTTTAGGATAATAAAATATAATTTTCACTTACACTTGTTCTTTTATCTTACTTTTAAAAATTTAAACAAAGCAATAAATGAAAAATATGTGGAAGGATTTTTTTTTCATGAATATTTCTACAGCCTTTTAATATATGGGATGTTTTTATTGAACATTTTTCTGACATATATACTTGTCGGATGACTTATTATAAGATTATGCCCAAGCAAGTGGGTTGGTTGAATTTGACCGAGCCTTTCATCTATTTTTATATTTTAAAGGAATGAAAATTTTTGAATGTTTATATCTATGCAATTATTTAGTCATTATATATATATATAATTATTTTTTTAAATATATTTTTAGGTGATTTATGTAGTAGAAATTAAAAAAAAAAAGTGAAACCAAAGGTGAATACAAGAAAAAAATATACGTGAAGATGATGAAATTTCAAAAAATTATAACTTAATAAGTTTAGTGGTTCATTTGAGGCAATTTTTTTTTATGGTAACCTTTTGTGACGAAGGTGGTGGAAAATTGCCAAAAGGAATTCGTCAACTTTATTTTTTTAAAACACATGTTTTCTATTTCAAAATATGATATTTTTATTTTCAGCTCCTTGCCTCTTCTAAGTTTTTGATTTTTTTTGTTTAAATGTGATCATCATGTTTAAAAAATGATTGACAAGGGCCTTAAACCTTTAATTTTTTATAATTTGTAAAATATATTTAAAATTTTTTAAAAATTAAAAAAAAATAAAATTTTCATATAATTTTTTTATAAAATTATATATTATTTCTTAAAAAATGAAATTTTATATAAATTTTTATAAAATATTTTTTAAAAGGAAATATATAGTCAAACTAAATTAGCCAATTTGGGTTGCTCGAAACTCGGCTAAGCTTGGCAAAATTAGGTTGGCTAGGCTAAATGGGCTCATGTATAGCCCTGTGTTGTGTGTGTGTGTGTGTGTGTGTATTTCTAATTACAATCTTACAAAAATAGTGTGACAGATAGAAAATAAAGGGCAGCGGCCATGTTTTTCGCCGGAGAGATCAATATTATGTGTCGCTCATGGTTCCAACTTGGTCAGCTTCAGTTTCTGGTAAAACTTTATAACCATAGGAATAAAAGAATACAATCAAAATCCTAGTCAAGAAAGAGAAACTGACACAAAAAGAAAAGAGAAGATTACCATTATATGTTTATACGTCATTCAAAAAAGTAAAATTTGAATACCTATATATCTTTAATGTAAAATGATGTGAAAATATCACCAGAAAATGTTGGCTATTAGTCTTTTTTTTTCACCCCTATAGTTGACATGAGTCATAACCATGTTTTGATTTTTCACCAATATTGCTGGTTGCCGATCTATTCATAGGAATCTAGACTAATTCTACAGAGAAAAACCATTCACACCTGTAAGCGTTTGAGGCTCAAGTTTGGGAGAAAGGATATTAATATTAGGATTAGATTTAAATATAATCTTTCATACCTTTACCATTAGATTTTTTGATTAAAACATGATAACTGTAACAATGTATGACTTAATTAAAGAATTATACATTTATCTGCAAAAATTATATATTTATCATATTATTATTGAAGAACTTAATATATTTTAATTGAACAACAAAAATATATGAAACCACGGTATAACTTAATATTAATCCCCTTTTAAGGCCTATCTACTGCTCCTGACAATGTTAGCAAAACGCCTCAGGCGTGCTAGTCTTTGTCTTTGCTTCCATACGGTGGCCTCTTGCTTAATACTGCATTTCCACTTTCCACATTAATGAGAGGATCAGATTCACCTTCTCTCGCCTGAAAAGTTTAGGAGATAACGAGAAATCACAAGGCAACTTCTTGCCAGAAATGATGGTGGCAGCGCAAACTCAAGATATGCAAAATTAGCGATGTAAAACAAACCTGCGATGCTTGGGCTGCAGTTTCAGCAGCTTTTTGCTGATTCTCAAGAGTGCAATAGTAAGAATACAAAATCATCCCAATCACGGCTATCAAAATCCCCAGAATATTCCTCCAGCTGAATGGATCACGGAGTAAAATATAACCAAACGCCAATACAAGGCATGTCTTTAGGTGTCCAAGAACCTGATAGGTGACTGGAGATGTCTTCCCAATCACAAGAAACGTACTAAAATTTACAGAGATGGAGATGAGGCAGGAAAGAACAATAAAAACCTGCAATACAGGAAGTAGCAATAGAAAAAAATTATTAAAAAAAAAATTCAGGGCAAAATAATCTAATGAATTTCTAAAGAACCTCACCGTCACTTGTGTTGTGTACTTAAAGGCAAATACACTTTGGTTGGTCAACAATTTATCCAGATATGGACCAGAGATTAACAAGGTAGCAGATTGATAAGGACATGACTGATACAGAAGCTGGGTGGAAGAAACCTTAAACTTCTTCTGGATGGTATTTGTCATCTGAAAAGGGCTTAATTAAGATCTTAACAAGGCACAAAAACAAAGGATCTACTACCCAGAAAAAAGTATTAGAGAACCATCTTTCTCAATGTTTCGTGTGATCCTCCTCCAAAGTTCAAATGACATAAATAACAGTAGACAAGGCACACAGAGATAGAGAGGGAGAGAAACATTTAAGGGCAAAATGGAGATCGGACATGTAAAGATTTGAACGTTTTATAAAAGAATCCAAGAAAAACGTATAGGAGCCGCACTAGTTCTTCTACCAGCCCATGTACCTCAGCACAGTAGGCTATCCTCTCATAAGCCAAAGGCAAACATCACATGGCATTTGCTCCACTGTGTAATTAGTAGCTTTGAAGTATTTTGAACAACAGTTTTGCCATGTTAAGAGTTAGTGCGTATGCTGCAGTGGAACAGATTCAAGATTTTAGTCGCTGGGTTTAATTATTTGATAGGATCCATGACAAAATCTCTCTCATTATTGCTAAAAATTTGAGGTGCTAATAAAAATGGAAATTTCTTAAAGGATACAATCTGAGCAACGCATGTTGCAATCACCGCAAGAAGAGATAAGAAAGAGCCCAAAGCGTTGAGCTGCAGATCAGTGACTGTTGCAATCCCAACACCCAGCAGGAGGAAAGAAAGGGAAAGTTGAATTCTTTTACTGCAATGACAGCAATAAGAGAAGAATTAATGCATTTCAAAAGTTATGCAAGCACTAATAATGTCTACTTAAATCGCCCAGATGAAATGAGGCATAATATTGGATCATGGCAATAATAGATCAGGTAAAAAAATGTGCTAGAGCGATGTCTTGAAGTTTGTAAAATGTCACTCAAAATAGATTTGATTGATTAAAAGCAATCAGAAAAACCAAGCAAATAAGCAACAACAACAAAAACAAAAAGGCTCATCTATGAAACATTTCTTAAACTGACCTTACAAGCTCTATTTCAGATATATATTAACAGAGAGCTCATAAATGCCATATTGATGACAGAAGGCTAAATGAGACCTGAATTTCTTCCCCAGAAAGAGGCTCTCCAACAGAACAGTGCATGGGATTATAGCCAGCTTAGTCATCTGAATGCAAATATGATTGAGTTGTTCAGAATACCTTGAAAAAACTGCCTAGACATCAAAGATCGAAATTTCACAAGGGAAAAAACAGAACTAAAGCAAATAATTATACCTGATAGAAGCCAATAGAATTGAACCCCAGGCTCAAGTTTAAAAGTCCAATTGAAATTCCATTTAGAATCCCAAATCCCATTACAGCTTTTTGCTCAAAAGGTTTGTGCTCAAAGAATCTCATTTTCAGTGCCATGTGAAGAGAACAAAATGTGACAAGCAGATGCCAGCTTGTCAAAGTTGTAGCTACATGAGTACCAAAGAACAGGTATCAAAGCCTTTGAACTCTCAGACACTACACTTAAATTTAAGGGCTGGAAACGAGCACAATAATAGAACCACCAAAACCCTTAGCACACCCTCCATGGGACTACTAATTGACAAAAAATTAGTAAATCGTGTCAAAAGACATCTAATGATCTACATTACTACTTGGAGACTTCTCCATAATGGTTTGAATCAATAATTGTATTCATACAGGGTTAAACTATGCCTTATCCTCATAAAATGATCTATTTAATTTTAGCATCGATAAAAGGCAGGTAGACAAAATCCTTGAATAAATTGGAAAAATGAATTTTACTCACACCTTCCAAGAACCATTGTGTATTTTGTAAAAAGAAGGGATACTGACAGACTGCTTCACATGCCCAGGAACGATACATAGGAAACTGAAATCCAGACACACAACCAAATGACAAATTGTCAAATTCCGACAAATCTAGTCCAATGTAAACTTCTAATGCTAATAGATGGATGAACCGCTCATGTATTTCCAAACTTTTCCTAGATCACTGATCCTGTACTAGTAAAAGCTGTACTGAGAGGTATATTGAATGGCATAGCAATATCCGACCAAAAAAGAAAAAGAGAATGGAGCTTTCAAATCTTCGATAATAATACTTTCATGGATAAATACACGGCTCAGTTGTCTAACTTTGCTCTGGTACGAAATAGTCATAAGGCATATCCATCCTCATTCAATAAGTAAGGAAGTCATATTGAAAAGTACATAAAAATGGAACAAATATGGTAGTAATTGTTAGACAGAAATAAAATAGACAAAGTACATATAAATAGACAACCACATCAATTTGCAAATTGGATTGGATCCTCTACAATTACGCAGTTGTGCAATTAGAGTAAAAGTGTGGGAGTGTGTATGAGGCTTACTTTCTCTCTTGACACCCACTCCTCTTTTTTTTTTCTATCTAACTTCGACTAGATGCTTTGCAGTGATTTGTTGACTGCAAAGGATCTGAATTGATTAATTTGCAAGAAGTAGAGACCTCTGCGAGCGTACCAAAAATGAAATGTAAGGAGCTCATTAGTGCCTTATTGCAAATTACAATTGACACTGATGATACCACAGATAGAGTCAACGCCCCGACAGTTCCCAGCTGAAATCGTTCTACCTCACCCATCTTTGTCTTTGCTCAAATAACTGAAAAAAGAAGGGGGAAAAAAAAGCCAAAAAAATTCTCAATTCAAAATGTGAAAAGAAAAATAACAAGAAGAAATTCAGGCAGACAACATTAAAGGGCCAATAGCAGCATAATTAGGGAAACTCAGAAAACAAAACAACTCAGCCAAAAGCAGATAGCAAAACTTACAAAAGGGAGAAATTGAGGAGTGAAAAACTAAAGGAGGCTTGGCGTGATATCCAGCGAATTGTAAGCAAATCACTTAGATCCAATGATTACAGAGAACCAAGGTTCAGTGGATATAAACGGATTGATAAACTACGGTTTTGGGCCATGCTCACTATGCTAACCGCAAAAGCGAGACCAAATCGGATTGGTGAAATGAAATGAAATTGCAGACCAAACCTAATGGTTATAGGAAAACGAGCATTAGGAAGGAGGTGTTTATTCGTGCTGTCTCGTTCCTTGTTCCTGGCAGGTTTCTAGGAGGGGGGGGGGGTGTTATTATCATTTTCGAAGTTCAGTAATTATGGAGGTCAATACAAATTGGATAGGCGCTTGCGGAAAAACATGATGGAGAGAAGATAGAGTAATCGACCTGAACAATGTTACACTTTCAAACTAATTACCAACATACAGCCATTTTGAGACCCACAACCAGCAACGATCTTTAAATTGCTTGCCCTGAAAAGCAGAACGTGATACATTATCAACACAAGACCAATATTAATTAAATTGAGGAAAGATTATCAAACCAAACAGCTGATCATTCATTTCAATAGTCTGCATATAACACAAATTGAGCACAAAAATCTTGTCCAATATTACGAAGATTAAAATTTCCCTTAACTGATAGAGATGGCTGGCATACCACCTATGAAAATTCACTTCTGTTCATAAAGCACATTATATTTTACACCAAATGAAAGACATCTGAAGAACATTTTGTTGGACCCAATTGAATAACCATAGGCGTATAACTTAAGGAACAAAAGCATGTCAAAAAAACAATGATGGGCAATGAACCAAAACATATGCCTTACTTGAATAAAGCTTCTCCAAATGGATGTGTTATGCTTTTGTTTACCAGCGGTGGGTGGTTGAAAACAATGGGTGAGTCTGAGAGAACAATGGGATTTATTGCGGAAGGAAAGGTAAAGACGATGGATGGAGAGGGCGCGAGAGCGCGCATAATATTGAAGAGTGAATCTGACTTGTGGGGCAGGGCTGGGATTAGAATCAGGGGCTAAAATGGGATGCTAAACAAATTTTTCTGGAAAAATCAATTTTTTTTGTTTTATTATTTCTGTTGTATCATACCATGACGAGGTTATTTCTCACAGTCCAATTTTTTATTAAATTTAGTCTGTAATTTTGATCGATACTTTATTTATTGCTTTAATTTGATTTATTAATTTTTTATGCTTTAAATTTAGTTTCTTACATTTTAATTTATATTATATTTGCGCCTTAATTTATTTACTATTCTAAAATAATTTTTAACTTTTTTATCAAAATAACTCTTTAATTCTTTTAGTATTCTAAAATAATTTTTTTAAATGTAATAAAAATTAATAAATATGAGATAGATTAAAAGTTAAGAAATGAAATTAAGAAAAAAGAAACTTAAGAAATTAAATCAAAATAAATAACTAAATAAGTTAGCAAATTAAAATAATAATTAAATTCTTTTTTTTTTTACAAGATAGAATCTAATTTACAATCACTTACCTTATTATATCCTTTTAATTATTTAATTTAGCCCCATGTGACTTTTTTTTTGGGTAGTTTTATTTATTTGAAAGTGCATAATGACTAATTTTATTCATAAAAAAATTTGTTGTGTTCCTATATGTTATATATATTAAATTGAAATACTTTCTTTTATTCTTATTTTATTTTAATTTTTTTATAACTTTCTGTGAGACCCACAAAAAATTTTAAACCTTATATAATGCGGATAGTTCAGCTGGTTACTAACTTACACTACTTTCCAAGTGTAATATTTTATTAAGATAAATGATTTACTTCTTGTAATTTTCTATTAAACCAATAATAAATGAATAAGTAAAACCAATTGGTGAGAAAAAATTTCTGATTAAGTATAATTCATAAAACAATATTATAATATATGTTTAATAAAATATATTTAAATAGACTCATCTAAAATTTCTGTATAATTACATTATTTTTTTTATATGAACAATGAGAAGATGGAAAAATATTGAAAAGATACTGAAAACAACAAAATTCAATAATATGTATTAATATTAATTTTCTTATAAGATTAAAGGAAATAAATGTTCTTTATATATAATATTTTAAAATCATTTCTAATTCTATTATAGATATATTGAGGCAAGACTATTATATATGTTTTAGAGCTTAGAAAAAAATTAAGAAAATAGAAAATTTTCAATTTCCTACATTTTAACATTAAATCCTTTTTATTTCAAAAACAATATTAAATGCTTTACTTAATTTTCAAATTAATTAATTTGTGACAAAAAATATAGACCGACTAGAAAGATTGTAAAAATATATTGAAATATGATATTAATTTCTTTTATTAAACCGATCAAATATATCTTTGATACTTGTTTATATTATATAAATAAATAAATAATATTTTATTCAAAATATATATAATTATAATTTATTTTTTATTATAGGAATGATAAATGTAACACATCTTTTTATTTTAAAAAATGAAAATATAGTTTTTTAAATAAAAGAAAAAATATTTTATCCTAATTTTTTTAATGCACCTTTGGACTTAACGGCTTACAGATGTAGACTGTGGTAAAATTTTTGCATACTGTGGTCAACAAAATATAAAAAATATCATCAAAATGATATATCAAATAGCGAAGCTCACCAATAAATCCATTCTAATGAATTTCTATTTAATTCTTCACCTTTTGGAAAGTACGAAGTAATGGCGAAGAAAAAAGAATATTGGGATTTGCGCAAGTCATGCATATATCAAGTCCATAACGTTAGTAAACTAAAAGGTTCAGCTTTCCAATGCATGTGACCCCTCAATCTTCCAAAATTATTATCAAATAGAAAGGAAGAAAATATCTCAAGTATCTAATTTCCCAAGTCAAAAGAGTCCCAAGAAAGATACCGAAAAGTGTGACTGATATCTCAACTAGAACATCGCATCTCAGCTATGGTGTTGCATGAAAGGGGCATGAGGGTGTGAAAATAAGTCTACCTCATGCCTGGGAAAGTATTATCTGTTTCAAATATGTTCCCTTGCTGTCAGGATATTTCACTAAGCTAAGGCAGCTTATGCACAGAGAGAGAACCAATATACCATCTCTACAGTAAAGCATGACTGTTCTTAAAAACAGGAACACTTGCCAAGGTGGTCAAGTTCCACGAAGAGAACGGACACGATTTTGAATCAAGTTCCTCTCCCAGTCAGCTACATCCTCAAATGCATATTCTGGAAGACTCTCAAATGGCTCTTTCCATGGATCATTCTTTGCCAAATCATAAGTAGCTCCACGTATTGCTCTTTTATTGGGTCCACAAGGTCTCTTTGCAGTTAGCATATCATATGCTGCATTTAGCTGTCCAAAAAGAAAAAGCCACATAAAGTTCAATTCACAATCGTCATATGAGATGTACGTCCATTAAATACTTCTTCCTCCAAACTCAAAAGTAATTTAATATTGAGCTAAACCTTACTATAACAATGGCAAAATGCTTCGACATGTGGTTAGGAAATTTTGTGTGGATTTAAAGACAACGCGAGGTTTAGGACTCACATTCATGTCACAGAACCAGAACAAATAAGCAATTGCCACTGCCGGAGCTCTTCCAAGTCCAGCTGTGCAATGCACATACACTCTTCCTTTTCCCTCGGAAATAGCCCATTCCAGTGATGAAACTGCTTTTGGTAGTTCACTTCTCAAGGAGTTTGGATCAAAGTCTATTGCCTATGATGTAGATTCAATGGCAAACAAATTTTTAACATGTGAATGATAATTTAGAAACAAGTCAGTCAATAAAGCAGTGGATGAATTTGAACACCTTCAGGGTGACGAAAATTTTTCTGTATATTGCCATTTTCATTAGATTATCATTCCTAGACATGGACAGGGTAAACTAGCCATGGAAATTAAAATCATTATTTCCTAACAACATTATACAAAGCAAATCTTGTCCCGATTATCACAAAAATGCAGGGCACTTATCTCGATAAATTTACCGAAAAGGGGCTTGCTTACAGGCCTCCTCATGTGACGGATACCGAGTTCGCGGCATCTTCTGATTATAGACCGCAAGTCTACTCCCCAATACTCCACATCCTTATCCTGTTGCAAGTTTAGAATGTATGCTACATCCTCTTCCTTTTTGAGGTGATTTATATCGTCAGGTTTCTGTGGCTGGGAGCCCACAATCAAACTATCAGTTATAAGTGTGTAATTCATACCTGAAATCAGCAGGCACTGATTGCATCAGCTAAACGAAGCAGCAGCTCTTACTTCTATGGAGAAATTAACCAGAGTTGGATTTCTTTTTTTCCTTTCAGGGCCATTTATATCAAATAGAAAACGTTGTGTGCACAAGTTAAATTAAACTTTACGGGGTAAACCTCGGGCATAGTCTGTGCATTTTACAGAGAGGGACATGGAGAAGTATCTGATTGGGACCCCTCCATAAAGGTACAAGTAATTAGGTTATTAAAGCACAGTCATATTGGTTTAACTAGAAGCATCATAGTAGATCCTTATCCAATAATAACTGAAGGTAGGAAGCAAAATCCAACACAACGAAGGAAATATTTCATAGTAATTCCTCCTACACCGTCCGAATAGTAATGGAACAGTAATTGACAGAAAGAAACCCATCAGCGAGGCCAGCCACAACCAATCATACCACAGACCCTCACATTTCTCAGAAACATAGCTTAGCCGAGGTAACATTACACAGAAAAATTTATACGAACCGAGACTTGGAATGGAATGCTAGACATAAATGTTGGGAAACAAATAGAATAGAGACGAAACTGACCCAGGTCGTGGTGATACTCATAAGGGTTCATCATCATCCTCTTCATGGCTATATTGTACTCCTCCATCCGGTTCCTGGAATTAGAGGCCCTCCTGCTTGTGGGGTTGTCCTCAATCCCACTGTCTGGTAGTTTGCAAAAGATTTGATGATTCAACCTAGCTGGGTTATTCTGAACCATAGAACCGCGTGCCGATTTCTCCTTCCTCTGCTTTGAAAGCGCATCAATGTCGAGAGATGTTCTGAATAGTGAAGGGAAGCCAATATTAGGAACAGTGCTCATCTCTGCTTCTCCCTTTGTTTGTCTGCTACTGAGAGTGGATGTCAGATTATATGCCCTTTTATTGATGAAACTATGATTTTGACTATAAAGCCCTCAGATATTAACATTAGCCCGCGTTTTCGATTTATGAGGCCGGTGACTGGTGACATCTGTCTCCTTGTTTGGTTTGCCACAGCACAAATGAATTTTTTTAAAAAATAATTTAAATAATATTTATTGTGATTTTATAATTATTATTTCATCTATTAAATAATCATTTTAAGCACCAAATCAAATAAAAATAAAAAATTAATTTTATCTCTCATGTCTCTATTTATTTACTTTTCATATTTTTTTATTTTTATATTTTTCAATCAAACTGATTATATATATATGTGAGAATAATGTGGCTTTTCAAAATCAAAAAAGTTTTAGAGTAATAAAAAAAATAAAAATGTACATAATTTTTTTTTATTTAAAAGACATTTTACTATTTATTTACTTAAAAAAGTTTAGATCTATGTAGTTATTGTAAGAAGAGGTAAAAATAATGTTTGATAAAATTTTTATTTGTAGCTTTTAAAAATAAATTTGATTAATAGAATATTTATAGTATTGTATTAAAAATTATTGTGATTGTATAAAATGGTGATAAAGAATATATGTTAGAATTTTATTTTGATAATAAAATTTCAAAGAATTTTATATTGAATTATTAAAATAATATATACTAATTAAAAACTTAATTAAAATGAATAATATAGAGATGAAAATTAAAGATTCAAGTTCAACAGTAGAATTGTAAACAAAATTGAATTAAAAAAATATTTTTGTTATAAAAATTAAAAAATATATATGTGAAATTTGCATATCCTATATGTGTGTGTGTGTGTGAAAACATAGGAACAATTTGTGTTTTTGTGAAAAATAAATAAAAATATGACAATAAAAAAATCTAATAAGACATTAAAGAAAGATATATACAAAGATAACAATAGGTTTGCAATAAATATATATTTAAAATTCGGTTGAAATAAACAAATAATAAATCATAATTTTACCATAACTCTTAAAATTATTTTTAGGATGCAACTTGCTTTATACTTACTATCTAAATGCATTAGAAAAATGTAGAGAAAGAGTAGATGAATTCTATTGAGGGGTCCCATATACTTTCTTCTCACTCATTCTTTTTTTCATTTTTCTATCTCTCTCTAAATTTATGTAATTAAACAGTAAACACAAAAGATTCATTTTGCCTAGAATGCTTATCAGAATTCATTGCCGTTTTTAAAAAAACATTAAGAAATTATGAAAAAATTAATTAAACATAAATTTGCAACTCTTACTATGAAAAAAAAAAACCAAAAGCAAAATTTACAATAATTACACATAGAACCTAACTAAAACGACAGATATTGTATGAATTACTCACTATTTTATTAATCAAAATCCTTTTCTATTTACTTGTCATTAGAGAGATAAAAATAAAGAGAGTGACACAAAAGATTAAAAATATATATGGGACATATTTTTTCTTTTTCTATCCACACCTTTTCTCTTTATTTACCTTCAATAAGATGACATTTTACTTACACTGAATTAGAAAATATTCAAACTCCTATTCTATACTTATCTTTTTAAATTTTAGTATATTTAAAATTTATCTGTTGATGAATTTAGAATTTGTGAAATTCCTTTATCTTTTTCAATTATTTTTTTGTCATTTGGTATAATTTGTAACTCGCCAGAACATTTATCTTATTTATTTTTTTCCCCTCCAATACCAATTACTATCATAATTTATAAACCGAGAAACGCGATAAACATGGAGTGGAGTGATAATAATTTCATAACTTCCAATCACTAATGAACAAAAACTAACTTGAAAAATCTCCTCATAACTTCATTTAAAATCCCATGATTGGATCATTGGAGGTGAATTTATATGGTTATTATGCAAATTATGATTTGAAATTCGTGACATAATCAAAAAATATACTCCTATAAGTATGCCACTGTATAGGTAAAAGAAAGAAGGGTGATTCTATGATATCACTTATATAATGTGTCACTATCTATGTAGCCAAATTTTATCCAATAGATTAATAAGTTTTTTATCTTTAAATTATATTATTTATTAATTATTGATTTAGTGGACAAAATTTTGCCAAAACAACAAATACTACTAGTATTATCATAAAATTGTCCAAGAAACATATAGCTATAATCATAATAGATTTTTTCCCTTTTTTTATTTGAAAAAATATCTACTTACGATTTTTTTCCTCTTTATAATTGAACTTGTAGTTTCCAGAGAATTATACCGTTAAAAAAATCCTTCCTATAAGAATATTGAATTCCATCGAATTAGAAACATGTTCCTAGTGTTAGAATTAATAAATACTGGTTCAATTACGCATAAAACCCTAAATCCTACATCTTGGATACTCATGATCACACAATTGAATTAAGATACATACTTGGCTTAGAAAAAGAAGAAGCCTTAAGAAATCACTTTACTTGATTGGTTTCTCTTCTTTTCCTCTTTCTTGATTGGTACATCGAATTTTCTTTAGCGATAAAAACCTTGCACTGTTGTTTTACCTATTGTCTATTTTTGCAATCATGTATGTGTAACCACTTAATGGGTAGAGAGCGGACCAATTAAACATATTTTAAATTCTTTTAATTTGATATGTTCATCATATAACCAGATATATGGCTAGGACTTATTTGGCTATTAAAACAATAATTCATCTTAAAGATAATAAAAACATAATTATCTTCAATTATTTAAATTAAAGATAAAAATAAAGTTTAATTATTTATCTCATTATCAGACCACATTCCAACATTCTCCCACTTGACCTGATAAATAGACATTGTTATATCCTAATAGCATAAACATGAGGCTGCATAAAAATAAATCCCATTCAATAACATCATCATACTTACCTTAATATGTAAATCATCAAATGTGAGTTATGACAATTGCATATAATTTCTATAATATACTTCCTTCCATATACTACATCATTTGTAACTCACCATTTACAATCCATAAACATCAATTATATACATACATAATTTCATCATGGTCTCTTATCATGTCTTGTAAAGACTTTCCTATTATGTCAATCATAGTAACTATTATGAATACATTACCATTAGTAACAAGAAACACATAATTAAGTAAGAAACAAAAATTGAGCTCAAAGTGTCAACATAATATCAATCATAAAAACAATCAAAACTCATTTTATGTACATGTTCTTTAAATGCTTTTAGTTGTAACCCTTTTGTCAAAGAATCTACAATCATTGCTTCAACTCTGATATTTTCAATAGACACCCTCTGTTTTTTGACTTCCTCCTTAACGACAAAAAACTTTAACTCAATCGACATGTTTGGTTGGGTAGGAGAAAGGGAAAAGGAAAGTGAAAATTTGATAAAATTATAATTCTACCCTTATAATTATTACTTATCAATATTTAATATTATTTATCAATCATTATCTAATCATTAAAAGTAAAGGCATTATAGATATTTTCCATCTACAAAATTACCTTTTTATTTTATATTTTCATTTCTATCCCTAACTTTCTGCATATCAAATGGGCCAAATATACTTTGTTCCATTCGAGCATTTGTCATTTTTGGAGAAGAAAATAGCTATATCATTATCACAAAACATTTTTAGTGGCTTGGTAATAGTGTCAACAACTTTAAGTCAAGTTTTGCAACTATAATGCATGATTCGTTGCTTCATAACAAGCCACAAACTTTGCTTCCATTGTGGATGAAGTAATGATGAACTCTTTTGCACTTTTCTATTAGATTGCCTCTTCTGCTAGTAGGAATAGATAACCAAACATAGACTTTATGTTGTTAAGGCATCCAACAAGATCTGAATATGAGTATCCAAGGATTTCCAAGTGACTAGATTTTCTATAGATGAGCATGTACCCCTTTGTTCCTTGTAAGTACCTTAGTACTTTCTTAGCAACCTTCCAATAATTCATTCCTGGATTGATTTGATACCTACCCAACATTCCAACCGTGAAACAAATATCCAGTCTAATGCAAGTTTGCAAATACATTAAACTACTTACAACAGAAGCATATGGAATGATTCCATTTGCTTATGTTCTAAATCATTTATTAGGCATCACTTAAAACTAAATTTATCCCCTTTTTGTATAGGAATAATTCCAGTTGAACACTTGTCCATATTGAATCTCTCAAAATTTTTTTCAATGCATGCTATTTGAGACAATCCCAACAATCCTTGAGATTTATCATGAAATATTTCAATTCCAATCACATAAGATGTCTCTCTCATATCTTTCATTTTAAAATTCTTTAAGAAAAAAATCTTTTGTTTAATGCAACAAGCCCAAATCATTAGTAGCAAGCAAAGTATCATCAACATATAAAATTAGAAAGATAAACTTACTTCCACTGACTTTTTAGTATATACAACGATCAATCATGTTTTTTTTCAAATGCAAAAGATGTTATGGTATCATTAAAGTTGATATACTATTGTTTGGAGGCTTGTTTAAATCCATATATTGACTTCTTAAATTTACACACCATTTGATATTTTCCTTTAACTTGAAAGCCTTCTGGTTAGTCCATATAAACTCTCCTTAAAATTCCCATTTAAAAATGTTATTTTTACTTCTATTTGGTGTAACTTTAAATTATAATGAGCCACCAATGCTAAAATAATTCTCAAAGAATCTTTCTTCGAAATTGGTGAAAAAATCTTAGTATAATTAATGCCACCTTTCTGAACGCAGTCTTTGGTAACAAATATAGCCTTATATCGTTCAATATTGCCATTTGAGTCACGCTTGGTATTAAAATTTCATTTACACCCAACTTGCTTTAAGCTTTTTGGTAATTCAATGAGATTCCAAACTTTGTTTTGTTCCATAGGCTTCATCTCTTCTTTCATGGCATTAATCCACTTTTCAAACTCATCACTTTCTATGGCTTGTGAAAACAAAACTAGATCTTTTTTAATTCCAAGATCAAAATCTAACTCTTGTAAACAAATCACAATCATCTGAAATAGCCAATCTCCTTTCTCTTTGAGATCTACGTAATGGTATTTCTTGTTGTTCAGGTGGGTCAAACACTTATGAGTTAGTTTCTTCATGGAGTGTTTCATCATCCAAATATTGTTCAATGTCATTTTCAACCACTAGAATGATATTTGGAGTAGGCATTGATATAGGAATACTTTCAGGTAGAGGAATATCTACCTTGATTCCCTTTATATCATATCTTGTCATTCATTACTCCCAATAACTTCACCATTTTCCATGAATCTTGCATTTCTAGTTTCAACAATCTTCAAGCTATGACTTAGACAATAGAGCATACACTTTTTAGACTTCTTTAAGAAACCAATGAAGTAATCGCTAATCATTTGAGAATCTAATTTCATTTTCATGTGATTATAAATTCTTACTTCTGTTATACAACCTTATACATGTAAATGTCTTAAACTAGGTTTTCTACCAATCTTTAACTCAAAAGAAGTCTTTGGAACTACCTTGCTAAGAATCTTATTACGCAGATACATTGCAATTTTCAATGCATACATCCATAATGACTTAGGTAATGAGGAATTACACATCATTCTCTTAACCATATCCATCAAAGTCTAATTATGCTTTTCTGCAATATCATTTTGTTGAGGTGTGTCTGGCATAGTATACTGTACATATATGCCATGTCTTTTAAGAAATTTTGCAAATAGACCTGGACATTGACTTAATTCATGATGTTTACCATAGTACTTACCACCTATATCAGGTCTTCCAAGTTTTACTTTTCTGTCTAATTGTCTTTCTTGTGATTTTTCCTTTAAGCAAATAGACAAACCCATAATGTGAAAAATCATCTATAAAGGTAATGAAATACTTTTCTTCACTAAAGGATGGAGCATCAAAAGGTCCACATATATTAGTATGTATAATTTCAAGAAGTTGAGTGCTTTTTATGGCTACTTTCTTGTTATGTTTGGTTTGTTTTCCCTTAATACAATCCAAACATAAATCAAGATTAGTAAAATCTAAATTCAGAAGAATCTCATTCTTTATTAATCTTTCTAATCGTTCCTTTGATACATGTTCCAAACGTTTATGCCACAAGTAAGCAAAATGATCATTTAGCAAATTACGTTTGATTCTGATGTTATGATGAACTATCAATAAAGATTCAACAAAATAATTATCAAGTTTCAATTTATATAAACCATCAAAAAGAATATCAGAACCAATACAAGCAATATTTTTAAATAAATTGAAACAACCATCTCCAAACTTAATATTAAATCTAGAAACATCTAACTTAGATAAAGAAACAAGGTTTATAGCAACTGAACATACATAAAGAGTCCTTAAAATGTCTAAATGATAACCAGTATCTAATACCAAATGATAAGTCGCTATGCCTTCAATTAGAACTTTCATGCAGTTCCCCATAGATAAAAAGCTTTCATTTGGATTTGTGGTATTATATACATAAGTAGTAGCACCATAATCAAATCACCAAGTATTATAAGAAATTTCAATTAAGTTTGATTCAATACATACTAAAGCACTAGGTTTATCTTTTTTTTTAAACCAAGCCTTACATTTTTGGCAATCCTTTTAATAGTGACCAACTTTCCCACAAAAGTGACATTTGCTTGCCTTTTGTTCCATCTTTTCAACCTGAGAAGCATTAACAGACATTTTTCCTTTTTTAAACTTGTTTGGCTTTCACCTAAAGTTCTTTACTAACTCTTTGACCCATAAGGTTAATTGAATAACTTCCTTGTTTCGTCAGTCTTATTTCCTCTTGAACAAGCATATTGGCTAATTTACTAACATTTCACTTATCTTTACTAGTGCTATAATTGATTTGAAATGGCTTGTACTTAGGAGGAAGTGAGTTCAAAATGCAATGCATAATAAAGGAGTGATCCACATACATCCTTAAGAATCTTAATCTTGCTGCAATGTTAGTCATCTCGATAATATGCTCTTGCATACCTCGCAACCCATCAAATTTCATGATCATGAGTTCTGCCATTAAGCAACCTACAAGTGACTTGTCTGCAATGCAGAAGCGTCCTTCCACAAACTAAAGGTATTCCTTCACACTTTCTGTTTATGGAATAATTATCTTAATGTTGTTGGCAATGGTCATTCGCATAAACATAAGACTTAATTTGTTAGAACATTCCCATGTTTTATGGTGTGACCTTTCTTCCTCGCTGTTTAAATCAATAATAGCAGCAAGTTTAGCTTCTATAGGTGTCAAGTCAAGATTCAAAACACCTAAGTTAAACTTGACTTATTCGCATTATTCAAAAAAGTTCACACCATCAAACATAGCAACAGATGAAACTTGTAAATGAAGAGTAACAACTACAAAATAACACATACTTGCTCAAAATTTAAAGGTTCAAATAGATTGAGATAAACAATCAATTATATAATCAAAGTATATTATAACTCTCATTTAGATAGATCCTATAATATACTATCATAATTTAAATGACATAATTTATCTTTATTAGTAAATTAAGATTCTCAATTAAATACATACATCATCTTCAAATAAACAAATATATATTTAATTAAAGAAATTTAATTTATTATTTTAATGTCCACTATTTGTAGAACAATTGATTTGCTTTTAGATAAATCTTAAAAGTTTGACAATTAACAAATTTAAATTTACAATAATAGACATTTATTTAATAATATATAAAAGATAATTATTATGCATTTTTATTTCTAAACTTTATGATTATCTTTATTTGAAATTTATTGTCCTTAAAATTTGGCCACTTCAGTGACTAACAAATAATCATAAAAATAAATTTCAAATCACATAATAATTTTCTCAAACAAATATATATATTTATATATTAAATTAAAATGAAGAAACAACAAAATAATATAAAGTAAAATAAAGTAACATTATTGATTGTATTCATGACTCACATCACGTTATTACTATATACACTACTTCCCTTTATTGACTCTCATGGAATTAATGCATCATATACAGAATATGCTGATTATATCCAATTCATACTCAAATATTTATATTATATGAAGGCAAATTGGGGTAAATCCCGTAGGATACGAATCAACATCAAAATTTATGAAGGTAATGTGGGATAATGTCGAAATCACGTAATTCCTTTATTTAGTGGGATTACTTCTCTAAACCATATACAGTATAATTACAAGAAAAGAAGAGAAATCATAGTATCCTAATTGCAATCAATTTCATTCCCAAACATCAATTTTTCAAAACATGAAGAAACGATGATTCTTAATCTATGGAAAATCATGAAATCCGAAACCTTGCTCTGATACTCATTGTTAGAATTAATTAAAATTATGCAGATTCAATTATGCATAAAATCCTAAATCCTAAATCCTAAATCTTGAATATTCATGATCACACAATTAAATCAAGATACATACCTGGCTTAGAAGAAGAAGAAGCCATCAAAAATCACTTTACTTGATTGGTTTCTCTCTCTTTCCCCTTTCTTGATCAATACACCCAATTTTCTTTAGTGATGGAAAAAACCTGCACTGTTATTTCACATATCGTCTATTTTTTGCGATCATGTATGTATAACCGTTTAATGGGTAGAGAAAGGACCAATTAAGTATATTTTAATTTTTTTTAATCTGGTATGTCTATCATATAACCAGATGTATAGTTGAGATTTATCTACCTATTAAAACAATAATTTATCTTAAAGATAATAAAAACATAATTATCTTCAATTATTTAAATTAAAGATAAAAATAAAGTTTAATTATTTATCTCATTATCAAGCCACATTCCAACACCTAATATCTAATTCCTTTGGCAACCTCAAAGAAATGAGCAACATTGTCCTCAGGTGTACCAACTACAATGCCATGACCAAGATTCAAGATATGTTTGCCTCTACCTGCTTTTCTCACAGTATCATATATTCTATCAGTGATAAACTGCTTTGAACCAAAAAGAACACCAGGATCCACATTACCCTGCAATGCTATATTTGGTCCCAATCGCCTCCTTCCATCAGCCATATCAACCGTCCAATCCAAACTAACCACGTCCACACCACTCAAAGCTAGTCTCTCAAGCAGGCCTCCGCTTCCACTTGCATAAAGTATTATAGGGAGTTGTGGGTGGGTTTTCTTCACAGTTTCTACAATCAGCTTCAAGTAAGGCAAGCTGAATTCTTCAAAATCCGCTGGACTCAGCTCTGTTGCCCATGAGTCAAAGATCTGAACAGCTTGAGCTCCCATGTCGGCTTGGTATTGAATGTATCTTGCCATTGAGGTTGTGAATTTCTTTAGTAAAGAATGGAGGACCTGTGGACAAATTACACTTCGGTAAAAATAAAATAATGTAGAGTTTAGGAAATACAGCTAGATTGGCCACAAAGACATGGCATTTTCAAGCAAAACTAACTATTTCCAAGCCTTAATCAGATAGAGAGAAAGTTCACTCTGTCCTAGATCTTTCTCTCTTTCTCTAATCTCTATAGCTCCCAATCTTTTTAATTTTCTACATTAGATATAATTGATTAGGATGGAGTATTACTATAGCCATCCCATGAGATCTAAACACTGCTGACAGCCTAACAAAGTAATCATAGGTTGACAAGAATGCCACGTTTTCCAGTATATAAGAGAAAAGTGGAAATTTAAGTAGAAGGCCATTCAATAGAACCTTAGAATGTGGAAGATACAGACTTAAATCCCCTCAAGTTACATGACAATCATGTTGGAGAGAGAAAGATAAGAATGACTAACTTAAAGTATACATATTTATTTCTTTCCAAGCAGTTTGTAAATTTTAATTGAATGACTAACTTACGCACTGATTGATGACTGAGTGGATTGACCAGTCCTTATTAGATTTTTAAATCCTAAATAAAACTAGCACAGACCAATGATGTTCTGTAAGTTGTAAGAATTGATTTGCCATAGTGACAAACCCTATTGGACTTGAGTAACAGGGAAAAATGGTTGAAGATTACCTTGGGTTCAGAGAAGGCCAATCTCTTTATTTTTGAGAAGTGTTTTGATGAGCCCCCTTCAACTACATATGATGCTAAGGTGAAAGGAGCCCCGACAAAGCCAAGAACTGCAGCTTTATTACCTACCTGCAATCAATAATGAAGCTTTTTAGATTTGATAAGATAATAAGACATATGGTACAAATGTTACACATTCATTTGGAAAAAGAAAAACAATAAAGCAACAATTATATGAAATTAAGAGGTTATACATTAGAACCTCCACAAAGCTATATAATTTACCATAATGCATGTAACAATTTAGAAACGTTGAGACATATAGATAACCTTGCTCAGTAGAATAGATAGTTTTGCCAGGATTATGCATTATCCTAGATACTACATGACAAAAACCTTCAATCACCTTCTACTTGTCATTAAAACCCTGCAGCCATGACACACTGCCACTGGCCATCCATGAAATAAAGTGCTTTTTACTCAAGCAAACATAAAGATCTCCCTGTCATAAGGTACTTGACCAAACTCAAAGGCTTGTGTTGTATAAGAGTAGATGTTAAATAAAAGCATACATTCCTAAGGTGGAAACTTATAATGACATAAGACCAGTCAGACCTCTTTCTGCAAAATTTTTAGTGCTTCGCCAACATATGGAACTGAATCTTCAGGAACAAACTCCCTCACTTGATCAACCTGGGCAGCTGTGAAAATGGGATCAAATATGACAGGACCCTTACCCTTCACAATATCAAAGGGTATATTCATTCCAGAAAGTGGGGTAAGAATGTCTGAGAATAAAATCACCTGTCACAAAGAGCAACTTTAAGGACAGTGAAATGAGAACCATAACACAAAAAGTAGGGCAGCGAAAGTGTCCCAGAAAGCATAAATTTATTTATGTGAGCTTGAAAGGTTTCTTACCCCATCAGGCTTGAACACATTCCATGGTTGTAATGAAATTTCCACTACAAGATCAACATTTTCAGATCTTTCACGGAAAGAAGGATATTTCTCACAAATGGTTTGGTAACTCTGGTTAATAAAGGTTAAAAAATTAGATCTATTTTCATTAGGAAATTCACTAGGAAAACATATTCATAACAAAATCATAAATGCAGGCTATTGCCTGCCACAAATGTTTCCTAAAAGGGACAGTAGCACATCACAAGCAATTCATAAAAATTAACTTTGTTGGCAACTTGGCACAAATTTTACTCTCGACAGCAATATTGGCATTTCAATTTAAGTGACAGAAACAAAATTCCAAAGTAACCGGACAAGGGTTGTGAAAATTTTAAACAAATAGTTAGACTACTCTTAATCTGGAAAGTGCTAAACGATTTTCTGAAAAGGTAGATTGATTTGGAAGATGTTATCACGCCTTTAGCTATGTTTGGTTGCAAAGAAAGGGAAAAACTGCCACAGGAGCACCCAGGACTGTTAATATAATGTGAGCACCTTACACAATAAATGTCTGTGTCATTCCATGTGCAGTTTGTTTTCCTTAAAGCAACTTGCTCACCCTAGACCTGTGAAGGAAAGCCTATTCTGATCTAGTCTCTCATTTTAGTAAAAAGAGTATGCAAATTGCAACAGAGATTTCTAAAGAATGTGGGAAAACTGAAAACACAAAAAATGTTCTAAAGTTACAATTAAATTACTATCCTTTTCAAAAGAAGTTAACTATGAATGAATTCCCAAATACCGAAAAATTTTAAAGTAACCACAACTGTTAGATGCATAAACCTGCCTTCATGTACCTCCCTGCTTGCCTCATAAGCCAAACTGGAGGTCTTTCAACATCTATTCCACGAACAGCGTTAAGCAAAAGTGGTTCAGGAGAAGTTGTTGCTTTAGATTCAACAATTGTTCCTGGATGCGATTTTTGAAAATTTAGATAAACAAATATCATAAATTACCTGGATCCTTCATGAAGGGAACAAATATTAGAAGTTTGAAATGAACTTCATTTAACAAAACAAATACGAGTCAGCGTGCCATGCACTGAAAATGACAGCCTAGAACACACGGGGGACTGCAATAATATGTTTATGCTAAAATAGTTAGAAGTATTATGTTACGCACTTTCTATAGCAATAAAAAATTGTCCACTTCAGTTCAAAGCCATATAATTTAAGACATTATTTGGCGGCACGAGAATTCATAAATCATCCTTTCTCATGGAAGCCTGCAATGTTACATGAATATATCAAACCAAGATTTGGCAATTAGAGAGACAACTTGTGAATAATAAAAATCCATGACCTCAGTCTTGGCAATCAGTTTATGAAAATTCATTTTAATTTGACAAACACAATCCTAATCCAATGGGGAAAAATTGACATCAAAATCAGGGGAGGCCAAAACATAGAAAAGAAAAAGAAACCCAATTGCAATCTCCAAAGGTTGAGCTTGGTATAAGTTTTCCCCAGCACAATCTCCCACTCGCCCACCTCCCCAAAACGAGGGGAAATTCGGAGACATATTGGGCCAACAAGGGAAGCATTTGTATTCGCGAAATGGGCTATAACGTAGATATAATATTACCTCCAAGGGAGCAAGAAATTTGGAACCTCGATATGGAGGAGAAAGCTAAGCATGATCTTGTGGGCGCAGACGAAGGAACAGAGGTATAGGGTAGAATAGAACTGAAGCTACTGTTAATGCAAGACATGTTTGAAGTTCAAGCTCCTTTCGCAGTCCTTATGACATCTCCCCCCAGATTGCTCCGTGATTTCAATTTTGCCTGTGGCGAAGCGCGAGGAGGTTACTCAAAGGGAAAAGTTTTTTTTTTTTTTTTGGGTGGTGTTTGAAAGCCCAGGGAGACTGAGGTGAATCACCAACCAATAGCAATTCTTAATGCATTCCTATGGTACGTCGTATTATTTATATACATAACGGTTAAATTTTATTTTTTATCTGAATCTCACTTATATT
Organism: Erythrophleum ivorense; assembly: GCA_026724425.1. Lineage (NCBI taxonomy): Eukaryota > Viridiplantae > Streptophyta > Magnoliopsida > Fabales > Fabaceae > Erythrophleum > Erythrophleum ivorense. The sequence continues at coordinate 815,250 of JAIUCV010000268.1, forward strand.
ATGTATAGAACTCATTTATACACAATCATTAATTTTTTTAGATATACTATACACTAGGTGCATTAACAAAATTTTCACCAACCAACCCTTGAAGCCATCGCCATGTCAGCAATAGCACCAACGACGTGAAATATAAAATACATGATAGTTTAAGAGTAAAGACTAAAGACACAGTTTGATTTTAAAAATATAACCCGAAATCTCCACGAAAGTTTGTAACTCGAGTTAGTTTTCAATTGGATCAGACTGTATTTTGATAGACTAATTCAATATATATATATATATATATATAAGCACTGTGTTATAAACTTTGAGTAAGAAATTTATAGTGAAAAATAAATTTACAGATTAAATTGTGTAGAGACATATCTTTTTATGGATCATATTGTATATTTATTTTAGTTTCACTCAAAATGATTACAATTATTGTAATTTTTTATTATAAATAAATGTTTTTATTACACCAAAATTTGTAATAAAGGTTATTATTTGAAAGTGAAATGTCTTGTTAATAAAAATTGGCTTAATTGGTGAAAAAAAAATGATAAAATCGTTGATGTTATTCGTATTGAACCAAGATTCTCAAATGTTTAATTGGATGGATGTTTGTTTGTTTTTTGATAAATTTTGATTCCATGCTAATCTTTATACTTAAGTGTAAAATTGAATTTTAAACATATCATTGACGTCCTAATTGGTATTGTTGAATTAACCTGCCTATATTACAATTTTTTTGTGCCAAAAGAAATTATGCCAAAAATAATAAAAATCACAAAGGAAAAAAAAAAGGTAATGCTTAATAATACTAACTATTCATAAAATATGATGCAACGCACATGATGAGTTCAAGTAATATCAAATTTTTTTTTCTTATCTAACTCAAATAAAGCTATATTATTACCTAATTAATTATATTGGCCCGACAAAAAAAACTTTACATGCCCTTTTTTTTTTGGGCCATAAAACACCGCACGAGTTCAAGAGATTTTTTTCAATTTAAACTCAGGTCAGAATGTGCGTACTTGTGCGCAATTATGACTAATAATAATGTAAATAGTATTAATTTTGTTTAATATGCAATGGTAATCAAATTGCAAGAGGCACATTTCTATCTGCATCCATATATACAATCACGGAGAGGAGGTATTTGATTCTCAGGAAAAGAGAATGTTCTCTCCTCTAGGTACGAAAATGCCAAACAAAATAGTATGTAAATTTGACTTCGTGAAGGACGTTGTCAATTTGATTTTGTAAGGAAAATTGTCAACGTAGATTCAAAAAATAAATAAATAAATAAAAATGGATGAATTTCTCTTTCTCTTTTTCTTATTTAGAGTAGTTTAATATCTGAATTATACAAAAACTTCCTATAAACTAGGAGCTCTATTTGAACTTGGATTATTACCAAATAGCTAAATCGGCATTCATGAGCCAGGGCAAAGTTTGAATATCATGCTTTGATAAAATATTTGTCTGATAAGTAAGCGATGAAGATAAATGAACAACTACAGATCACACAATTTAGGAGAAAAAAATCGAAGCACAGTTAAAATGGAACACAAGGATTATGGATTGCATCAGATCGAGCTGATTGCAATTAAATTATTACTAATTTTAAATGAAAAAAAGAATGTCACTGCATAATTACAAGTTAAAAAAATTGGGGGAACAAAGAAAAAGAGAAGAATGGGAGAAAAATATATTAGAAAATGGTGTCTGTTGTAAGTTTCCTTCTTGGAGGAGCAGTCTCCACGATCTGCTTCTGTAGGTCCATGAATGCAGAACCATTATTAGCAAATAGTCTTCTCAAGTTGATAACAGAAAGTTCACTAAAGCTAGCAACAGCAAGATCAGCCTGCCCAAGATCATACCTGCATGTTTTCAACATCAATCAATTTCTGAATGTTGCATGAGCAACTTCATCAAAAGTTCATGAGTAATCCTGTTTATGACCCAAAAAACCAAATTGAACACATTCTAACCATCTAAACAGTGTTTCCATATGCATGCACCAAACAGAATACTTGCATGCCTGATATGATTATGGTACTTGAATTTCATGTGAACATCTTACTAGCTCTACTTATACATTATTGAAAGTTACTCACGCAGGATGAGTGCCAATTAATGCTATAGCCATCATTGTACAGTTGTGTGCAGCAGTGACTCCTCTAGGATCATCTTCAAAAACTACACACTTGGAAGGTTTCCGATCTACCTGCGAGGAATTTAGGCAGACAGGTTAAAAGCTAGCATTGTATTGTATCAGAATAAGAGAATTTGTTTGGGGCATTGAGAATTCTTAATAAACTTCCTTTAATAAGATGTTTCATGCCCAAGCATTACAGACTAGCAGAATGAAAATCATGGAATCAAAATTAATTGTACAAAACATACCAATGCCATGTTTGAAATCAATTTGCCATGATTAAGATGCTATTATGATTGTCATCTAAATAAGGAAGATACCAGTTACCATATCTATATAAAGATTTGGAGATGTAGTTAATATATCCTGACCTCTAAAACAAAACAAAACAGTTCATTTCTATGAAAACAAAAAACAAAAAAGCAAAATTTGTTCTATTCTCAGTTTGCATTGAGCAACAAGATGGTCTTTCAATAACCCTCAAAAGCCTCAACTTCAAAATACACGAAAACCCAGCTCCGCTAAACATTTCATTCACTATAAATCCTGTGTTATTTTATCATAGACTACTCCTTTCACTTTTGTAAAAATGTATTTAGTATTGATAGAGTCAGAAACTTGACCAAAATGAATTAAATTATATGGTATTGAGTAAAGAAAAAGATATCAATAATGATCACAAAGTTCTAGTAATAATATCAATTTCAAGCCTGAAATCATCTGAATATACCTTGACAGCAGCAGAAAGAAATCTATGCGCTATTGACTCCATTCCATCTTCTTCAGTCACAATTGCCTATAAAACAATAATGTAGCAATCAGCAACAACCAAATTTGTGAGCATGTTGATATATAGAGTATAGCACAAAATGGCTCAATTATCAGTTCGGCTAACCCCAGAAAATGTCTTGGCCATCTGGTGAAAGTGTTTTCAATCTCTCTAATGCATACACTAAGTCACAGCAAAACCCCAAATTTCTTGACCCCAAAGAGGAGAAAAAACAAAAAAGGCAAAACCCCAAATTTGTCACTGGGACCGATTGCATTAAAAGAAATGAGATTTTCTGGTCTTTGAGCGCAATACAAGATCAACTAACTAAAGTTTGTTATCTGAACCAAATTGTTCACTATGCAATGCTTGTTTGTGAAAGCCAGGCACCTCACTGTTTCTAGAGCAATTTTTTCTTTTTTTTTAATATTGATTTCAGTTTCAACTTTTAACTCTTCTAAAATATTACCAACCTGGAAATACTTACTGAGCCCCATTCGTTCCAAAGCTTCTACCATGTTTCTTCTATCAAGACTTGAAACAACAGCACAGGGGATGCGAGCCGTATAAACTGCTTCCAACCAGTCTCTGAGACCCTCCATAGGTCTTTCAAGCTAGACAAAGATAAATGCAAGAAAGTCAGGTTCTTGCATTGGAAGCACAAAAATGACACCCCTCAGAAGAAAAAAACGCAACAACTTACTCTCAGAAGATCATCATAATATAACTGAGAAAACCTCAACTTCAGTCTACCTAGCTCATTTTCTGCCTTATCCCATAGAAAATGCAGCAAATTTGCAGAGGCTAGTCAGTGAAAATAAGATCAGCTTTTAGAACAAGGTTTAAGAATTGTAATGCTGACACTAACTTTCAGAAAGTATTACATCATAACTCAATGCCCACATACAATCAACTGACTGCAACTATTTTTAATTTTATCACTTTATTCCCCTTTTATGAAACAAGATTTTCTTTTGTTTTTTTTAACTTGATATATTTAATAAAATATTAAATATCATAGTTGAATTTTTTAATGAGATATCTCAGATGAAATACTTAATAGGAAGACCCTGGGATAACTGACCCATATTAGCCAAGCAACCAAGTTCGAAAAATACCCCTCTCACACACTTCGCCAATTGCCACCACCACATTTTTTTCAAGCTTTTTTTCAAGAACAAAGAAAATACCCCAAAGGGGTGACTTTTTTGGTCCAGGAGTCCAAATAAATGAAATAATTTTCATTACTAAAAGATTCTTCCTTTTATTTCCTTCATTTCAAGGTGATGGAAAGTCCCATCTACACCTATCAGAAAAGACCTATGGTCAATAATTTAAACATTATTATATCTTTCGTACATATACATATTAACATAAGCAATCAAATCCATATTTTAAACTCCCAAACCTTATGCAACACATGGTCAGCACCTGCATAAAGCATTAATCTTTGCACATCACCATTGTCAGGAATATCCTTTCCTGCAGAAGAATCAACGTAAGAAATGTGATAATCCTTAGCTCTCGAATGGTGCACAGAAGTCATCAAAAAAATTAAAAACTCAGCTATTTCTGATCTTTTCATTCAATTTGATACACTGATCCAGTGTATATGTGGATTGTAAGTATGATGCATGAAAAAGAAATCTCACAAACAAGGTGGACAAGGTTTCTGTTTGTTTCTTGAACTGGTATGATAGAGTACATTAACTCACATTTTATAAAAATGGCAGTATCTCTCATTAAGTCACTCTCATTTAGATAAATGGAAGAGAATGGAATGGAAAACAATGGAAGGAACCACCGAATCTCTTGTAGGCATTATTAATTCTAAAATAAAGAAAACCAAGGGAACAAGGTGTTCCATATGAATGCATTTTTCCTTCACTTATTATCCCCTTCAAAAGTGACCGGAAGGCAAAGGTAATGGAAAAGCTTTTAATGAAATTTTATGAACATCCAAGTTTATCCACCAACAACAAAAAAGGAAACAATTTTTTAAAAAAATTAAAATAGTAAGGTTCTATTTATAATAATAATTAAAAAAAAAAACTCTTTCTAGTCCAAGTGAGTAAGTCAAAAATCATTTCGCAAAAAAAGTAATTAACATACCCTCTTCTGAGGCAAGCTGATTCCATGCTTTCCACCTCAGAGCTTTACTATCAGCCTGACACACATGATGTGCCGCTATATTAGTCATAATGTGTGGTGACGAAATTATGTGTCTACGCTCTTCTCATCTCAAGACTTTTAGTCCTAGTAATCAGCCCCAAAGTAATTGATAGCTGGAGAAATCCACATCTTATACTTGATTGCAACAAAGGTCATAAAATCAATTTTCATCACTCAACATTTCTAAAGCTTGCTACACTACAGATTAGGCAACCATCTAGCATGATATAAGTCACTAAAAAACATTATTAAGAGCTTGAAACATACCACCACATTGTCCTAAGAGAAGATAAGACCATATGCTTCATCTGGCTTCATAGCATAACGTATCCGCTGGAGAAAACCTTCTTGCAATTTGTCATTCAGATAGTCCTGTTTTTAATAAGAATTAACATCATTAATTCATAATTATCGTATGCTTGCTTCGGAAAGTACGGTGACGCAACCTAACTCAACTTGAAGGAAGACCTGAAATATGTATCGTTATCAAATTGCCTTACCACGCCAACTTTTAACGGTCCATCGGCTCTAAAAGTCTCAAAGCCTTCGCCATATTCAGCCCCAATTGCCTAGAAGAAAACACGAAATAAAAAATAGGTTAGAAAGCTGAGAACACAAAAGTTCCAATTTGTTAACAATAGTAAGTTCACTGTTCCAATAAGAGTGCATCATAGCTAACAACAATAGATGATAAAACTTCAAACTTGGTTGGACGCAGAGCAATGAAAAAGTAGATAAAGCTAAATGCTCAAGAACTAGAACATCAGAATAGGAAAATGAGAAGGCTCTGTACCTCTTTCATGAAAAGCTTATTGGGCGCGAATTGCAAACCGTTAGCAGAGCCAAATTCATCGGACCCAGAAGAACAACGGACGACAGGACGATTCTTTAGCAGACCCAGAGGCCTTAATTTCTGCAAAAAGTATTTACAAAGCTTAAACCAGAGCAAATGGAAGAACAGGAAAAGAAAATGGAGAGAGAAGGAGAAGAAATTGCAGAGCGAGTCGAAGACGACAAGAGGGCGTGGGAAGGACTATATGAGAAGATGGTCCGAAATTGGCGCAAGTGGTGGAGTCCATCACAACACACTGTAAATGGTGGACATTGAGATGTTTTCGTAGCAGCTACTGCTTTATTCTGTTTTTGCCGTTGGCTGTGCTTCTCTAGTTCTGGGCCATTTCGTTTCCCAAATTTGACGTGAGACTCGGAAGAGCGGGTTAATCATGTGGATTCATGTGGTCGCTACTCTCCAGTCACGCGACGTATCCCAAGCATCTTCCATTGATAACGAAATGGAGAAGTCCATGTTTTACGTGCAGACATCAATGTTTTACATTTCAAACGGAACATTGAATCCGTGAGGTTGTTTGATTGCAGGAGTTTTAGTTGAATTGATGACATTATAAATATAATATATATATATATATATATTAGATAATTAATTTTAATATATATAATTATATGTTATATTATAAAAAACGCTTAGATGTAAAATTTATGACTTTCAAATAAAAATTTATTGTGCAAGCCAAATATAAGCATAAGATAGTCATCACTCATATTATAACTGCTTTGTTATTATTATTACTTTTTTAATATAACAAGTTTGAAACATAATTGATTCACTCAAATATACAGATTCAAAACTTAAAAGGATGATTCGACGCTTAAAAAAGGCATCAGATTTCCTTTTTTATAATGACCTGGCCAGTTTGTTGTTTGTTTTTTCATTCAGTTCTTGGGTCAATCCCTTAATATATAAGTTGAGTATTTTAAAGATTTTACTTACATGTCATATTTGTATTTAAAAACTTAATAGTATGCACATAAGAAAATTTATCAAAACATAATCCTAAAGAAATTACCTTTTTTGAGAAAAATCAAATCCATAGTCATCCTCATCTGAAGAGTGCTTGGTAATCTCTTATATTTGTACGTAAGATAATGGACTATCAAATAGTTTGATATTCAATATTTTTATATTTGTTAAATATTAATATATATAAATTTCAAAGACCAAGAATTTTAAACTTCTTAGTATTAATATATTTTCATATTTGGCCAATATATATATATATATATATATTCATAATATGGAAATTTCTAATGTAAACATCTTAAAACCATAGTAAAACTGTTTGTATGCTAAATACGTGATAATATAAAAAGGTGTTCTCAAAAATTCAAAATTCATATCCGTCCATGTGCAAAATTTGTTTCTTTTCCCTTGTAATCATTTTGTAAATAATTGAATTTAAGAAAGAAAATGATGGTTCAAAATTAGCAGACTTCTTGTTAAAATGATCAGAAATTCAATAGAGTCAAATAAATCAAAAGTCACAATCCCAGTAAGATACTTGTATACCAGGATGTGATTCACAAGGGAATTCACCCATAAACATGACTTATTTTGTACAAAAACCATCGGCTTGTCCAAATCATTAGTAGGGAATCTCAGTACCCCGTCTTGTCACTGAAATTTTTTTTTTTCCTTTTCTTGTTTTTGGTTCTGAACTTCTTAGTCTCTTTGTTAAAAAAAAAAAGAAAGAGCAAGACTGTAAACTTACTAATTTGTTACCTTATAATTGAGAACTTTTACTTTAACCAAGGGAACTTCAGTCTAAAAAGAAAAAGAGGGAAAAAAAAGAATATTCAGAAACAACCGAAATTTGTATAAAAATATTATATTAGAAATTGATAAGCCAGTTTATCAAAAAGAAAGAAAAAGAAATTGATAAGCCATCTCCTTCTCTATCACTCTCCAAAATCTTGATGTTTGTAGGATTTTAATTAGGAGAAATTATATTGAATGACCTAAATTTTTTAAAATTTATAATAAAAAATTTTAAAAATCAAATTATTTTTAAAATTCAAAGAATCTCATTTTGATCTGGAATGGACAAAAATGCTTTTATTAATATTTTAAATTTAAAGCCTTTTAATTGAATATGTACTACTCTGCCTCATCTCTTCCTATACCAGTACCATCAAGCTTCATCAACCGCTCCCTCATTTCTTCTTCTTCTTTTTCACTCCATTGGATTCTTCTTTTAGGAAAACTGGTCAACCCTCTCTCAATCTCTTCCATTTCCACTTCTTTCTATTGTTGTTGCTACAAAACTTCTAATTACTCTTGCTGATTCTGAGATTTCAACGATGCTCGATAACCACTCTTTGATCATCACTGTGTCACACTCTGAAATTGATAAGTTCTTCGATTTGGTTAGTTTAATGTTGTTCATTGTTATTTAATTTTTTTTTTCATTTATTAATGAGCAATTCGATAGTTTTTAGAATTAAGTAGTAGTATAACTATATTGTTTCTCATTTGTAATTTTGGTTTTACCCTTCTTGACTCCTTAGGTCTAATTGTTAATAACCCATATACAACCCAAAACAAATATATGAATGTTGAAGGAATGCTTTTTGTTTCAAGATCTCTTGTTATCATTGTTTTAATTACCTCAAGTGTCTTATGCCATTCATTATGGACAATTGTTATCATTATTTTAATTCTTATAGACATGCCATGAATGCAGATGGTGTTGCTGGCAAGGGCATTTGGAAAATATTACTTGATGCTAATGTTGAATCTCATATAAAGAGGAAAGAATTATGATAGTGATGAGGTAATTGCTGCTTTTGATTGAGAATATATTGGATGGGATTCATACTAGAGATTCAATCACTGTTATACCAACACAAACTTTAAAGTTGTACTCTCCACTTCAATTATTAAATTCTTTAAAATTGTTAAATGTTGTTGCTAAGAATGTGCACAAAATATCTATCAAATAAATGTATCATTTGTAGGATTTAAGATAGGTAATGTTGTAACATTCAATGTACTTTTGTCAATGTTGTTGTAACAAGAATTTATATTAAACAAATTGTACTTGAATATTCAAGAATCTAATAAAGATACAAATTTAGTCTATTAATTTCTTTCATTATTTACTGTCTCGTTTTAAGAATATGATACCATATTTTTACTTTTAAGTTTTAAAATAGTTACTATCATATTTTAAGATAATTACTACCATACTTTAAGAAAATTATTATAACATTTTAAGAAAGTTAATAACATGTTTTGGAAATGTTTTCAAAAAGTTACTGCAATATTTAAGGAATGCTATTACCAAGTTTTATTAAATTTTAAGAAAGTTACTATGATGTCTTATGAATGTTATTACTATGTTTTTATATTTTAAAAAAGTTATTGTAAGATTGTAGGAAAGTCACTACTATATTTTATGATAATTATTACAATGTTTTAAGGATGTAACTTATATTTTAAATTTTAGGAAAAGTATTATCAAATTTTAAAAAAGTTATTGTAATATTTTAATATAATTATTGCCTGTTCATGGTTTTTTTTCTTTTTTTTTCTTTTTTTTTCTTTTTTTTTGCCATAAGTATATCATACTATAATATATGTCTATGATTCATCTTAGACCATTTGGGTGAACAGTTTATACCAACATTTATTCTACTTCAAATTCTTTAATAATCTAAAATGTCAAAAGTTGTGTTCCCAAAAGCATATTCCTGCCATCTATCTATAATATATATCAAAAGCTCAAAACCTCAATGAACAACCTCTTATGTATTCTCCTCTCTCCTTTGACTTCTCCATATTGTTCTCTCCCTCTCTAAATTCTGTTCTCTCACACAGCATTCCTTCTTTAAGAAATTCTTGATTTATAGAAAGTTTCAAGAATCTTCTTAATCTTTATCACTGAATTTACAACAGCAATCACTCAAAGATTCACACAACTTTCCTTTTTCTCTATCACCTTGTTCACAATCGAAATTGATTTTTTATTGCAAATTGTTTGCTATCATCTACAGGCATGGAGAAGATTGAAGAGGAGTAAGTCTAACCTAGGCTTTAAATCTGAAACACACTAAAGGCATCTTTGTTCATTTTACGTCAGAATCAAATCATTTGACCCTTAAAAATAAATTCAATTTTTAATGTCCTTCATTATAAATTTTAAAAAAATTGGGTCTTTCAATGTAATTTTTGGTCCTAGTTATTGTTTGTGTATATTACACACCCCTGCACATCCTTCTCCGGCAAATCAATGAGCCACAAAAGGCCCAAAACAAGCTAATTTCACAGATCCTGGTGGAAGTACTGGTGCTCAAGGGATTAATGGTCGTAGGATAAGTATAATGGTGCAATATGTTACAGAGAAGCAGAAAGAACAATGTAACTTTAATCGATTGCAAGCATCAAGTAAGCTGATGATGAAACCATCATATCCTATAAATTAATTAATTAATAAAAAAAAACTCATCACTCCAATACACCCAACAAGAATGATAAAATCTAGTAACCCAGGCAACGCTAGTTCCATAATTTAAGCCAATCACTCTAGCACAAAATCCTTTCCAAAATCAAACATCACCTTCAACTTCTACACTACTAAAATGAAAGCAAACGCAATAAGAGAATCAATAAGCAGACACATCATTTATAGACGAGCAGCAGCTATCCATCCATGTAAAGGCATTTAGCTTGGAGTTCATGCCCTTTTCTTATTTGGCTTTGTCAAGGGGAGTGATATTTGGATGAATCCAAACTTCTTCCTCTGTGCTACGAACTGCTTTTGATTGCTCCGACCTTTCTCAGCCTCTGTAGGAAGGGTAAGATCTTCCCTCAATGCCCGGAGCATTTGACTCAATGCCACCTTCTGTCTTACAGTATGATCTTCCATCTCCTTTCCGGTAGCATACTCTTCAGGAACTTGCCTTCTGCTTAGAACATCTCTCAATGAAACCGTTGACCTTAAAACAGGCTTTGGATCATTGTTCGTTGTTGTTGACCTAATTACATCTGGTAGAGGAGAGCGCCGATAATTTCCACCCTGGTTGAACTTGTTGCTCTTAATAGAGTTGTATACTACTTGTCCCTTCTGTTCACCGTCAGGAAGCCATCTCCGCAGAGCATCCTCAGCAGCATGTTGCTTGCTGTTTGCAGTTTCAACTCTGTTTAAAGCTTCTGTCAAGACTTGTTTGCTATGTAGAACTTCTGCCGATGCTTCCTCCAACCAATTAAGAATAGTCAGTTTAGAAATGTTTGTTTCATCAACTTGGAACTTGGAATCTATTACCTTTTTCAAGGTTGACTCCTCAGGTATTTGTGCTTTGGGGTTTAAAGGAGAGTGCTCCCTTAAATCAAAAGTCACTCTCTGAGGTTCTGGCAGTGCAAGTCCTAATGACCTCTCAGTGCTAGATAGAGCCTTGATTTCGGCAAGAGCAACGGCTTCTGCTGCCCTTGCGGCTTCTTCCATCTTTTTAGCTGCAAACCACCTCATCTCAGCGGTCTTGATACTTAATCCATTCTCTTCTTTTGCAGGGAAGGCCTTCGAAACATCAGAATTTTTTGTTTCAACCATTCTATTTTGCTGCCCCGCATCAGAATTGAAACTTCTCGTAATATTTACAGGATTATTGAAAACAGGAGCTGCTGATGGATTTAATTTTGATTGTTCTTGGGCCCTCTCTTGAGCAGATACAGCTGCAAACTTGGATGCTAGCTTTTCACGTGTCCTCATAAGAAAAATTTTCTCCTTTTTCATCTTCTTATTCAAGGATTCGACAGAAGATTGTATCACCCCAAGATCATTTATTGTTTTACCAAGATTCACTTTAGCTTGTTTTATATCCATTAATATCAGATCAGGCGATGACAAAGGGCAGGGACTTGAACTTTGCAATATCTGTCCTTGGTTGTTTATGGTATTTCCACAATTTTCCTTATTCATCTCCTTTACCATAGGATTTCCAACCTGTTCATAGGAATGAACATCAGGAGGTGCAAAGCATTTCATTGCTTCTTTTTGTAGCTGCTGCTTTAGATCCTCGACAATCTTTTTGGTAGCTCCCAGTTCTTCAAGCACATCAAGCGTTTCAAGTTCTTTCACTATCAAGTCCTTCTCCAACTCCGCTGCTTGTTCCTCCACTTTCTTTATGTCAAAATCCTCAATGCGGTTCTGCTAATGACAATCTTCTTCCGCATCAGAAAGTGAGTTAACATGGAACGTATGAAGAACTATGTACAAGAACTGATCGATAATGCATGGGTAGCATGAACAGGTTAAAATCACAAGAATTTATAGGTACTAATACAAATAAGTTCCTTTCCTTCACAGATATATTGGGGTAACATTCCATATACTCATTCTGTAATAATCCAAAAAAGAATGAAATAAAAGAAATAGAAAACGGAACAGATTACTATCTATTTTACAGTTCGTATGCATCGACTGATCCAGAAATTATCTACATTTTTGAAAATGTAATTCAGTAGTATTCAAGTTAACTTCATAAGTCATAACATTGCTCAGCCATTGTTTATTTCATAATTTGATCTCATCCTTTAGTATATAGTGGTAAACTTTCGCGTAATTAACACCAGCAAGTAAATATTGGTTAGGCAATGCTAGCACCCAAAAATATCAAACCTAAAGATAAAAAGAAGAAAAATCAATAACGTGAACGATAAACTTACAAAAGCCTCTCCAAGCTTGTAAAGGGGCAACCAAGGGCCGCTACCTCCAAAACGGGTGACAGCCTCCTTAACCGACCCGAACGGCGGCGACGTATCGATTTCAGCTCTACAATTCACCATTCTTATCCCCGGACTCGGGTTCTCACCGGTTTGGGTCCCTGTTTCGGGTCTCACTTCCCTCATTACAGGCGTTCCCGGAACCCCTTCGGGGGCTCCTTCGTGGGTTTCGGCCATTGCAAGGAATGCGAACGGAAGCGCAAATTTGAGAGAACGATCCACAGCTAAATGTGGTTAAAGGCTCACCAAGCTTGGACTTCCGAGACAGACCCATTCTGGAATTTATGCAATACCGAGGAGGTGTGATGATGCTGTCTCAGGGGCGAGTCACGACTCAGTCGGAAAAGGAAGCGATTCAGGGACGAGTGAGGTGAGCGGGTCCACACACACCATAGCCCACTCGGGGAGAAAGGCGAAAGCAGAAAATGGAAAAGACGGAGGGCGCTTTTGTGGTGCTATACCCGATGATGATATTGTGGAGCTGACGAATTTGAGTTTGAGTGCACGCTTTGATGTGGTTGGTTAACGAAATCAAAAGTCAAAGGAAGTGACTGCAAGTTACGAAGTCCAACCAATGAGAGGATCACATGTGAGCGAGTGCAGGTAAGTCTGAGCTCGTCATGTCGATGCCTCCCTTGATTGGAGCGCGATTTGCGGTTACAGAAAGCGTTGGAAATGTCGTGGTCATGATTGACTTTTTGGCGGGGAAAGTTAAAAAGGCACTATAACGACGACGTATTGCAGGCCTTTGATATTGAAAGACTTATCGGTTCAGTCTTCGGAAAAAAATTAAAAAAAAAAAGATTGTCGGTCTTTTTATGAATCCCTAGAAATCGATATGGGATTAAAAATTATTTTCAAGGCTTTAAATTTTACAAAATTAATAATGAAAGTTTTTAAAATTTTAAATTATTTATAAGAATCTTTTTTGCCATAAGTGAACAAAAATATTTTTATGTCAAAAAGCATAAAATTTGGCAGTAATAATTATAAAAGTTATTTATAATTTAAAAAAAAATTAGACTATAACTTTTTAATGCTTGAGAGTTAAAAAATAGAATGATAATAAATTTATAACTTAATAATAATAATAATTTAAAAAGTAATAATTCTAAAAAAAATTTATAATTTTAAAAAATTTGAGTTACAACTTTTTAATAGAAAGTAAGATAATAAGAAATTTAAAATTTATAACTTAAAAAAAGTTTAAATTATAACTTTATAATGTTAATAACTAGAAAGTAAGGTGATGAGATATTTAAAACATAATAACAGTGAAAGTCTTTTATAATTTAAAAAAATTTGAGTTGTAACTTTTTAATATTAAAAGCTGAAAAGTGAAGAGTAAGGAATCTAAAACCTAATAATAATTATCCCCTCATGACAAAACTTAAGTATTTTGATTCTTAAAAATAATTTAAATATTTAAAATCTTTTATTAAAAATTTTATAAAATTTAGGTCCTCAAATTTAATTTTTCCTTTCTTTTTATATTTAATGGGAATAATAATTAATCATTATAATTCTAATTAAAAGGGCAATGATTAAATTTCACGAAGAAAATAAATTCATGGACCAAATGAAAGTTTATATTATTACAGAATATGTGTCTGAAGTTATCATGATTAACTCTTAGGAGAAAGGGAAAATGCATGTAATGGGGTGGTTAGACCGCAAGGAATCAAACCTTGGTAGTTTTGATAAGACATGTACACAAGTTTCTTTTCCTTCTTTCCTTTTCTTTAATTATTTAATTTTGTTTTTTTATTAATCAAACAGGTATACAATCACCAATTTTATAGATGACAATTATTTAACATATCTACAAAATATTAATAACAACGAATTTTTTTCGTTGTTAAACAAAAAAAGCATTATAGTTTTAAGATTTGATTACATTTTTTTTTCTTTGATCTTTTGAAACTTAACCCTGTTATTTGGATCTTTTAAATTATATTTTTGATTTGGTAATAATATTCAGTCTTTAACAAATATTTTAGGTTTGATTTAATTTATGTTCTTAAAATACATAATATATTAATTTCTATTTCATTTTTTTTAAGAGGATACATGAGAGAAATGCTATTTCATCATTCGAGCTTGAAACTTATACGGACATCTTAAAAAGAAGCATATAAAATTATGTGTTTGAAGTTATTGGTAAATAATAGGCAATCTTAATCATGAGTTTGGTGACAGGCACATAAGAGGCTTTAGATAAAGTGAAGTGCTGTGGCACATGAATCCATCTTTGATTAGAAAATGAACGCGAAAAAGTGATCGATGCACCGTGTCTATACCTGACAATCTTCATGAATGAAAAATTAATTATAACCCCTCAAAAACTACATTTTGGGATATTAAATTTATGTGACCAGAATTGTTTGGTAGACTTATATGAAATATCTTTTATTTTTCAATATCTTAAACATTATGATATAAGATCTATGATAATATTTATAATTTTTTTATTTTTAATATAATAATAAAGATATCAATTGATTCCTGAAATCTAGTTTTATTACAATTTCTTGGGTCATGGTTGCTTAGTTACAGAAGATGCGTGATTAGAGGATGAGATTCTTAAGAGGCTCCTCGTTAAAAGAATCACTGGCATTTTTACTTTTTAGTGGGCCTTTTGAGAAAGTTTGAAGTCAGTGTAACTTTGCTACAGTGTTTTAACGATCTTTTTTGAAATATATATATATATATATATTTTTTTTTTAATTTTGCTAAAATTTTGTAAATATTTTTAATTTTTTAAAATATACACTCTTTTCTTTTAAAATCAAAAGTAACGCTACATTTTAATGCATTAACTAAACTAGTCTCTTTAAATTTGATGAAATTACATTACTCTTTTCTCTATTTTTAAAATAACCACTTCCTTCTTCTAAAATTAAATATTATGCTATACTTTAATCAATTTTTAATATTTTTGATTAAAATATCTTCCTTAGCTTAAAGAGGGTGATTTTTTTTCCAATAATTAGAGGCAATGCTGTCTAGTAGCCTAAGTATTCTCACTTTCATCTATGTTCTTCATGAAATTATATCAAAATATGAAGAAATTAAAAGAGAGAGAGAGAGAGAGAGAGAGAGAGAGAGAGAGAGAGAGAGAGAGAGAGAGAGAGAGAGAGAGAGAGAGAGAGTGTGTGTGTGTGTTTTCATTAAATTCAACAAAGTCTTAAACTAATTATCATTTATCAACTAATTAAAGTTTTTCTTTTTCCTTTTTTTTTGTAAATTGACTAGCTCATAATTAATTGTTACTAATCAAAAATTTCAACTTAACATAACTTTTTTATATATATTTTTCAGATTTGGTTTATTAGTGAATTAGTTCCTTAGATTTAGTTGTAAGCTTAATTTTGGCACCAAGTAGTATATTTTCTTATTACTAAATGTACTTTCTTGGGTTGTTAGATTTAAAGAAGGATATTTTAGTAATATATATATATATATATATATATATGCATCTGTGTTAATGGAATGTATTTTAGTCAATTAAACTAAAGTGTAGCATAATTTTTAGTTTTAGAGAAGGAATGTATATATTTTAAAAATAAAAAAGAAAACCATATAATTTTAATAAATTCAAGAGAGATATTTTAGTCAAGTATATTAAAGTGTCATACAACCTCTAATTTTAAGAGAAATCAATGAGTATATATTTTAAAAATATAAAAAATATCTATGTAATTTATTTTTTTGTTAAAAGTTTTATAAGATCATGTATAATGTAAAGTTGGTTGCAATTTCGAATCATATATTCTGGCAAAAACATAAGGTGAACACAATTCAAACTTGCTATATTAAGCTAATTCCCTTATAAGCGGCGAACTAATCAAAATACAATTTGTTAGCTGTTATTGTTAGCATTAATACTAGTATTATTATCAAAGTAAATTATATTAACCTTTTATTGGGTTTTATTAAAATTACATAATTTTTTTATTTTCAAAAAATATATAAAACTTCTCTCGAAAATAAGAAATTACACTATATTCTAGTTTAGTTTTAAAAATTTTTATTGAAATACCTTTCATTAATATAAATACATATTTTTTTAACTCAAATATCCTCTTACATATTTTTTTACAGGGAATGTTTTGGTAAAAAAATTTTGAATTAGATTAAAGTGTATATTTTAAAAATAGAAAAGAGATCTATATAATTTTAATAAAATTTAAAGATAAAAATATGTATAATTTACTCTTATTATTACTATTTAGTTAAAAGGAGTTTAATTAGACCCTAATAACTTAAATAATCTACTTGGGTTAGGTCAATCATTTAATCTTATGTAATAGGATGTTGTCTTTGGGTTTTATATAAAAAATTATTCTATATAATTTCTTTATTTTTTATTAATTTTTTTAATTAAAACATGATAAATATATATTTTTTTAATAATAACATGATAAATGATTTTTACAACTCAATGTACATAATTTAGTCTATTAAAACAATTCATAATAAAACTATAAAAAGCTATACTTGAGTTTAATCCTTTTATAAAATAATAAAAATAATTCAAAAAATTAGTTCTTGCTAAATTTTCTTGACAAAAAATCTATTAAAAAATTCCAAAAAATAAAAAGTCAAAGGGATATAATTCTCTCAATAATTTTTAAAGTAAATTACTTTTTCAACATTTACTCTATGTATTTGTCATATAATAAAATGCACAATCATACGGCATTTTTATTAAATTGGGCCCAATACTCTCATGTAATCTGTAGTCAAATATAATTAGGCTCAATTATATTGCCCATTATGGATTATACAAATAATAGTTCATTTTTTTAAAACACACAAATTTAATTAATAAAAGCTCATTAAATTCTTACATTTTACCACTTGAACAACATTGATTATGGTTTTCAAGTTTTAAAAAATTGTTATAAAATAACTCTCAAACTAAACAAACAAACAATGCGTGGCTATGATTTTTTAAAATGAATTATAATCTATAGATGACACCATCAACTAACTTTATCTAATAATATCAAACAATGTTAAATTATGGCAATCATTATATTCTTTTTTTGATATAAGACCTATTTATGATCACTAATATTGCCAACACTATTGACATGGATCATGATATGGTAGTGTAATAGGAAGTATAGCATTATGGTGTGATATACAAATATGCTATCTTCATTGTTTGTCTACCAATTTCTTTTCAACATATTTGAACTAAGAAAAATTAATTAATGTCTTTCATATTCAACATAGTTCCTATATTTAAGACAGTTTAAAATTTTGAGACTTGGCATCTAATTTCAAATTTTATAAAATTTTCCTTTAAAACATACCTTAAAGTAAATAGATTAGGAAAAATTCCTTAAATTTAACAATTAATCTAAATTGTTTCATACTCTGAACATGGTATCTACATTGAGACAACATAAACATCTCTAAAACTCATATCGAGTTTTAAACATCACAAGCAATTTATTTCAAACAAATTTTAGGCACTTAAATGATAATTCATATATTTACTTAAAATGTATAATAAACATGGATTTAAAATCAATCATATGTGACATTAATAATTAATAACCATTAGTATCTTACATCAAAATTTTAACAATATGTCCAAAATATCAATAATAAAAAGGTTCAAAATGATAAAAAAAAAACATTATTCTAACTAACCAGGTATATCAAAAGAACTTAATATACTTATTGTTGCACAAGGCCTTTAAAGGATACAAGTCCCAACTTCTTAGATAATGAGTTGGCTGACATGTTTCATCATCAATATGTTCCATTGATATATCTCTATTTTCATGAAATTTCTAATTGTTAAGTGCTTCAACTCCATATGTTTTGATCCATTAAATGTTTTATTAATGTTAGAAAAAAAGATCTTGTAACTTGATTACCATAATAAATTGCGAAAAGATTTAGAGATAGATTCAACCATCTAGAAGACTGATTTTAATTACATTAAACAAAAATATACTAACTTTATTATTAGTAAATAAATAAGATTCCCATTACATAGGTAATGTCGAGTCTAGTGCAAACTTGAGCATATATTAAGCCTCCCATTGCATTATCATAAAATATATTTCTCTTTTAAATCCTTCAAATTCATTTTTTAAAACATTGATTTTTACTAAATTTATCACACTTTTTGACAAAGACATCACCAGCTTATAAACCTTTTAAAGAAATAGTTAATGTAGACTTTATGAGATAAGCTTAGTAAACAACGAGATTTATCATTGTGAGTTTCAATCCCTAAAACAAATGATGTCTCTCTTAAATCATTTATATCAAAGGTTTTAGCCAACATTTGCTAAGTCTTATATCGTAATCTAATGTCAATCCTAACAAGTAGGATGCCATCAATGTATAAAACAAAGTAAACTTGATCCCACTAATCTTAATATATATATATATATATATATATATTGATCAACTTTGTTTTCTACAAAACCTAGAAAAATCACCACATATCATCAAAAGTTTAGATATCACTAAAAAGAAGCTTGTTTAAAGTTATAAATAGATTTTCACAACCTACAAAAGAAGTACTCTTTTCCATGTTTTTAAAAATCTTGACATTCATTTGATGCAACTATGGACTAAAATAAGACATTAAAAGAATCATATTATCCTAAAGCATCAATGACACTTGGTATTACCATTTTAGATACTTAGTCTTTTAAATATTTGGTATTATTAGATTTTCTTAGTAACTAAACATGCATCCTCAGCTTTCTAAATAAAACTTCTTCATATGTTTCCCTTGTTGGCTTAAAAGTTATAAAATTTTTGTTTCTCACTGAAAGGTAACTTGATTATTCACTTCCCCAAAGTTTAAGGAACATTTTAAAATTTTAACATTTTATACATTATGCTATTAACCCTTCACAACTTTTATTTGAATCTTTTGATTGAATGCTTAGGAATATTTATGCAATAAGTTGTTCATCCTCCCTCCCCCCCCCCAAAAAAAAGAGGATGATATGAGAAAAATGTTTATGTAAAACCAATTCCTTCCTTTTGAGTAAAATTTTAACTACCAATCTAGTTTTGAAATGTTTAATCTTACCCTTTCAGTCATTTTTAGTTTTGTAAACCCATTTGTACCTAAGAGTTTTACGTCTTACAATAAATTCAACAAATTCCTACATAATATTTATTGTTGCAAACAAGATTTATTGTTCATAGGTTTCATACTTTTCAATTTATTTCTTTCATAAAAAATTATCTAAAACTGTTATCCAAGCAAGAGTTGAATCATGCAAGTAATTCAAGACCTCTAAGTATATTTTGAAGAAAATTTTACCTATTGTTTAAAACAATTTCCTTCTAAGACTATATGAGTGAATAACTCTTACTTTAATTTCCTTATATGATGTTGGCTTGTTTTGATTTATGAAAATTTAGTTGCTATTAAAAATTATGGATCTTTGTTTAAATAAGACTAACTTATTTTTTTGGATTTTAATCATGGACTATGTAAAAATTCAGAGTGTATTAGGTAATACTACTACCCTTTCTCTTCTTTGGGTAAAGAAATATTTTAGAAATAAAGAAAATTTGCTCCTTCCTTTGACAACTCAAATTGGATTCTTAAAAAATCTTATAATAAAGGCATTGTCATTAAAGTTTTAGAATTTAACTTTACTAATTTCTTTAAAAAAAAGTTATACTAGTTTTTCTATAAATCTCAATCTTCATATGGATGTTTAACTTCCGACTATAGAGGAAAATTAATTAATCACACAATTTAATTTGAATATTATCTATTAAATAAAAAAATTACCATTTTTACCTACAAAGCATATGCATCATGCACAGGCTAAACATGCATAGACCATTCGTATAGTTTACCATAATCAGACTTTTTATTTCCTTAATTAAATCTTATTTGTTTATTTGTTTATATGGTTGACCCAACTTACATATAAATTAGTTAGTAACCTATGCAATGTGTAAGTGTTGAAGTTATATATATATATATATATATATATATATATATAATAAAACAGAATTGCATAGTATCTTAGTTTCATAATGAAGATGATAAAATAATAATCATATTGAAATATATATTTTTTAAGGTTAAGTAGTTGCATGAGATAAAGATTGGAAGCATAATACTTTTATTATTTGCAGTTTAGATAAGGAACATATTGTTAAAAAAATAAAAGATCATAAAATAGTAATGCAATGTTTGAGTAGTAAGTGAGAAAAATTGATGATACCAACTACATGGATAAAGAAAACATGTTGAAGTTAGAAATAGAGTTACTGACTAAATATATAGAACATCCATGTGATAAAACATTGTGAAGAGTTCAATGATAATTGTTGTATGACCTGGATAATGATAGGATATTAGTCATTAAGCTTCATGGTTGTTGGAACATACACATTTGCAGATTAAAACAAAAAAAAAGTTTACATTAGAATCAAAAGACTTGACATGTGTTAAGTGCTTTAGCAACATGTAGACAATGTAGAACTCATGGGATTCCTCTTCATGATCAGGGCACTTATGAGACTTGCAGGTCAGAAGGATGGAATCTCCTGTGACAGATAATAGACCAAAAGTTGAAGGCAGACTATCAATTTGGGCTAATAATGTCCATGAATTATGATGACATGTTAAAGGATTAAGGGTCTGGAATTGTATATTGTAAGTTGGTTGATTAAAGGCTAAGGATCTTGAACTCCTCATTGACCTTTTGAAATTCATGGCTACAAAACATGTTGCAGGGTAATTGTATAGCCTGGTAATAAATCAAAAATTTGTTTACCATCTTAAATACTAAGTTGCCTTTCCAACTACTTATGTAGTAACTCGAACTATAGAGACCTTAGTAAAGTGCAACCAGAGATGTTTTGCTGACCATAAGAGATTTTTACACTTATGTTTTCCTAATCCATTGATGTTTCTTTATATACAACTATCTTTTAAATCATGAATCAAAAGAATAAGTGTATCAAAGCATCAATATATACCAAGTTTAACCAAACTATAAAAGCATACAAAAAAATATAAGAAATCACCTTATAACCTTTTTACTTAGACATATGGTTTGTTGACACTAACCTTCGATCCAATACCTTTCCCTCAGTCCAAAACAAAGAAAAGAAGAATATAGTCATTTAGTCAACATGGATACAAACAAAAATTGTAGATGCCTAAGATATATAACATAAAAAAAAATGATCCAATACCTTTCTCTCAATCCAACACAAAGAAAAGAAGAATAATATTGATTTGGTCAACACTAATACAAAACAAAAATAATGAATGCCCATGATATAGAACAAACAAAAATTAAGATACCATAAAGGTTAATTCATTAGCAAAGGATAAAGATGTATTTAAGAAAATAACAGAAACATAAGAAAGCTCAAAATAAAATGACTAACAAAAAGGAAAAGATGCAGGGCAATCATGATTTATGCTTTTATATAATATTAAACTGCTTAAAGGAACTTGGAAATCAACACACATACAAGTAAATATGAAGTTAATAATAGGTCAAATGGCAAAATGAACCATAAATACCAAGAATAAAAAGCTCCAAGAAGCTTAGAAAACATAATTGTAGAAAGTCATCCCTAGAAAGATAAAGTGTATAAACACTATCACTATAAAAACAAAGTAAAATTAGAATCCAAAAGATAAAAGTAAAGTTATTTGTTCATGCCTTTCATATGTGTAGAGTAACTTTAGTATCTACTTTACCTTTATCTTCTTTGCTTCAACTAAGCTTTCTAGGAATGAAAGTGAAGAATGAAGAGATTTAGAGAGCAAAAGGAATGTTATAATACAGCACAATAGAAAATGTAACTATATGTTCACAGATGATAGATTACCTTCTCTTAAGACCTCTTTAACATTAATTAAAATAATCTAATCAATCATATTAGACACAAGAAGCTATAATTTAAATATATTTTTATGCAACAAATGAATAAATATACAGTGAAAGAAAAAATGAAAAACAATTTCTACTATACAATTGAAAAGTAAGACTATGTTTGGTTGGTCAATAGGAATGTAATATTTTTCTGCAGTATCTATAATATCTTTATTAGTATTACTTAACAATATTTATCTTTTTTATTATTTTTTTAACTTAAAATACAATTTTTTTTTTCATTTGATGCATTTACTTTTTTTTATTTCTCTTTTTATTTTCATATTTAATAGTTTGTATACTTAATATTTTGTATTCTAAATATAGCTTTTAGTGCAAGGAAATGATAGCTAACTTTAAATTACATTGTTTGATCAATTAAGGCATGTTTGGCACAAGGGTTATGCAAGGGAAAGGAAATGAAAGGAAAGGAAATGAGTACGACATCCTACATCCCACATGTTTGGTTACCCTACTTCTTTTTCCATTAAAATAAAACTTTGCTTAAACATTAGAATCAACTTTCCCTCCATGAATCAATGGAATGTGTTATCAAACTTGGGAAAGAAAATCACCATGACCATTTTGCTTTTAGCAATCTATCTCTTGGTCATCATGCGTGTAACTTACTGTGTCTCTTACCCATTGTCCTCTGTCACACTACACATTTACATCATCCTCCAGGTCCTGTTACAACCTCCTCCTCAGCCTCCAACCACTGTGAAGAGCTAGATCCACCGTCGTGTGGGTTGGAGAGTCGAAGGAGCTCCATACAAAATTGGTGATGAGATTTGTATTTCCCTCTCTTTTCCTTTCTTCTTTAATGTCTCCCTTGCCATCAATAACATCTTCCTTGTCATCGTCAGTGTCTCCCTTGCCGCCATCAAAGTTTGCCTCTGATATCTCCCTTGTCAATGTATTTCAGGTGGAGCTTACTGCTCTGCGAACGCATGGGAGCAATTTATTTATTTTTTCTTTTATATAGTTGAGAGCCCCTTGCCTTTCACGTGTGTGCTTCTGAGGCTATTAGAAGGAATCTTTGTGCGCATGTGAAAGATGATGGTTTTCACCAGCTTGGAGAATGTTTGCTATGCCTTTTTGTTTGAACAGTCTCAATTGCTAGTCCTTATGCGTGAATGAGGGAGGTCATCCTTGACTAATGGCTCGTTTGGTAGGAAGAAAGTTAAGGATAGAAAGGGAAAGAGAAAAGGAAAAGGAAAAAAATGTGATTTTGTATATAAAAAATATTTATAATATCTTTATTTTCAATGATTAAATAATTATTATTAGAGAATATTAAATAATAATTATAGGGGTCGAATTAAAATTTTCCTACACTCTTCCATTTCCTTCCCACTTTCTCATCCTAAATCCCACTAACGAACAAGCCCTGAGAAAAGCTTAGGATTCTTTTCTTTTTCTCTTCTCTCTCTTCATTTTTATTAGTTTTATTTATTTTTTTTGTTCCTTCTTTTTTTCAGTATGATCTTCTTCTTTTCATTTTATTTTTATTTTATTTTCTTTTTTCTTTTTTCTTTTTCTTTTGTTTTTTTTCCTTTTTTATTTTAGCAAAAACAACTTTCCCTTCTTTATTTTATTTTCTTTCTTTTTTCTTGATTTTTTTATTTTTATTTTTTTCTTAAAATATTTATTTTATTATTATTTAGTTAAAGTTAATTAATGACTCTCTTTTTTATACTTTTAAATTATTTTATTAATTTAAAATAATAGTAAAATTAGCCTAATTTTAATATTATTATTCTTAATGAATACCAAACAAACCACATACTATAAATATAATGTAACATATAATATATATATTTTTATAATATATATTATATTCTTATAATTATTATTTAATTTTATTTATTTTTTATTATCTTTAAAATAAAAATAAAAATTCATTTTCTATCCCCCTAGCCACTTTTTTTCATCCTCCTCATCTTTTAACAACTCAACTTATCATTCATTGCCCTAATTACAATGTGCAGAAATCACTGACAAAGCCCCACGTATCTCTAGCGATAAATCTTCTTCATGCGGTCCACCAAGGTTTCATCCTCATCATTGAATGGAGATGGTAATGAGTTGATATAACAACATCTTCACATTGTCATTCTCTCCCCACCAAAATTCTCACTCTTCATCCTCATGCTCACTGTGATCGACAGATGCAGGAGCAAGAAGGGGGGAAATTGGCGAAGAAGGATAAGCATGAAAGTGGCCTGGGGAGGGAGATACATAAACGCAATTCAAATCGGGGAACGAAAATTTGGGAACCAAAGAGTAACTTCGACTTCACACTTGTAATGGGACCCATTTGAGAAGAAATGGTGGACTGCAGATAAGGAGAGAGATTGTAAGACGCACAGAGATGAGTTGCAAAAAGCAGAGAGAAACAATATTGTGCGAAAAGTGAGGGGGAAAGAAAAAGGAACCAAATGAAGGACACAACCCAATTGTCTGAAGAGTGAGGAAAAAAAAGGGGGAACAAAATAAAGGACACAAAGCCCAATGACCGCACTGTTAACAATGGAGGGCGGATGCTCTATAATTGCTGCGTTGATGATCCAATCAAGATTTTCTTAGTTTTTTTATTATAAATTTTAAAAATAAAGATAAAAATTATAATTATAAATTAACAATTTATTTATAAAAAAAAAAATTACACTTTAACAACAATGTGTCATTGTAGAGTTATATGGATAATAGATTTAAGATCTTAACTAGATAGAATTTTAGGTACTACAGTTCTACCTCCAAAAAAATTAGAATTCTATGCTACAGTACTTCATCTTCCAAAATGCTTCTAATTAATGCCGTGTCGTTTAGTGTATTTGAAAGTGTTTTAATTTACACTGCAAGTTACTCAGAGAGAAGAAGTTCGTGCATCTAATTCTTGTTCCAGTTTGGACTACCGCCTCTGCAAAGAGATAATAGATATTACTGTATTACAGCACATACCCAATCCTGTTATAGCAGTGGGCCATTGTTATGGCGCAGAATCTAACAGAAAGGTGGCTGTAGTTGAACAGGTTTTTAAGATGAATTATTGCATGCATTATCTCAATTTAAAGCATGATCGTAGATAGATTCATTTGGAGGAAGTATATAAATAGGATAACATATATGAAGCAAGCTGGTGCATATATAGGGGTTCAAATTCGGGAACTTAGAGGGTGCAAAACGTTTTATATTAACATTATCATTAATTGCAGCGAGCCTCCATTGAAAAAAAAAAACACAGGTATCTAGCTTCATCTAAATATGACATTAATTAAAAAGCTACCCTTCATACTGTGTTGCGATGCGAGTGGGGCGAAATGTCTCTATCTGTTAAGTTCGGATTAGTCAATCCAGACTGATAATTGTTGAGCTCCAATTTAATGAGGCTCAAATGTTACCATCAAGCTCTACCACTATATCACCAATGAGGAGGACATGATAGAAAATGTAGGCCTTTGAAGTTTCAACTACCACACATATATATAGTTATAGCCAAATTCAAAATCTCTAGCTAAGCTACCCCTATTTTTCCTTCACCAAACCAACGAAGTGGTAAACTTGGCTTGAGGCCAGAATGCTTCCATGGGTGTATAATGTATCTACCTGACTACCTTCACTGCACGGTGCAACCCGACCCACCCTGACAATATATTTATAACGAGTTTTTCTTCTTTTCATTCATGGAGTCATGGACCACGACACCTTCTCATTTATTACAGGGTTCACCCCTAACCTAATCTCCCCTTTCGCTTCAACTGTTCTTGCCGATCAAAGATTTATTTATAAACGATCCAGCGCCTGTAATTTACGTCAGACTCTTCATCAATGGTCTGGATGCTTCTAAAAATAATTGGCCACCGCCATCATTTAATTGTTTGGTTGCCATATATATATATATCTGGCATTCAATTTCCTCACATTTAAATTGGTACATCGAGTTCAACAATTTCTATATCAAATTGAACGATCTCCCCTCTTCTTTCATTCCATTAAGAAATCAATATATCTAAAAAAATTAAAAATAAAAATTACAGGGTTTATAATTATATATACGTTTTGAGTTTTAAGGCATTCAGATCTGAAACATCAAAATCTTTTGAGTCTGAAAATGTTGAGTGATGATCATGGTAATGATGGTGTCTCAGCTGAAAAGTCCTTCAGAATGAAGCAGAATGAGAGGTTCTTCTGTAGGCTAATGGCCAAGGAATCCTCCATGGCCAACTGTTCTTCAAGGGTATTCTACTATGGAGAAACATCAGTTGGGATTCCTTTTATGTGGGAATCACAACCAGGCACTCCCAAGCACCCATTGTCTAATCAGACCTCTCTGCCTCCCCTTACACCTCCTCCTTCCTATTATTCCAGTTCCGACTCCAATATCAAGCGAAGAAATTCCAAATTAGACATTATATTTTCAAACATTCTGTCAAGGTTTGCAGGTTCAAGGAAGGCTTTCGTGTCACCATCATCGTCTCGGTCTTCCTCCTCCTCATCTTCATGGTCATTAGTATATTCGTCACCCTCGTTTTCCATGAGAGACAAAGATCAAGGCGACCTCTATTTCTCACGTTCAAGATCTTCCACTTCAGCACTTGACATTCCTTTCAAACGTAAAGGTTCAAAAGGATTTAGAGGCTGCTACCCTTTCGGAGACTAGGCCATGGTGCAGTTTAAGGTACTCTATGATTTACATCTCGTATATCTTTTACATGTTCCATGTTATTTGGTAGGTCTTGTGGGCTTAGACATGTCAAACATTACAGGTTGTGAACGATGTATATGTATGAAGCTTATTACAATTCATTTTTCCCATTCCCTCTGGTATTATAATCGTTTTGGGTCT
Organism: Erythrophleum ivorense; assembly: GCA_026724425.1. NCBI lineage: Eukaryota > Viridiplantae > Streptophyta > Magnoliopsida > Fabales > Fabaceae > Erythrophleum > Erythrophleum ivorense. The sequence goes on from JAIUCV010000268.1 coordinate 842,670, forward strand.
ATGATTGAAATATTAAATCGTGTAATTATATCCGTGAAGACAGACTACGGGTGCCCGAAGATATGGTCAGTAGGTTGCACACAACATGAGCCTCAAGCAGTCAAGCCCGCTTCTAAATTAACAACACTTACTTTTGAACACAAGGTGCACATGCCCGTTAAGTCCAATACGCATATATAGTGGGTAGGAGCTTGAGTGGGAAGGAAAAATTGAGCAACGATTTGCTCCTCAGGGATGTTGTTAAAGTTATATTATAAGCATTCCAGTGAGATAGAGAGCCAGAGTAAGAAGGTGCACTGAAATACCCTCAGCGGAGACTCAAATGCTTCATAGAGGGACGCTAAGGGCAAGACCGGTCGCCTGTGTCTATATCACAATATTCATGGACAGCACTTATATATGAATTTGTTATAGAAGATATATTCAGGGGACTTCCATCTCACTAAAGTTGTACTTTTTTTTAAAATTTTGGTTTGTGTATATTTTATTAAAGACCTTCAAATATTGTATTTGACCCTTTATAATATATTTAAACTTTGAAACCAATGTTTGTTTGATATATAAAATTGAAAATGAGCATTGGACCCAAGAGTATAGGGTTGATTTTCAAGAATCACTTTTGGATATTTTTTCAATAAGCCAATTTATTTATGTGAACACCTAATTTTGTGTAGATAAATTTTAAAGATAATAACAAAATCAAAGAAGGAGAAAAAGATATTAGACTTCTTTTCCCTCAAATTCCTGAAGCTTAAATAATTAAATCAAAGAGAAAAAAAAAACTAAAAATTGAAAGATAATAACAAAATCAAAGAAGGAAAAATATAAAAAAATGAAAAATAAAGAAAAGTTACAAAGAAAAGTTACAAAAACAACATATTAGACTTTTTTTCTCTCAAATTCCTTACGCTCAAATAATTCAATCAAAAAAATGAAACTAAAAATTGAAAATTGAATTAAAAATATAAAATCAAATAACAAAAAAAAAGGAAAAAAGTTTTTTTTTTCAATAAAATCATTAAAATCATAAAAAAATATAAGAAAAAATCAAAAAAAAAAGTTCAGCCCAAACAATAAAAAAAATAGATTGAAACAACCCAGCCCACTTCCCATGAATCTATTGACCCAAAACCAAGGAAAATTGGAGGAGGTCAAAATGTAGGGCTTTGCGTTTTGACCCAACGTATTCATTCGATCTTTGCTGTTCAGTAGAGCGTGAGGGAGGCAGAGAACAGAGCACGAAAATGGAAAGAATGGTTCAACGAATCAGATAGTCTGAATGGAGCAGTTCGCAGCCAAGGGCTCGAGGAGTTGACCTCTCCTCGTCTCCCCTTCGCCATCGCATGCCAAGAGAAAGAAACGCGAAAATGGAAGAGGGAGACAGGGATGCGAATCGATGAAGGAAGAGGAGACAGCAGAGGGGCAGTGGAGCAATATCACAAAGATGGAAATGAGATTCAGAGAGAGAGGACTGAGGAGGAGAGCGTGCTTGATCCTATTCGAGGAGAGGCCTTTAGGAATATATAGAGAGATGGTATGAGATTTAAAAGAGGGGGGAGGCAGAGAGAAAACGAGAGGGGGTTTGAGATTGAAAAAAAAAGGGAGTTGAGATCGGGAAATAGAGAGAGTGAGAGATTGGGAGTGAGCTAGAGGGGAGAAGAGAATTAAGGGAACCAAGACGCAGCGACCGAGAAAGGAAGCAAGAGGCGGAGCATTTGAGGGGGAAGATAGAAATCCAGAGACACCCGTTCTTCTACTATGGTTCCTACAGGTAAGTTACGAATTTTGCTTGCTTTGTTTGCCTGTTAATGAAATTCCTTGTGATTGCTGCTAATGCGAAATGGGAATGGAGGATTGGGTAATGTTTTTATACTGAGTAGGCATGGATGAAGTTTGAAAGGGCATATTCTGTACATGTCCTTAGGTATGCGTAATAGGTGCTCGATGAAATGCCTGAGAGAGATCTGGATTAGGCCTTGGTATTTGGTTATCATAATCATTGCTGAACTGGTTAAACCATAGTGCATTAATTCGGATTTTCCCTCTGCTCTAATTCAAGACGAATGGACGTATGTTTCAGAGCTAACGTTCGCATGAATGTCTCTATTTCTTAGGGTCATTTAGTTTGTATCTTGAATGGATAAGAATGATAGTATCGTTAGCAACTCCGCGACCTTTAGGGATGTGACTAGTCATTAACCTTGTATAGGTGATCCATTTTAGTTTGAAGCTAAGTCTATGTCATGTTTCCTTCTTGCTCACCACGGATGTTGTGTATACTATTGGAGAAGGTATTTGATAATTTCTAGACGTAAGGTCTCAAGGGAAGGAAGAGTCTACATCTATTTGTAAGATGTGAAATATACCTGAATAATAAGAGAAACGTACCCAAAGCACATACAAAATCATCGTGTGAGATGTTTTTGTCCCCTCTTACATGTAGAGTTATCCAAAAAGTCATGTGAGACAATAATTCTCTTTGATGTTTACTGGATATTTGCAATTGTATTTTCATAAATTTTGGGTTTCAAGGACCCACCTCATATTAATTTTGGTTTTAAAGAAGTATGTTCAAAAATGGGAAAAAGAGAAAATTTTCAAAACAAAAAAAAGGTTTCAAAACAAAACAAATAGTTTTTAAAAAGTAAAGTACATTTCTTTTTAATAAATAATTTAAAAATTAATTAAAAACATGTAACCCTTGAAAAGTTGAATAAACTTTGTCTTGTAAAAAAAGAAACCTAAAAAAAAAAACAACAAACCAAGAGGGCAAAATCAAAAGAAAAAAGACCAACAATAAAAATAAAGACGAAAGGGTTTTTAGAAAGTCTAGTGGATTTCTTTTAGAATAAAAATACACGTTCACAAGGTTCAAGATTTAAGTTTTAAATATAAGAAGGTCAAAAACAAAAATAAAAAGAAAAGTTGTCAAAAATTAAAGTTGGATTAAATAATAATAATAATAATAATAACATCTATCCCTTTTTTAGGAGTAAAGTGTAAGAAAATTATTCTGTTCGTGATTTAGGTTTTAAACCTTAAAAAAAAAAAAGGGAAGGAAAGAGGGGTCTTTTCTCCATGAAAATAAATTCCAAAAAAAAATCTAAAATTAAGCTTTTTCTTTAAGAGTTTGCCAACATTAAAAAGAAAGTGATAATAATAAACTATAAAGGAAAACAAACAAACAAGCAAACAAACAAAAACAAAAAAACCCAATTAAAAAAACCAATCAGAATCAAAGAAGAAATATAAAGGAAAAAATATATAAAAATATATAAAAGAGTAAAACTGAAAGAAAAAACAAATTAAAAAAAATTCAAAAACCAAAACCTAAAAAAAAGGAGGAGGGTAATACAAAAAAGAAACCAATTAAATAAAAATGATAAAAAAACAAGAAAAAAATCAAATCAAAAAGACATAGAAAGAGGAAAAAATGAAAAACAATAATGATAAAAAAAACTAAAAATGCAAGAAAAGTAAAATTAAATTTACTTTTAACAAATCAAAACACATAGACCAATTTTAAAATTTATTTTATTTGTTAAAGGAAAAAGTAATTTTTATTTTCTTTGTCTTTTCACCCAAAAAAGAGAAAAAAACACAAAAAAAATTAAACAAAAAAAAGAAAAAAAAAACAAACAAAGAACCAAAAAAAATGAAACACCAATTAAATTCAATTTTTGTTGAACTATATGTACTTTGATCTTTTTTAAAGGGTACGTAAGTTCTAAACTTTTATCTTAAGTCAAGTCTGTTTTTGTAAATAAATATTTTTTGATTTCTTTTTTTCCTATTTTTAAATTTCATTTTTTTAAATATTTTTTTCTTATTTTACTTTTATTTCCTTAAATTCCTTCTCTTTTTATCTTTGCGCATGAATGTTAGAAGAATTAAAATAAAATCAATACCATTTTAATTTTACACAACTAACTTAGGATAATTATTCTTAGTAACAGGTGTAGTGGGATGGTTAACACCTTCCCCATTCATAACTGACTTTCGATTTCAAATCTGATTTGTAAATTATTTTTTTTATAAAAGATTTTTTCAAAATTTTACCTTTTACAAAATAAAATTTTAGTGTCAACTTTAATATTTTTACTTTTAATTTTGATTTTGATTTTGATTTTTGCTTTCTTTAAAGATTGAAAATATCTTTTAAAATTTTTTTAAGGTGTCATGGGATTGTATTTTTTGATGTGACAATTTACTGTTTAGAATGCACTGTAGCGACCGAGAATGAAGATGGTGGAGTGGTAGGGGTTTGGTGCAGTAACACAGAATGAATGGAGTTAATTTTTTTGTATTGGAAAGTTAGGTTGGGAAGAGAGAACAAATGGGCGACTTGTAAGCCTCAAAATACGGGTCAAACAAGAAGGGATGGCGTCACTCCCTTGGAGCCTAAGCATTCCTGTCTTACGTTATTATATATACTACAACCCCCTTCAAGTACACCCTTTTTATCTGCCCCAATTCCCCTCTCTGTCGCCACCCACTTTGATTGAACAATCTTCTCACCCGTGATATATCGCCAAAAGGATTAAGAGAAACATTACTTAGCAAAGAGGATTATATATTCAGAGCCTCTTTTGCACATGTTTAATTAGGCCAGGGTCATATCTTGTTTCGTAATTTAATTTGCACTAGTAATCTCTGGATTATGTAGGTTCTTTTCTGTCATAAAACGCCCTATATATATATATATATATATATGAAATTTCAGCAATATTTAACGAGAGCTTTTGGTTTCTTCATATTATGTTAATTAAGTTGCGCTTCATGGGGAAAACATTAGTGTCTCGTGTCATTGTGAAGGAGAATTAAAAATAGTTAAGCAATTAACTATCTTGGTCATTATCAGGAACTAAAATGCAAAATTAGGGTTGTTGAAATCAAATAGTAACAGTGCTATAGATTCTTGTGTGTCAAATGATTTCTAAACGTGAAAGCTTGGGTGAGATGTCTCAAATTATCTTAATCTCTATCCATCAATTATCCATATCACACATAACAAGAGTCATTTTCCGCAAAGATCATCAACTTATCTTGAAAGGTGTCCAATCTTTTTCCCACCCTTAATGCTACAAGAGTCATTTTCCGCAAAGATCATCACATTACCTACATTTTGGTAATGTGCAGTGATAAAATTAAGGAGGAATCATTTTTGGGTTTGAATTTTGAAGCAATTTCATAATCATTAACAGCAAGAATCAATAGAAGTGTCGGATATACGGTTTAAGTCTCCTTTCTAATACATCTAATAATTACCGTTTCCTTTTCATTTTACCTTCAAATTTCTCTACGTGTAAAATGTTGAGCTGCACGTATTATGATCAAATACTATTCCAACTAATTAAGAGCAGCAAAGAAGAAGCTTAAACCTTTGCAAGTAAACACATACAAATAGGAATAAAAGATAATTAATAAAACAAGTAGTATTCTATTTTTTTTTTAATATGCAAATCTTGCCTGTTGCATTTGGTCATCTTAAATCTTAAGAGGCCAGCTTGCGGTTTCTACAAGGTGACTAGATGCTATAATATTACTTTACTATATATTCTACTTTCAAATATGCTAACACCAGATATAGCCTTCCGATCAAAGTGGGGGCTTCTTTCGAATTTAACAAGATACTAACATTATACATATCTAATTTAGGATTAATTAATTTCTAATCACTTGAATATCTATCACGTATGAAGTCATCAGTTTAAGATTATACAAAGTTACAAACACAAGAAAATGCTTAATTAGTTTCTTGATAAAATATAGTATAAAAGGACTACGAATTAAATTGGTCACCAGCCCACAAAAAGAAGCAAGAACCACATGCATGGCGGTAATGGAATCAGAAAGTTGATTACTAAGATAGTCAAACACATTTAACAACACCCGTGAGTAAGCAGTCACAGCTGTCATTTATACTTTCAACATTTAAAATACTCTCTCTTTCTTTTTTAATGTCCTCTAGAGGACTTCTTCTCAAAGTGCTCCATTTTCCTCAGTTAACCATAATTCCTGAAATCCTCCCACATAAACTGGAGAGGTCCAACAGAAAATTAACATTACCAAAAGAAAGAGCAAAATTAACTTCTTTTCCCATTTCTCTCTTTCTCTTGAGTCTTTTGAAGAATTTTTATACATGTTATATTTTTATTAAAAAATATTAATATATAAATATTCGTTTTGTCCATTTCTTTGGAAAATATAGCTGGACCGCTTTTCTTGGTGTACCTTGCCTTTCAAGCACACTCATTTTCTACCCTTATTTCCTTTCTTCTCCCTCTTTCATGGACTCTCTCTCGTCTCTCAGATTCTCTCCCTAAGTAGCTCCTACTTCATACTCAAGAGAGCATGCGCCTGAATGTCCAGAGAAAGGTAAGTCACAGAAATCTCCCTTTTCATCTCTCTCAACTATCGTTTATACCGCTATATATATCTCTTCTACTACTTCATAGCAAATTATTCCATCATGTTGAATCTGATTTTTCAAACAACAGTTGATGCTCTATCACACACACACGCACACACACGCACATGCACGCAGAGATTAAATTATCCCATGAGTTTTATAAGTCCTTTCACTAATTAACTTGGTGATCAAAGTTCAAATGTTTGTCCTTTCATATTAATTTGCTAAATTTCATACTACTATATATATATAGGGAGAGATTTGAAGAGATAGGCAAAAAGATCAAGAGGGAAGGAGATGTTTTTTCTCAAATGAGAAGAAGACACATGTTGGGTCGCCCTGGAACCCCAAATACCATAACCCCCTGTGCAGCGTGTAAGCTATTAAGACGAAGATGTGCCCAAGAATGTCCCTTCTCTCCCTATTTTTCTCCTCACGAGCCCCAGAAGTTTGCTTCTGTCCACAAAGTCTTTGGTGCCAGCAATGTCTCCAAGATGCTAATGGTAAATATAAAACCCTAGATTATAAGTAAGATTTTATATATATGGACAAAAATGTAAAAATTTAACTTCTGTATGTGATGTGTGTCATAGGAGGTACCACAGAGTCAAAGAGCGGATGCAGCGAATAGCCTAGTGTATGAGGCAAATGTGAGGCTAAGAGACCCAGTGTATGGATGCATGGGTGCGATTTCTTCTTTGCAACAGCAAGTTCAATCTTTACAAGCTGAACTTAACGCAGTGAGGGAAGAAATACTTAAATACAAACTTAGAGAGGCTAATAATAATATGTTACCCTCCTCTTATGTTGCATCAATGCTCCCAGCTGCCTCCGGGGCTGTTTCAATTGCTGCTCCATCACCTACTCCCACTTCTTCCTCTTCTTCCACGTATACCGTCCACGGGGCTCCCACCAATTATACCGCTATTTCAAGTGATAATATTTCCTATTTTGGTTAATTCAATTTAATTTGCAGGCTAAATAATTTTGGTTATTTCTCTCTATATGCACCAAGGAGGGAATAAAGAAAATATGGAAAAGGAGAATAAAAGTATTGAATATTGTTATGGGCTATATGTATTTTTTTTTGGGTTATTGGCGCATATTCTATGATTAATGCCCAAAATGTTCCCTAAAAATGGTTCGTCAATTGTTATTTTCTTCTATACTCCTTTCATGCTGACAAGCGAATAGTACTTGAAATTGCTCCCTCATCGTGCATGTGATTAGCTTCTTTTCTTTCCCTTTTTCCAATTTCAGTTAGGCAGATACATTACCGAACTTATAGTCTCTGAGGATTTGTCCCGTTCATTTTATGAAGCAAAGGACCAGAAAAACCTCCGCTAATAAATATTGTAGATATGCTATTGCAATTTGGATTGGGAAATATTAATTCTATATATAAGGCGCAGGAGTGGGATGGGAGTTGCGCCTGGTATTGTTTGGTATGGAATTAAATTTGCACGTGCCAGCTCAAGATCACTATGAACATCAATGCTCAAACATGTTATTCCGTATTGCTGTTTGGAGTTACGGGAGACAAAAGGTATGCTTGTGATCTTCACCTTGTCAATTTAATTAGAAATTCTCGGAAATTTTGGTTATGTAAGGGAAGCATGTACAACTGAACTTCATATATATTTCCACCTCAAATTAGTTGCCATTTACTAAACTATTGTCATCCTTTGTATTTGATTATTCATTGAAGTAAATTGGGGTCTAGCTACGAGTGTTGATATTCTTATACTTTTACCAATATTAGTTCATGGGTACAAGGTGTTACTCTATATGTACCTGAATTCCTTTTCTCTTTCTGCTTTTGGAGATTTATGAGATGACTCTTAAGTCATAATTAATCAACTTAATATGCGCCTCTCTCATTCTTCATCTGTTAGTTAAGTTTCTTTCTTATACCAATTTTTTTTTAATGTTGAAATTACTAGTTCATTTTCCCTTATGATTTATTAATTGATTTAGCAATGATAAAGGGACTAATTATATTTCCCAAAGAATACCCGCATGCTAAATCAAATCCATGAAATTTGAGTATATATAGAATTCATTTGATGAGTAGGGTGAACTCATGATGACTAAACGTCATGCTTAGTTGGGAACATATGAACCCAAAAAAAAAAAAAAGTTTCATATAATAACATTAGTTAATTTCGTAATTCCTATTATCCATTTTAATTATATATTAATTAATACCCTGGTTGGTACTTTGTGTGATGTTAATGTAAACATTATTTTTGTGGGTGAAGTAGCATATTATTTGTTGGATGGTCATACTGTATTGCCAGCGATTTTTTCAATAGTAGGTTTCCTTGGCGTGATGATTTCAGCCAGATTATTTCTCTGGAGAGGTAATGGGGCAAAGATAAAAGTCTCAATCGTATAAGTAAGTAAATAAATATAAAATATATAAGAATTTTGCATTTTCTATTTTATTTTAGATTTTTATACAGAATATACCGTTATTTTTCTTCATAATGTGCACAAGACAAATAGATATAACCCACATATGCATAAAATATGACTATGGCATGAATTGGTCCCATATCATGATTGCTTGAGGTCGTGGCATCTTTCTGGCGTTGACATATATATATGGCCTAACCTTCATTCCTTGAATGTGAGCGAATTGTTAACTTTTTTCATAGTTAATTGACAGGACTTGTATGGCGGAGCTTGAGTTATCAAGATCTTTAATGGTTGGACTTTGTTATTAAATTTTAAGGAAGGATTTATATAAACAAACTTGATACTATATTTTAACTCCAAATTCTAAAATATTTAGTTTATAAACTATTTTCACTTGCCGTTCACACTTTAAATCTAACAAATATTATGATTAATTAAGAGGTGTGCATATATATATATATATATATATATATTAACCTAGTACTTTAGTTTATTTTAAAAAATGAATATTTCTAAGCCGAGCTTAACGAGGATGAGTTGAGGTTGCTTTCGCTTTATTTATTTCTGATCTCGATCTTAGCAATGCATGGGCTAGAGTGGAAGCTATATGGACACTTGGATCTCACTCTACTAATTGCCATATATATGTGCATATGATAAATTAATATATTGATTTTATCAATGCGCGCGATTCGAGTGTATTAGATTTTCCAGTCCTTTTTATATGGAGTTAGTATTGAACTCTTTCTTGGTAAACAAATTTAATTATCTGAATACATTTTTTTTAATTGGTGGTCATTTGAGCTAAGTCCTAATAGCAAGGCAAACGCAACTATAACTGTATGAGATTAACTTCCCCCTGAATTTAATGCAAGGTTGGATTAATGAAAGCTAGGGTAATAGTATATTGTTATTGTTTCGATTGATAATAGATCAGACAAAAAGTTAATTATAAAAACATGCGTTTGTTGGCCAAAGAAAAAAGATCATGTGTTTAATCGATGTTTAACAATTGAAGGTTCGCATGAATATATGCATGGGTGTGTCTCAAATTGATGATATTATTCCTTATATCATAAGTAGTACGTTAATATTATTATTTCATATATTCTCAGTGACTATTTCCATCGAAATACAAAAGGATGAGAAAGAAAAGGAAAAGCTTGAATAGGTTTAGTCATGCATATCCTATGACAACCTAAACTATCTGTCAAAACTCATGCTAAAATACGATTTTACAAGATTAAGTCTTTTTTTTTTTTTCTTTTGCTTTCCAACCTAAACATATTTCGTTATACGGGATATATCAAAATGAATTCATATATATTATTGGTATGTGTATATATGCACATACACATTGGTAATGAAAGTGAAGACAAATCAAATATAAAGAAGAATGACTAGATTGTCTATAGGTATATTTGAAGGAAGGAAGAGTCCATGTACATATGTTGTCAACGATGAGACTAGAGAAAGAGATTATTTACCATTTCGAAATTAGAAAAGCTGATTAATGAATTTAATTTGTCTATGGTCATTTGAGTGAATCTTCTATTTGTGGCCAAAAAAAGAAAAAGAAAAAGTCAATCCAATTTTTAAATGAAATAAGACTAATGTTTTTAATTAATTGTGAAATAACTAATCATTAAAATAAAATTATTTTGTAGATTTCATAGATTTTTTATACAAAATTTTATAATACATTGAAAGTTTGAAACTACAGAATAAATGACAATTAATTCGTATTAAAAAAATCAGCTAAAATTTTTGACAGTACCAATTCGTATATTGAATAAATATTTGTATTTTAAAAAATTTATATTCCTTGAAACGCACCATAATCTACACAACTCTTAAAAAACTACGCAAACTCCTTTTTGTTTTAATTATTATTCAATTTGCCACAAACCTCCCCAATTTAAGAAAGGGTTTTAAAGTTTTTCACAAATTAATAAACAACAATGTTTTCAGAACCAAATTGAAGCTAGCTTTTGTCAAAGAGGATGAATGAAGAATGAATACTATATATATATACACACACACACACACACACATACATAAATGCATGCTCAACCAACGTCCTAGATGTAATATCATTAATAAATCTCGATCATGTTTAGCTCACAAATCTTAGTTGAATTAAGATATAGATATAAGTTGCGGACACGACGTATGTAGACAGTTTTTAATTTTTATGTATAAATAAGATTAGGAAAAATATGACTACAACGCAAAGAAAAGGAAAGGGGAAATATAATACAGCAGCCACGGATGGAAAATGATGACAGAGGAAGCTTCGAATGAATTATTTAAATACAATTCATAGCCACGTGACGACCTCCAAGAAATTTTTCTCTAACTACATCCATCTCATTTAGATACAAATAAGCTTTTTCGGGCATCAGAATATGAAATTGCTCGATTTGTCATTGTTAATTACGGCAATTCTTACTAGCAATATTTATTTACTAATTAAATCGAAACACCTGCCAAGTGTGGGCTCACTGATCACATTAATTAATGCATATTTATGTAAGATTCTAACTGAACTTTATAATCGTCCCTTTAGGGACATCCGATAAAATTGAATGTTATAATCAGATTTATGAGCTGGTTCATTAAAGAAATGGTCAACTCTCCGGGAAAAGGAGAAGAATTTCTTATACTTTTACCTATAAAATTACATAGCATTTTTGTTCCGGTGGGCGAAGAAGGCTAAGCTTGGTCATTATTACTGGGATCAGAATTCATTACGTACAGATATATAAGCATGCAAAAGGTCAACCCATCAAGCTCCATTCGTAAATTTATGAAATGCCTTTAAATTTATTTGTAGAATAGAATATTATCTCAGTCATTTCACACATTTTTGACTAATTTATTTTCTTAATTTGATCAAATATAAATTATGAAAAAGTCTTACTATTAACTATTTTTTGTGACTTTTGCCTAGTAAGTAGGAATGATAGAAAACTCATAGCATATACAGACTCATAAGATTTGCTTGTTTGAGTCTGAACATAAAGATATAAGGTCTGATCTAGGTATGGAGATTTTTTTAATAGATTTTAGACATTCGGAGAGGGTTTGTTTATGGGTGGATGCGTGTCTTAAAAATTGCAATCTTATAGCCATCTTGAGTGTTAAAACTAAACAATTTCAAGTTATTGATTGCATACTTGAATAATACTAAGTTAAAACTAAACAATTTCAAGTTATTCATTGCAAATTTGAATGATATTAATTCCTGTAATTAAAAAAAGTACTAATATTAGCAGTTATGAGATTTTTATTGTTATTTTATAAGAATAAATTTTATGTAGATGAGTTTTAACTTGAGAAAAAAATTGTTCATTTTCAAATTTCTCTGAATAAATTGGTTTCGATTCGTAGACTTACAAATTCAATAAGAAAATGAATGTGGATTAAGTTTGTTGTGTACTAGAGTATGAGTTGCAAAATGGAGATTATAGTATTCTTTCTATATCTTATGCCATCCTTATTAGAGAGGATTTATTTTAGATTTAGATATAATTTTTTATATTTTTATTATCAAGTTATTTGAAAAAAAATATGACAAGTGTAAAAAACTTATTGAAAGATTCAATTAGATATTGTTGACATATAAAAATTATATAGTAGTTATGCAATTATTGAAAGATTTAATAACAAATATATAAAAATTATTCCAAATTTTTTTATAATTTATATTTTGAATAACAATTGTCAATCTAATGGGGATTTAATAGTTGGCAATATTTAGCCATAATTAGGCTTGGGTTTTTATTAGATTCCAGATCTCGAGTATTAAAAGCCCAAGGATTCACATCAGATCGTTCAGCAAGAGCTATAAAATCTTCGGGCCATAAGTCCATATGTTTAGTTTGGGCAGTACCTTGGTCCAACAAATCGGGACTTCAGGCCCCATAATTATACGATTGTTTGCTTTATTTGCGTCACTTGGATTTTGGATTCTCATCGTAAAATTGCAATGTACTCCCTTCGTTTTAAAATATAAGTTATTTAAAAAAAAAATTTTGATCTAAAATTTAAGTTATCTGATAATGATTATTATTTTTTTTTATAATATCCTATATTTAATGTCAACAGTTGTATTAAAAATTTTTATTTAATAAAAACTGACAATAGAAATAAAATTGAAAAGACATGATAATATTTAAAAATTTTAAAAATATAACTAATTTTTTAAAAAAAACAAAAATTTATTAAAAATAATTTATATTTCAAAAGAAATATATCAGTTCGTAAAACGATAAAGGTAAGGCTGCATTGGCTTTCACTTTGAATTTTTAATATTTAACTTTTTAGATTAATCGACTCAAACATTTTTCTTTTGGTTGATAAACTTACTGATGAACCATTCTTGGAATTTTATCATCCCTTTACTGGTCCATGGAGTGAAATCACAACATCATCTACAAGTAATTCTAAAGGCAGCAAGGCTTCACTTTACACTTCCAACGCTTAAGTTAGTGAGATTTTAGGAGTAATTTGATAGCATAAAAATAGGGTTCAAGTGAATATACTTAGACTAGAAGATGGACCCCCCAATTTATTGATGAGAATGGCAGTTACCTGAGTAGTTGGCCGGCATGGAATGAACGGCTATGTTCCATGGCAGAGCATAGCTTTGGAAAATGCAATGTCTTGTATATGCGGATAGTAGAATGAATTCAGCCCTAGGTTTATTGGGCTTGAAGCAAGCTCATTGACCATTGGACTTGGCCCAAAACTCAATTTATCACTAGTCCTCTGAGTCTTTTGCTTTTTAGTGACAATGGTTTATTTTAAAATAAAACATCCAACCGTTAACGTTGCCTTGGTTGTGCCGACTCTGACAAAATCGTCAAATACTCGATCAATAAAAGACTTTTGATAAACAATGACTTTAAAATTTGATTGGCTGCAAGGTGTTACGAGCCAAGCAAGAAAGTGTCACTATAGGCGCGCGCGCACGTGTATATATATATATATATATATGTATGTTAGAACTTAGAACGGGCTAAGACTCTCTGCTGTTGACTCGACTCCCTCTGCAGTTAAAAAAAGTTGGAAGAAGAGAATGGACGAGGGAGTTTAATTTAAAAAAAAAAAAAATCAAAACACATTTATTTTTCTATAAACTTCTCAACAGCAGAGGATCTATTTTCATCGTAGATTATGATAACTTTTAAATAAAGGCATAACAGTAATTTTTGTAGGCCACATGACCACTCTCTATTCCTGTCCGAAATCCCTCACTCCCTTTTTGGATTGCTCTTCCCTTTAAAATTTAAAGCGTAGTTTAAAGTACTACCCTTGATTAATTGATTTTAAAGGTAGTTATAATTTCATGTATATATCACAATTAGTAGTTTTTTCTATTTTAAATTATTTATTCATGATTCATAAAAATCAATCTCATTTCTCCTATTCACTTCATGTCGAATCTATATATCGAATTTATATAGTTAAACTTAGTTGATATAACTCCGGTTAAAACACTGATTAAGTAGGAATTGTGTCAACTCCCGTTATCTAACTGTCGGAAGTTTCTTATTTTCTTGTGGTGTTATTTTTATTGTAATATTAAAAATAAAATCACAATCTCATTTTAGATAAAAATTTAACTTTATTACTATAAAATAAATTAAAAGTGAGATTTGTATAATATATTTCAAATATCAAATGAATCGCATGATGCGTGTGTGTGTGTGTATATTGTGAAGAAAGGGATCCTAGAGCCTAGATAACTGAAGACAAAAACAACAATCTTATAAAGTATCATGTGTAAACTAATTTCATGAAAGACTAATGTAATTTACTTTAAATAAAAAGGTGTGTTACGCAAGAGAGTTGACATCTTTTTTGCATGTTTATAATTTATTTATATGTATTTCTTTAGGCAAAAAAAAAATTATGAAATTATCGACTATAACTATAAATTACTTTTATATATATAATTTTCCAATCCTGAGCCTTCATACAGCTTTTTTCCACCAGGCTTAAAAGGAAAAGAGAAACCAAGATAACATAACAAAAATTGTATAAGAACCTATTATTCAGAAGACCGTATACATAATTAATTAGTTGACCCTTCTACAATTCTTCCTGATCTCTCCGTTGGAGCCAGTAAGGGGACTGATGTCTCCCATCTTGATGATGGCGCTCACAAAATCAGAAGCAAAAGAGCTAGAGCTGCTCGTGTAGCCACGCACTATGGAGTCAGTGGATCCACCATTGAAGAGCTGCTGATCAGAGTGGAGGAGGCCCTTCTTCTGAATGAGGTTCTTGAAGTAGTTGTTGTCGAATGATATGGGAGTCTGAAGATCAAGAGGAGCCAGATTGTTGTCTCCTGAACCTGAGGCTCTTGGGCACCTGGATTGCCTCGTCCTAGCGAAGGAGCTGTCTATGTTGGTCTCGTTATAGATTCGGGCTCTGAAACTCGTGCACCTTGCTTGTCCAATTGTGTGAGACCCTAGTGATTAAATTTGAGTTTGATTAAGGAAATTAAACTATTAAATAAACCCATGCAAATTAATTAATGATATGTTGAAGATAGATAGCATACCAGACAATGCGACCAAGTCTTTGGTGGAAAGGCCGAGAGCGGAGAATCTAGAGATGAGTTGGTTGAGGTTAGAAGTGGGTGGAGGGATGCCATTATTTGCAGCAGAAAGGCTAGTCGTTTTAGCGTCTCTTCTTCCCAGTTTTACATTCCATGTAGGGCCTCCAAGCTAAAAATTAAGCAGTTAATTATTAGTTATAGTTGTTTGATATATTTTTCAATTATAAGAATATGGAGAAAGGGAGTTAATTACAATGGTGACGGAGTCTCTGGCAGCGATGGCGAGGATGTCAGCGCAGGAGACGACCCCAGGGCACACTCGCTCCACTGCTGACTTGATGTTGTCTATAACTTCGAATCCACGAGCTGAGTTCCTATTGGGGTTTGCATTTTTCTCCCCGGTGAAGCTTGATGTGTCATCCAGAAGAATTGAACCGTCACATCCCTGCAATTCATTTTTTCTAATTCAAGCAATATTGTTGGTATTCTTAATTCTTACTATTTAGCTATGTTTTACTAGAAAACAAATTGTTATGTATAAAGAGTCAAAACCTAGTAAAGTGAGGTGGAAATGTACAGGACAATTATCATATAATGTCTTCTTACACCTAACTCGGATACAAGGAATATATATATATAAAAGAGATTCTTGGCAATGATATATAGGTCAACCAAGTCAATTATTAAAAAAGAGAATATATAAACATATTATCTATCGATGTGCTTTAATATGTTTATACGTTATCTTCCCGTCTTTTATTATCATCAAGGTCTACTTGTAAAAATTATGCTACTAATTGCAATATTAAGAACTCGGCTAACTTTGTCATTTTCCTCTACAAACTTTTTTTTTTGGCAATTTAACTAAAGAAATAAGGTGAATATATTTATGGGAAGTTGAGTTGGAAAAAATATTTTTGTTATGATTAAAACGCAAAACGGTATAATTACGCATACAAGAGCTCCACATAATTTGCAATAATATTACTAGTGATTCTATGCGAGTGTGGGTAGTGGCTTTGTGAATGCATGGGAGGAGAAGCTTGTGTGTGTGTAAGGACAAAGAATGGAAGGAATTACATTGACAAAGCAATCATGGAAGAACAAGCGAAGAAGAGAAGCACCCATGCGGGCTTCCTTTGAAATGGCAGATTGCACAGTGGACTTAACAGTGGAAAAGAGTTTTGGGCAAGAAGTGGAGTAGAAGTTTGTAGAAAGTTGTGCATTTGCACTCCCCAACAGGAGCAGCACAAGCAGACTCACACCCATACTTATCAAGCTACAAGATGACAAAGCCATTGCCAAAGCCCTCTAATTGCAAGTCTACGCGGGTGTGATTGTGTGGTTAAGGTGTGGAAGTGGATATATATAGTTGGATATGGCTTCTCACCGTCAAATCTCAAGGTGCTTTGGGTCGGCAGGTAACCTAACACGGGGACCATAGCCTCAATGAATGGGAAAATGGCCAGTTTTCTACGTTTCAAAAATTGCTATGCCTTCCTATTTATTATACAGATTAGAAAAATGGGGTCATTGTTGGGTATTCGTTGATTTAATCTAACTAAAGGGAACCCGCGTCCTTTTTTTTTTTTTTTTTGGAATCAATCCAAAAGGACTGTGCCTGCCATGATTTGTCAATGTGTATGCAAGTTGGTTGTTACGTGAACTCTTTAATGAGGGCTCCATATATATAACGCTTTGATGTGTGATTTCTTTTTTTTTTAATTTTTCGTGTGACCCCATCTTATAAATCTGTAGGGCAAATTTGACTGCTTTTTATAGAATGATTCCTGAATTGAAAAGAGCTCTCTCATTTGTCACATATGGTTGAGATTCACTTTGACTTTTAAACAGAATAGTAGCTCCTTGTTTGGTAAACTGAGCTACGCGTCTTTTACTTTGACGTATCAATGCCACGATACAACTGTACTCAATCCAGATTTCCCATATTTTTCCACACGCCGATAGGGACCGTTGCTGGCTAGCTAAATGTTGCCTGGATCAAGTAATAATTATGTAAATTGCGTTCAAGGCAAGTAAGAAACTTCTAATATTTTGTTTGTCTAACTCAAGTAATTAAGATGATTTGCTTTAGTTCTTCAGTTATAGCTCTGCACGAGTAATACCCAAATGACTAATAATTAATTATAAATGACCTGAATTAATGTTTGACAATTTTAGCCAAGAACCAACATTATTACAATAAGCATTATTGTTGATTTCCTTAAACCTCTTAAGTTTATCCTTGTGTCATTTTTTAAAATCACTTGATGATGAATATTAAATCTTTGTTTAGTGATCAAACTTCCTTAATTACTTTCATCATGTATTCCATTTTGGGACAAAACTTCAGAGACATTCTTAGTGTTGGTCGTCGTTACGAAATTTATATTATTTTACGATTTAAGTTTCATCTCACTTCCTTTGCGCGCTTACAATTTTTATTTTTTAGAGCTGATCACGTCTACTGGTGCAGTTGAATTGCATTAAATGTGCAAATATTATTATTTACAAAAAAAAATTTATGTAATTTTTATGTTTTTAGTATTTGATTCTTTAATAAAAATATGATAAATTAATATCTTTTAAATATTCAACATCATATAATTAGATCTTATAAAATATTTTTTTTACATAATTATATATTTCAATAAAACAACCTGATAGTAAGGGAGGTAAAGAATTGTAACTAAATCTGATGCTATCTCGCCTTTTCTCTTGTTTTCTTTCTGCCTCCCAATCTTCCAGGACAATCCTACAAGTGGTCCAAGAATAGCCACATCCTCATTTTATCTTCCACTCTTTTCTCTGTTTAAACATAAAGCCATTGGCTTTTTTTTTTTTTGGGGAATAATATAGAGTGCCTGCTATGAAAAGGTCAACTCATGATTAGCTTAGCAAATATAAAGTCCATAAAGAGAGCAGGATTTGTTGAAATTGCATATGAAGTCTGATAATATAATGTGTTGAAAAACATTGGTTCGTTTTAAAGGAGGATAAAACTGAAGATTTTTAACTTACCAATGATCAAATGCAAAACTTCTACTGTTTGATATGCTTCTTAATGAAAGTTGTATTTTATATAAATAATAATAATTTTATGGATATTATACTTAATTAACTGTAACAAAATGAATTTTTTTTTATTAGGATATATATGTACTGAGTGACTATTTATAAAACTTAGAATATATATATATATATATATATCAATGAGATAATGCGTTTAAACTAAAAAAAGGGGAAAAAAACATTTAAAGGGAAGAAAGTAATAAAGTGGACTTCCATAGACGTGTGGTAGAGAGAAACTGATGGCCAGTATGATATGCTTGTTTATCTTTTGAGCCTTAGCCTTACTAGAAAAGTGAAAGCCATGCTTCAAAATCAACTCGTTTAGGAATATTTGAATTTTGATACTGCAGTGTGTAATGAATCTCCCATAGTCCCCTTGTTTAGAGCCATAGTTACCTGTACAATTTTTAGTAGATCTCTTTCTTTTCCTTCCCAGATACATACGACTTTAAATTAAAATCTCTTGCTGTTGAATATCATCTACAATAATGACTTAATTCTGAAGTATTTTTTTTTCTCAAATAACAGTAATACTAAGTTTTTATTTTGGATTACCAGGAATAGTAAAAGTGAGTTTAAGTTGATATAAATGATGCTTAAAGCCTAAGGTTTTCCAATTACTGTTTTCACTGGTGTAGAGTGGTCCTACGAAATCGCCTTGAACGACTACTCAAAATTTGAAAGCAAAATTTTGTCTTCTCAAATACTCGGAAAAGGAAAGCCACTTTCGGGGATTTCTTTTTTCATGAGACTGCTCAAAATTTCAAAATAGAGATTTGTCTTCTCAAATGCTCGAATAATGAGGGTTTTCCATAATCGGGTTTCAGAACCTTTTTATTTTTTTGGATGAAAAAGATTCTGCGTTTAATTAATTTCATGAAGGTTAGCCCACAACAAAAATAGAAAAACCTCAACGAATATTAATTTTATCTTTTGTGTGATAGAGTTTCAAAGTAGCATTTATACTCTTTGTTGAATACATTGTCCTTGTTCAAATCAACTTGTCAACAGTTCACAATAATCTCGCTCCTAAGCGGAAAATTTGGACTCTGAATCTGAAACATGTGTTGCTCATTAATAAAGGAATGAAAAGTCAAAAAGAGACGCGCATATTATCCTGTTAAAAACGTATTGTATACCACACATAGTTACGACTATATAGTATATAATTTTTTACGATTAAATTATTACTTATGAATATGCCAAAATTAATTCATTTACGATTACACCAAATTCAGTTTGATTTTAAAACTGATTGTGTGAGTAGTTAACTGTTTCGTGACAGATGGATTCTATAAAAGAAGAATTATCTTGAATTTAACTTACACATTAACAATTGGCTAAAGCATTAGAGTAATGCATATGGTTGATAAAAAAAAAATGAATTATCTATAAAGAAAATCAAATGATTTACTCTTTTTAATTTTATCAATTTATATATTGTCATAAGATTGTTTTAAAAATTATATGTCATATCCGTAAAAAAAATATTAATATTGTCCTATATAAGTGATTAATTATTTAAGTTTTTCTTATGAACTTAGCTACATAGAAGACTTCTCAGACCCTTTTTTTTTTTTTTTGTGCTGGTGCTTGATGCTGTGAGCATCACTTTTTTAACTGGTACAGGAAGCAACTAGTTGATATGTTTATGGAAAAAAACTATATATATATATATATATATGTAATTTTTTTTTCATATTTTTGTTATTAGACTTGTTAATTAATACACAATACATATATAATTTATCCATAATAACATCATAAGTATATGATTTATTCAAATAAGTATATATAATTTTGACATCTCAACATAAAGTTTTTTATTTTTATAAATGTTATAATTTTACTAAAAAAAATTTAATGATAAAAATATAAAAATCATATTTAAATCTAGCCATATATTTATACGCAGTGCATTTTATTTTATTTTTAAATTTAAACTTATCACATTTAAAAATATTATCTTGTCACATTCATATTTAAATTAATTTTTAGTACATAGAGTATTATTTAATATTTTCAAATTTTATTATTTATATTTATAGAAAATACACATTTTTAAAAAATATGAAAATTTTTTCAATTATAATTATTTTAATATAAAATTATGAATAATACTCAAAATTAAAAAAATAAATGTCCCATAAAGACATAATTAAATAGTATAAAAGTATATTCAAAATGATCATCTCAAGTTTTTTTGTTTCTTATTTTTTTTAACAAAGGCAAGGCCCTAATCGACAAACTACCGTGTCGTTTTCCTGTTTTCCAAATACATTAGCTTGGCAGTTGGCAATCACAGCCTCCACCGGCCTTTTGAGTTGGCAACAAATTCTTGCCGCCTTATCTTGGACACGTTTTTTTTTTTTGGGTAGATTGGACATGTCCTTTTTGTTGGGTTTTTTGCTATGTTACAATGAAAAAAATTATAATTTTTTCTTATCCTCAATCATAATTTTTAATTATCCATATACAACATGTTATTTAAAAAAAATAACTATGGCCCTAAATTTATTAAAAAAAAATAATGTTAATGGGGCCGTGACCCATATATATATATATTTTAAAAATTTTAAAAATTATAACCTTTTTATATCTTAAATATATTTTTTAAAAATAAGCAATAATTTAATATTTTAAAAAATAATTAGTTGTAATAATTTAATCATTTTATAAATATAGAAATTAAAAATTAATTTAAATAATAATTATAATGTGTAAAATTATAAAAAAATGAAAGATATTTTAAAAAAATAAAGGTTAAATATGTTTAAAAAAATAAATGTGAAATAATTTAAATTTGATAAAAATATTAAAAAAAATTAGAAAAATGAATGACTATTATTTAAGAAAAATTTAATATTAATTCTTTTATACTTTATAAAATGATTTAAGAAAAATAATTTTTTTTAAAAAAATTAATTTCATTAAAAATTGATAATTAATAAAAGTTTTAAAAATTGTAATGAGAGTATTTTTGAACTTAATATTAAAATAATAAAAATTTTAATTAAAATATGTATAGAAAAATAATAATAAACTTACATTGTTAGTTCACCTTTTGGTTAGTCATAATTTATTTCTTCAACTATGATATGAATTTTTTTTATTTTTGATTTAAATTTTTTTTATTTTAAAAAGTGAGGTCACGTTTAGAAAAAATATTTGTTTATTTTAATATATAAAGGGATTATAGTTGGAGGCCAATTGTGACCCTTAAATTAATTTTTTTAATATAATTGTAAAGTTAATATTTGTAAAAAAAATAAAATTAAGTGAAGTGATTTATATAATGAAAATATTAATTATAATAAGTAAAAAATTAGTTATCATGAAAGTTATAAAATTAATTTAAGAAAATGAAAGTTAATTGTTAAATTTAATTTTCTTTAAACTAGGCTAACACATAAGATGCCCTTACCTTTAAACTTTTACCACATGTATAAAATGTGCTCCTCTATGAATAAAAAAAAAAAAAAGTACTCCTCTACTTACTTACAGGTATTAAGCTTATCAAAAGCCAAATAATTTCTTATCAAATTTTTAAATAGTCTTACTTATTTATCTAGTTTAAAAGAAATTAAATTTAACAATTAACCTTTATTTTTTTAAATTAATTTTATGGTTTTCATGGTAAATCATTTTTTACTTATTAGAATTAATATTTTCATTACATAAATTACTTCACTTAATTTTTTTTACAAATACTAATTTTACAATTAGATTAAAAAAATTAATTTAGGGATAATAATTGATCCTCAGTTGTGATCCCTTTACATATTAAAATAAACAATTATTGTTTTTGAACATGACCTCACTTTCTAAAATAAAAAAAATTTAAATCAACAATAGAAAAAATTCATATCATAGTTGAGGAAATAAATTATGACTAACCAAAAGGTGAACTAACAATGTAAGTTTATTATTATTTTTCTATACACATTTTAATTAAAATTTTTATTACTTTAATATTAAGTTCAACAATACTCTCATTACAATTTTTTAAATTTTTACTAATTATCAAATTTAAAGGAAATTAAATTAAATTTTTTAAAAAAATTATTTTTCTTAAATCATTTTATCAAGTATAAAAGAATTAATATTTAACTTTTCTTAAATAATGGTCATTCATTTTTCTAAACTTTTTAAAATATTTTTATCAAATTTAAATTATTTCACATTTATTTTTTTAAACATACTTAACCTTTATTTTTTTAAAATATCTTTCATTTTTTATAATTTTTCACATTATAATTATTATTTAAATTAATTTTTAATTGCTCTATTTATAAAATGATTAAATTATTACAACTAATAATTTTTAAAATATCAAATTATTGCTTATTTTCAGAAAATATATTTAAGATATAAAAAAAGTCATATTTTTTAACTTTTCAATATATATATATATATATATATATATATGAGCCATGGTTACTTAACAATTTTGACCCATTAATATTAATTTTTTTTAATAAATTTGGGGTCATTGTTCTTCAATAACCATGACCCCTCTTTTTTTTTTTTAAATAGCATTTTGTATATGGAAAATTAAAAATTATGATTGAGGATAGAGAGAAATTATGATTTTTTTCATTGCAATATAGTCAAAAACCCCTTTTTTGTTTATGTTATTTTTTTAAGTTATAGTGTTACACAATTCTATAAAATTAAAATAAAATAATTTATAACTAAATATGATTGAATTAAAAAATTCGTTCCACACATTAGATTTGACCTAAAAAATAGATATAAATTTTTTTTTAAAGAGAGTTCAATAAAAAATAAATCTGTTTTGAAAAATTTTAAATATAATACAAATCAAACTCAATTTTTTTTTAAACCCAACCGATTTTAATCAAGTGTTGTAATAGACTCAATTGTGGTATGAAGACTGTTTTTGGACTAGACTCTCCAACTCTGTCTGTGAGTTGAGCTAAATTCCAAATTTAATCGATTTATTATATATGTACCAACCAATCCTCCAATGCTATTTCAGCCAAGTTGGTTCCTCTTTATGCCTAACAAATACACCCACCACTAGAATAAAACCAAAATAAACTATGATAACAATCGATAAAGGCCTCCTTTTTTTAAACCTAGTGGGTTATCGTCATGCTTGAAGAAGATTAGTTATGGAAAATGGAAACATGATTTATCGTCATGCATGCTTGCTTGGACCTATTCTGCTCAAGTACAAACAAATTAATTAAGCTCATCCAACCTACAATTCATATTTGCATTTGAGACTAGTGCTCTCCAATCTTGATGTCATCATAGCACTCATTCACCTCCAAATTCTCTTTCTTATAAATGTATCTACTTGATGCTCACAAAAAGCCTACCAAATTAAGAGTAGCTATCGCTCAAAGGAAGTCATAGTAGTAAAATCCAAGTGACAATCATTCAAGTTGTTGCCTATCCAGCGATTTCTCCACACCTTCCCTATAACTTTATCCACCATTGTCACTGGAAAGCTGCTGAAGAAGCTCCCAGCAGCCATAATGCTTGTGAAAAAGGTCTTCCCAAGTCCTTACATTTCTTTTGGTTCCCAAGTCCTTGCATTTGTTCTGGGGATTGATCATAAAAGAATTCCAACAATCCAGTGATAAGGAATATATATATCTACAATTCTAAGCATAATATGTTGAGGCAATAGCCAGAATATACTCACAGGAACTATCTCTTTAAGCCCCACTATGTGTTGCTTCCAAATAACATGCATTTTTTGAACTTCTGCAGCACAAGCAACTACTATAACTATGAGTTGGGTAGCAATTCCTATGCCTAATCTCTGAAGCAACATGATTCCCCTATGGCTACCAATTCTTTTACGCATTTAGGGTATGAAGAAATGGTCATAAAAGGGTAATGAGCTGAGTATCGTGAGTACTACAAAGCTCCAAAGTGAGGCTGTTAGAATGTAGAATTTTGGATCTAAGCTCCTTTCCAAGGTATTACCTTGCTTGACAAAAATGGTGACTTTTATGGCCTATAAATTGATAGGAATTAGCATAAGCAGCCATATATCTAAAACATCCCTAGAATAAGCTTGGTTCCTTCTACTTGAGTCATCGTGCATAGGGGATTTGAGACAGCTCTTTTGCCTTCTTTTATTGGAGCCTTATCTAGAAACCTAAAGATACAGTTTCCTATATAATCATCAAAGCTTATCAAGGACTAATATGAGTACGATCAAGCTCTAGTGATTTTATGAGAGATGTCACAAATTGTAGTATGTTGATCAATTACCAAAAAAAAAACACAAATGAAGCTTGGAGCATAAGCTATGGAACTAAATGAAAGGCAAAGGAAGAATTCGAAAAACAAACCTTAGTTTACTTTATTTCATTCACTAATTTATAATTGAAAGTTTTGCAACTTGAATAAGTAACATTGAATGTTTAGCTATTTCTCTAAATATTAGGAATCATGATTCTAAAGTAAGAAGAAAAACAAGCTGACAATTCTTTAAAACAAATGTTATTAACATTTAGCTTTTCGTTGACTAATGTATTAAGTTCTTCTGCAAAAAGCAAAAATAGACAAAATAAAATGTCTGTGCTTTAACCTGCCAAAAAGGTGTACTCAACTTCACTCAAGTATCTCAACTCAACTTTAGGTGTTTAACTTAGCTCAACATAAGGTCCTCAACTTTAGTCTTGCTTGAGGTCTTCACTTTACTTGTAGTTTGCTCAGTTCTTCCGAGTGTACTCAACTCTCTTTAATTTAATTTGAGTACGTTCAACTTCAGTTGCACTCAACTTAAACTCAAGTGGATTTTTGGAGTTAAATTCACATAAATATTCTTCCTTAACTATGATATTTTCTCCTTAACTTTAAAATTTCTTAAAAGAAAACAAAGAAAATTAAAACTCTTCCTTGATGCAAGTGTTGGATTTGACGTCAAGTTTTTCTTTTAGAGTTTTGGACTTTTTTTTTGCAAGCTTTTAGTAAAAATGTCTACCACTTGATCTTTATATTGTAATAGAAGAACTGAATTTCATTTTCTTTTACTACTCTTTTGATCACGTGATATTTGATCTTGATATATTTGATTCTTTTATGGAATACAAAATTTTTAATCATTGCTATAGTTGACTTGCTATCACATAATATCTTTATGGCATTACTTTGAAGTATTATCAAGTCATTTAGCATATTCCTCAACCCATAGTTCTTGATTTACAACTGTTGAAACTACAATATACTCTACTTCATCTATTGATTAGGTGACATTTCTTTGTTTTTTAAACCTTTAGCATATACTTTTGGATTTAAAAGTAAGGCAACATCCTAAAGTGCTTTTCATGTTATCAAGAGAGTCAACCCAATCATTATCCATGAATTCTATCAAGTTAACACTATCAAGTTAACACTAATAGATATTTTATAAAATATCCTAAAATTTAAGAATCTTTAACCTTATCTCAACACTTACTTGATAGCTAAGAGATAGCTTTCAATTGGAGCACTTATAGATCTTACCAAAATACTTGTAGCATACATTATATTAGGCCTGATGATAAAAAAGTAAAAAAGTGACCCAATCATGCTTCAATATGCTGAAGTATCTATTAAACTTAACTTATTATCTTTGCTCAACTTGTTTCCCTAAACTGCTAGTGTGCTTACAATCTTAACCTTACCAAGGCTAAATATTCTCAAAACTTCCATGACCTATTTCTTTTGAGAAATAAAAATACCTTGGGAAGTTTACTTTACTTCAATTCTAAAAAAATAAGATATACTTTCCAGGTCATTCATTTCAAAGGCTTTCTTTATTTGTCTTCTAAATAAGTTAAATGACTTAAAATTACTTCCAGTCACTAACAAATCATCAACATAAATAAAAACTATAAAGATTTTATCCTTCTTCTTTTTGTTATATAAGATAGTTTTATTATAACTCCTTTTAAATCCTAAATTGATTAAAAAATTATTAATTTTGGCATAATAAGCTCTCAGAGCCTACTTAAGGCCATAAAGAGCTTTCTTCAACTGATATAACTTGTTGCTTTTTTACTAAAAAAGCTTTTGGGTATTCAACATAAATTTTCTCCTTTAGAATTCTATTTAAAAAGACTGATTTGACATTAAATTGGATTACTTTACAACCTTATTAGGTTGCAATTGAAAGGAACAATTTGATGGTATTGAATCTTACAATTAGAGCAAAGGTTTTAGTAAAGTCTACATCACATAACCCTTTACAACCAATTTTACTTTATACTTGTTTATGATCTTATTAGGATTCAACTTGAGTTTAAATGCCTATTTTGTGTCAATCACATGCTTTTCACTTAGCCTTGGCACTAGGCCCACATATTGTTTTTTTTTCTAATTATCCTCAACTTCTCTTTCATAGCAGTTTTCCATTCAATTAACATTAAAGCATCTTCTGTGCTTATAGGTTCGATAGAAGTAACATTGCATCTGGCATAGATATTCCCAAGGAATCTTATCCTTCTAACCACATTATCTTCATTAGAATCATCTTCTTAAAAAATGACAACAAATTCTTTAGCAACATCTTCAATATTTGGAGTTTGACTATAGGGAGTAGCAATTATTTTCTTCCAATTCCAAATTCTACTTTCATCAAATTTCATACTTCTATTTATAATAATTTGTTGTGTAATATAGTTTATAAATAAATTAAGAATATATATATATATATATATATATATATAAGATTGATAATGGCAATAAATCTTATTCCATATATAGTAAATGCGAACTTTTTGTTTGATAAGAGACACAATCTTACTATATATTTGCCAAACCCAAAGTTTTAGGAAAAAAAGTAAAGCTAATATTTTTATATGGTTATCCTAACTATCTGGTGATAATACATACTTGCTAGATTCAAAGAAAAGATTACAATATAACATTCGCACATGAAATTTAATTAGCAAAACAAAGAAAACAATAATTAAAAAGAAAAACTAAAGTTGCACACATATTTTACAAATAGATCACATGTGGTGCTTTTACTTGGCCTGCCCGCCTTTCTATACTTGTAACCCTAGAGATGCGTCCAAGGTTGGGTTGCCCTCCATTTGAAGACACAGGCTTTCTTTCACCCTTGCAGTCTCCCTCTTGTAAATGTATCTATTGGATGCCCAAAGAAATGCCCCTAAGTTCACACTTGATGTCACCAACAAAAACCCATAATAGTAATCCAAGTGACAATCATTTAAATTATCACCTATCCAGCTCTGTCTCTCACCCCTTCCTGTGATCTTATCAACCATTGTTACCAATAAGCTGTTCAAGAAGTTCCCCATACCAATCCCACTTGTGAAGAATGTTGTCCCCAGACTCCGCATGTCTTCCGGGG
Organism: Erythrophleum ivorense; assembly: GCA_026724425.1. NCBI lineage: Eukaryota > Viridiplantae > Streptophyta > Magnoliopsida > Fabales > Fabaceae > Erythrophleum > Erythrophleum ivorense. The sequence continues at coordinate 870,489 of JAIUCV010000268.1, forward strand.
ATTGATCATAGAAGAACTCTAGCAATCCAATGGCATTGAACACATCTGCTATCCCAATCAGAACGTACTGAGGCAATAGCCAAAAGATGCTCATAGGGACTATTTCTTTAGGACCTACTACGTGATGTGCTCTTATCACACGCATTCTTTTAACTTCAACTGCATAAGCAATTGCAATGGCCACGATTTGGATTAAGAATCCAATTCCAAGCCTCTGAAGCAGAGTGATTCCTCTGGGGTTGCCGGTTTTCTGGCGCATGAATGGCACGAAGAAACGGTCATACATCGGCACAGAGAGAAGCATGGAGAGGGTCACGAAGCTTCCGAGAGAGGCTGCTGGAATCCGAAAGTGAGGACCAAGATTTCGGTCCAAGGTGGTGCCTTGTTTCACAAATAGAGTGTTAATTTGTGCCCAAATGGTGCTAGGAATCAGGGTTACCAGCCATACGAGGAGCATGCCTAATACAAGCTTGGCTCCCTCCACTTGGGTTACCGTCATTGGCGTTGTAGAGGAACCTATGTTGTTTTCCTTTATTGCAGCCTTGTCCAAGAACCTGGGAGCACAAGTTGCATTCACTTAGCCCATTATTTCTTTCAATCACCTATATATCTTACAAATTGATGCCAAAAAATTTGTCTTTGTTTCCAGTGAGAAATTCTTAGGAGTTATATGGTATGTAGTGTAATGTATCTGTCTCCAAGAATACTAATGGAGAGCAGTGTGTTTGATCACTTGCAATATCTTAGATTTTTGATAGCTTTTGGCGTTTCACATATTTGAAACAGAGGTGGGTGGGTGGAGGACAACATTTTGACATTTCCTGTGCGAGAGCCAACTTGGCTGGAAGACTGTGAAAGTAGTCCTCGTGTACTGTGCACAAGAAGGAATTTATCGACATGAATGATAACACCAGACGTCAAAAGGAGCTAGCCCCACCCTTTGCTTCAAATAGTGGGTCCCAATTATGCACATTGTGACGGCACCGTAGCAAATAACTCCCTTAGAGACCTACCTCATGAGGGCGAAGCGATTGAGGGTGGAGTCTGTAATCTTTAATAAAGTGGACCATTTTCTAGATTTCATATAACATGTTGATGCATTAGATATATAATGAAGGAGAAAATGCCCTTTGAGTTCCATCTTGAGGGGGAGCTTGAAATCTTTACACAGTGGACTAAACTTCATTATTATTATTATTATTATTTCTAGCCCCACTATGCCCCCACTAATAGCATGAGTAGGTCAGCTGAAATAATATGAATCACCTAAAGGTCCTAAACCAGTTCCCTACCACTTACATCATGATATAACTTGCCTGCTTCTCTAGAATGCATAGTGCAAACAGATTAAGCTCCAAAAAAATTGAAAATAGTGATTGTACTCACCTCAAAACCGGAGTGTGATAGATTTGCCGTTTTCCACTAGTAATGTAATGTTGGAGCTCATGTTCATGAAGCTCAGATGGGTTACTGGGAAGCTGAAGTTTTCTGTTCCTGAAGGCTGCAATAGGGACACGAAAGAAGTCCCTGGCAGGGCTTTTAGTGGTCCTGGCTTTGTGGCGATATATGGGGGTCCCTACATAGAAAATAACAAGGGACAAGAGGAGACCAACGGTTGGGATAGCATAGCCTAGTCCCCATCCCAGGTTCTCTTGAATGTAGACCAGGCCTAAAGTGGCTATTAGAGCACCCAAGAATGAGGTAAACATCCACCAGTTGAAGAAGGAGGCCTTGATCTCTTTCTCATTGGGATTGAAATCATCAAACTGGTCAGCACCAAAGGTTGAAATGTTGGGCTTTGTTCCACCTGCTCCAATTGCTATAGTGTACAGAGCTGAGTAAAAGAATGCAATTTGTGAGGCAGAAGCCTTGTTGCAGATACCATTGCTGCATGTTGGCCTTAAGCTCTTGAGCGATACAGCTATAGTGAGAAGAACCATCCCCTGTGTAGAGGCACTAGTACATGAGGTGCATGCTTTCCTAATTGAACAGATATACATTATAGAATTATAAAAGGAAAAACAAATAAGATGGTAAAAGGGACATCTTGTCTCGCTCAAATTTGAACCCACAAGACCAAGGTCAAATAAGATAACCTTTTCAAATTATTTGATAGGTAATCGCATGAAGAGTCAATGTGTTACTATCAATGAAATGGTAAATAATCAAACCTTTTACACATTTTCTTAACGATTTTGGCGAACTGACACACAATTCTTGATAATATAAATTCCTTTCCATCAATTCATGGTGGGCCTGAATCATAAGTAATTGTCTTGGACTATGACAACTGACAAATCATATATTTATATAGCAGTGTAGTGTTTCACGATTACGCAAATAGTGAAACTGTTTGGGCTTTTGGCTGGGATTAGGTAACGTAAAATATAGTCCAAACTGATGGTAACCCCCGTTTGGAAGATAAAGATGATAAATGTGGACGCACTCATGGCCAAGAAGAGGAGTTATTTGGCTTCTAGATTAGATTTTTTCGTTTTTATATATCAGTGGCTAGAATTTAGGCATTCGCTAGCTTACCAAGACATAAATAAGAGATGATACAGTGAAAGTCCAAAAGCGACCCAAGTAAGAATCAGCTATGTAAGCACCAAGAATTGGTGTTATCCACACAGATCCTGACCAGTTATTCACGTTCCTGACTGATGAAACAATGTCTTCATGAAGTTGGGTAGTAAGGAAATTCACCAAGTTGGAAGCAACTCCATAGAAGGCCATTCTTTCAAATGCTTCATAGCCTGCAGTAACATTATGCCATAAGCAAAGTACAAACCAAACACTAGTTCATGTTAATTAACCATGCTTAATTCCATAGATATCACCATTAACACATTTTCATAAGCAGTATGGAGGCTTCAAAATGGATTGTTTTCCTTCATATATAACAAGTTCTCATGCATTCAGACTTCAGTATAAAATAAAAGGAAATTGAATTAAACATGCATGTAGATGAACAAAACACATGCTTCTTGCTTACCCATCTCAGTCAAAGCCAAAGTAATGAAAATTTTACTTCTAAATTTTAAAACTTTTCCAGATTCAATAGTGAAGCTTTAGCTGGTGAAGCAGATACTGAGAAAAATTTATACAGGGACTATATTTGCTAGAAAAGTGTAATATATGCTCACCAACAAGGAAAGCGCAAGCCTTCCATTTTCCAGTTTTAGATGGAAGTGCAGGCCTGCCGCGGAAGTCAACAGTACCATCTTGGGTATAATCTGTTTTGGCTTCCATTAGAGATCTTCTAGTATTTTTTTTTTAAAAAATTGATTAAAGAAGAAAGCAATTACAAGAGAGAAAGCACTTGCTGAGGAATGCGGTGGTGGTAGGCATATATATAGAGTAAAAGCTCTCTCTATGCTTTGCTTTCGTGGAAAAGACAAATGAAATTATTATGTTATTTACTCGCTGGAAGAGTGAAAATCAAACCTATCCTTGGGTGTTATTACTGGATGCCACCATTTATTGGCATGGCTATAATTAATTTTTTTTAAGGTTTTGTAAACATAAGGTGAAATATATCAAAAATACATTTTTTATGGGTGGCATTTTGTTTTTAAATTGAACAATTTCATTACTATATCTTTGTAGAATTTTCTCCTTTAATAGAACTACTTATTTACACGTCCTATTAAATGGATACTTTAATGATAAGGACTCGCTTAGTAAAAGTGACAATGAGGGAATGCGTGAGTATAAATATCTTTTAAATAATTTTAAAGAATTCATTTGGCAGCTAAGACGGTGCGCTTCTTACTTTGAGTTGAAATTTTGTGATAACTTACCATCTAAATATATCATATCAATGTAAGATGTACTTTTTCGCGATTCTTTATAGAGTAACTTAGTCTCAATTAATATGCGAGCTAATCCAGAAATATTTTTCCTGTATAATTTTTAATTTAAAAATTTACTCATCTTCCTTTAACCCTTGTTATTACTAAAAGTAAGTGTTTATAAATCAAGTGCTTATCGTTCTATACTTTACTTAATTGAGGGAACAAAAGTTTATCTAACTATTTCGTCCCACAAAGAAGGTTTGCTTCCAAGATATTATGTACGTTGTGGGTAGGTTGACATTGGATTGTACAAAGATTTTATCAGTATATATACGTGTGTGTGTGGATCAATTGACATCAATGAAAGAATTGAACCACGAGAGGAAGGTGATGATAGGCAATTAATGTTGTATTATGTTTCTGTAGAGTTATTGACAAATTAGGCCTAGGTATGATGAAAATGAAGCATCTGGGAATTTGAATCAGCAATACCATGAGACATTAATATGTCGTATTCTATTTCTATTATATAATTGAAAAGCTATACATGTATGAGTGAATTGTTGAATGCCTTTTAGCCCTCCTATGATTCTTGGCTGCATAAAAAGAATAGGTAGAGCCTAAAGTTTGACGTGCAAAAAATGATAATGAATCATTGACTAATTAAGGATGAAAAGGTCTGTAACCACAAGTTTAGAACCTTGATGTTCCCTCCACGAATTATAATAATATCATGAAACAAAAAAGCTTCGTGGCCACATCACCTTATAAGGTCGCAAGGAGACCAATTTTTACCTACCCCATTATCACTTCACTCTCACTGCCTTATCATAACATGATAATAGTATATCACCGACACGCCTCCTGCTTCCACTTATATCACGATTAGTGCCCTGCAATTAACACTTCACCCCGTTTTTCTTAACTACATATCTTTCGTCATGGAATCTAGGGAATCAGCAAACTTCTTTTAAACAAGGCCATTTGTTTTCATGACAGTAATTATAATTACAGCAATAAAAATATATCAGAGTTAAGGAATGAAGAGCATTTATGTGAATTTAACTTTGAAAATCAATTTAAGTGGAAATTGAGTATAGTTAAAGTTAAATGCACTTAAATTAAATTAAATTAAGGAGAGTTAAGTCTACTTGTAAGAGTTGAACGAATTATAAGTAAAGTTTAAGAGTTCGAATAAGATCAAAGTTTATGTTGAGTTGAGTTAAATATCTAAAGTTAAATTGAACTTTTTAAGTGAAGTTGAGTGCACCTTTTTAAAATATTAAAGTGCAAACTTTTTTGGTTTGTTCATTTCTGCTTTTTGTAACAAATCATAATACATTAGCTAGTGAAAAGTTGAACATTAATGATATTTAATTTTAGGAAATATCAATTCATATTTTACTTTAAAGTTATGATTCTTAGTATTTAAAGAAATGGTTAAATATTTAGGATTACTGAGCCAAGTTGTAAAATTTTTTATTATAAATTTGTGAATGAAACAGAGCAATTTAAGTGTTACTCTTTGAATTCTTCCTTTGCCTCTTGTTTAATTTTATATCTTATAATTCCAACATCTAGTATTAGAGAGGAACTGCAAGTGAGAAAACTAATAAAGAAACTTACCAAAACTTACTTTTGAGCCATTTTTTTTTTATATTCTACTATAATCTCTTTAAGATTTTTTAGAGTTTCTCCACCCATTTTTAATGGGTAAAATTACTAAGTATAGGTTATTAAAATGAAAATTTGCCTTAAATTATTTGATCTTTGGGAATATGTTAAAGTTGATAAAGTTGTATTCTTCTTACCAACTAACCCAATAATAAACTAAATCAAACATTATTCGGAAGAGAGAGCTAAGAAGTATAGAGCTCTCTCCATCATTTATTTAGTTGTTAATAAAGTTATTTTCACCAACATAATGGCCTGCGAAATTGCTAATGAAGCTTGGGAGAAGCTAATTAAAAGTAGAGTTTCAAGGGAATGATAAGACTTAATAGATGCAAATTTACAACTTGAAAAGGGAATTTGAACTACTAAAAATGAAAGAGTTTAACAAGGATGATTGAGGAGGAAGTGAAGGAGTTAAGGATGATTAAGAAAAATCATATGTGGGTATTGATGCCAAAACCAAGCAACAAGTATGTAATTGGCACAAAATGGGTTTTCAAACTCAAGTTAAATTTTAATGTAACCATAAACAAACACAAAGTAAGATTAGTCATAAAAGGTTACACATAGATGTAAGGTATAGACTTCATTAAAACTTTTACCATAGTTACAAGGTTTGATACTATTATACTACTCCTCTTAATTGTAGCTCAGCATAGTTGAAAAGTAATACAACTTAATGTCAAATAAGCCTTTTTGAATGAACTTTTAAGGAAGGAAATCAATATTAAATAGCCAAAAGGTTTTACACAAGAAAGCAACAAGGTGTAATAGTTGAAGAAAGTTCTTTATAACCTTAAGCAAGTTCCAAGAGTTTAGTATATCAAAATTGATAATTTTCTAATTAATTTGAGATTCAAAAGGATCGGTAATGAAGCTGCTTGTATACCTAAGGGCAAGAGGATGCAATATTTATTGTTTCCATTTATGTTGATGAATTGTTGGTGATTAGAGGTAATATTAAGTCACTCAACTTATTTAAAAGATAAATGAAGTTTTTGAAATGAATGACTTGGGAAGTATGCTCTATTTTTTGGAAATTGAAGTAAAATAATCTTTCAAAGATATTTTTATTTCTTAGAAGAAATATGTCATGAAGGTTTTGAGAAGATTTGACCTAGGTAAAGGTAAGACCATGAGTACAGTAGCAATTCAGGAAAATAAGTTAAGCAAAGATAATGGGTCAAGTTCAATAGATGCGTCAATGTATTAAAGCATAATTAGATTACTCTTCTACCTTTCTATTATTAGGTTTGATATAATATATGCCATAAGTGTTCTTGCAAGATTTATGAGTGCTCCAACTAAAAATTATCTCTCAATTGCCAAACGAATGCTAAAATATATTTGAGGATCTCTGAATTTTGTGATATTTTGTAAAAGATTTGGTGTCAAATTGATGGGATTTACAGATAGTAATTGAACTAGTTCCTTTGATAACATGAAGAGCACTTCAAGATATTATTTCATTCTTAGATCAAAAAGTGTGTGCTAAAGTCCTAAGGAATTGTCACCCAATTAACTACTAAGGCAGAGTACATTGAAGCTTTAGTTGTTATAAACCAAGCACTTTGATTAAGAAAGATGCTAAATGAATTAAGGATGTTTCAAAGTAGTGTCACAAAGATGCTATGTGACAGCAAGTTAGCTATAGTAGTGACTAATAATCCTATATTCAATGGAAGGATTAAACATATCAAGATCAAATATTATGCAATCAGAGAAGCAATAAAAGAAAATAAAATTCAGTTTTTCCATTGTAATATAGAAGATTAAGTGGTAGACATCTTCACCAAAGACTTACAAAAAAATAAATTTAAAACTTTGAGAAAAAGGCTTAGATTCAAATCTAACACTTGCATCAAGGAGGAATTTTAATTTTCTTTGTTTTATTTAAACTGATTTTGAAGTTAAGGAAGAGATTATTAGAGTTAAAGAATGAGGAGTATTTATATAAACTTAACTCCAAAAATTAGTTTAAGCCTCAATTGAGTATAACTAGAGTTGAATGGATTATTGTTTAGTTAAAGAGAGTTAAACATACTATAAATATTTAAGTAAAGTGCAAGTGAAGTTGAGGATCTAAAATAAGATCAAAGTTAAAGACCTCACATTGAGTTGAATTGAATGCCCAAAGTTGAGTTTGAGTGTTTTGAGTAAAGTTAAATGCATTTTTTTTACAAGTTAAAGTGCAAGTTTTTTTGTTTATCTATTTTCACTTTTTGTAGCAGACTTGATATATTAGTTTGACAAAAAGCTAAACATTAATAGCATCTATTTTTTAAAAATATTAGTTTATTATTTTTCACTTTAAGATCATGATTTCTAATATTTAAAAGAGTGATTAAACATTTAATGTTGCTTAACTAAATTATAAAACTTTTGACTATAAATTTGTAAATGAAACAAGGCAATTTAAGCACAGCTCTTCGAATTTTTTATGTGCTTTTTGTTTAATTCATTCCAACAAAATTTGAGCATGCTGATTTCTGCACTTTCGACAATAACTATATATTATATAATTTTCAAAATCACACACGTGCGTTTCAGAAAACACCCAAAGAAATATCTTAGGAAAATTCTCATTAAATTTAAATTAATATTTGTTTATAAGGGAATCGGGAAGAACCTATATAGCAATAGATCCCTGTTTTATGAATAAGGAGATCCTGTTTCCAAACATAGTTGCTTTATAATAATTCCAAACAGGAACGACCTACTTCTGACCTATGTTTATCATATTTCCCTGTTCCTCCCCTAGCATTGAGCTTTCCCATCATTCCAACTCAGAAATCACAACGACGTGTATAGTTGTTACATGTGCGATTCAAAGGTAGTGGACCACATTGTCTGTACAAAGATTAAGGGTTTGAAGGTGATCAGAGCTTTAATGGGGGTAACCTGATATTTTCTCGTATATTCATTACCAAACAAAGAATATCTTTCAAGTCAATACAATATTAATGCTTTCTTCTTCTTCTTCTTCTTTTCTTCAAGCTGTGAGATATGAAGTTATGCAGTTGCAACCTGTTCCAGATAATTCATTCTAACATAAAAGTTGATAACTATCTTGAAAGCACCGAAACGCAGAGAGTACTGGGACTAGCATGGTTCTCATCAGTTCACACACAAGACATTTAATGAGGCTACCCACTATATTTGCATTGCCATCATGCCATTAGACGAATTAGTTCAGTCCAAAGTCAACAATATGTCCTTTGATCAATTATTAAAGCCTATGAATCCAATTACTATACGTGTGGTTTTCAGCAGAAACCAACACTGCGACGAAAAATATCAAATCTGTGTCCTTCTAATGATATTTCTCATTCAAAGTTGGACATCACCGATTTTTGACTCTTCTTATGGAGGAGAAACATCTGAGCGCAGAATTGAATAGATGATGTGTTAAAGAGACAAAAGATTCCGATAAACCTACTACAATAAGATGTTGCATTGGAGTGAAGGCAAATAACTCAGACATAAACCTTTCCCAAGTCCCAAGCTCCATGGTCCTAAACCTATGTCATGTGCCCTCTTGGGAGTGGAACACACAGAAAGAGACTGAAAGCAATTACTTGTGTGCCTCACATTAGAGTACGACATACACAGCTTTTAAGCCCCACCTCTCACATTGCCTCAAAGGCCACTAATTCCCATCCCTATGGGCCGGAGAGAAGCACATCCTGTCACTTGTACTATATATTGACGTCGAGGTTTCATTTGAGGGTGACTAAGGGCACTAATCTCTTTCACAGTTGCACTGCTCCACAAAGACATCCCAAATCTCTAGTAGTAAATTAAAGTAGCTAAGCTAGATATGCCTCTATTATTGGTTGCATGTAATAATCCCAGTTTTGAAATCTTATTACAATGTACTATTCACACCATTGTTATAGCTCTATTTGCTATACTGTCAAAGAGGCAAGAGGCAATCCATTCCACATAGGTTTTTTCTCTCTCTCTTCTCTTTAATATAATGAATTAGATTTGATTATAAAAAAATTATAAGCAGGTGAAATTAATAGCAAATAAATATTTAGATTCCCCCCTTCTTTCTCTTTAGTGCCAATAGTTATAGATGCGTGTGCTTAATCTGTATTATCCCAAATATATGGTTAGCCAATCATTATCTATAAGAAATAAGGTGGAATAGAGACAGAGTGTTAGATTCTGACAGCTAGCTGTCTACCAATAATGGGGTGGTTGTTGATACATTGAGATTGAGACATCAAATGGAGCGGCATATGTATGCAACTTGCAAGGATGGTGACAAAATTCAAGATAACAGTGGCGAAGTTGACAGCATCCTTTCGTTTTTGTCTACGAATATCTATTCGCTAGTCGTCACCCTTGTATATATGTGAATCACTTGGCCCAGCCTTTCCAAGACACGTGGCCCATAAAAGACTAGACAGACACCGTGGGAAATGGCAGATGGTCAACCCAACCTTAGCCTAGTGTGTCATAGGAAAAGAGGAACACCACCCAACATTTTATGATCATGTCCCAGGCTCAGTCATAGCTACACAGTCCTACACATTATCACATACCTAGCTAGATCCACCCAAATATTCTAACTGGTTCACATGATAGAGTTACAGTGACTTTTGCAATCGTATCCAATTCTGTGTGTCACCAGAGATGAGCATAATAAACAATAGTTTTAAGTGCCAAAGTTATGTGGTCAACTATACTATTACTAAACTTACTACAAAATAGAGACAATGCCTGCAGTACCACCAATATTTTGATTCCCTTGTAAAATAATGGAAGAGATTCAATGCCGACCATCTTTTCACATTAATTGTTCTGAATTTATATAAACTGAAGATCATAATAAGAGTAGTCATAAATTTAGAGAACCTTTCGTGAAAAAGGAAATTAGCACCAACGTATTCAGTCATTTTTTTAGTGAGAAGATTACTACGTTTTATACCAGAAATGTAACCAAGGGCTAAAGGAGCTGACCTCTTTTTTTTTTGTGAGAATCTACATATATAAAATCTTTTAAATCATAACTTAATTATAATTTTAATACTAAAATTTTAAAACATAACACTTTATTTTTATAAAATTATTACAACTTAATGCTTTACTATTCTAAAATATTATAAAAAGTGAAAAACGTTTCATATTATGTGATTTTTCATGAAATGTAAAGCAAGAGGGTGCAAAGAGAATAATTGAAAAATATAAGGCATTACATGACAAATAATCTAGTTTTTATATGTTAATTTGAACTAATATGTAATTTTTTTCTGATCGTTTAAAAAATAAAACGTTATATTTTAAAATGTAAATATCATAGTTATAATTAAGCTAAAGTTTATGAGGTCACGCATAATTTCTCCCTTTTTCCCTCTATTGTTAATTAATGATTTCGACCGTCCTTTTAGTTGTTGATAAAGAATTGGTAAAGTTTATTTAAAAATAAAAAAGACTATATGCGTTTTTTTTTTTAGCTCAACCGTGTCCATGATACAATATATAAATTATGTGCATGACTAATTAAATTGGAGTCATATAAAAGATCGACTTTGAATGAGATTACTTAATTTAGATGGGGCAACTTTGGTCGTTGCACACTAGTGTAACTATAAATTTATGACAATATAAGAAATAAATTCATAAAATTTATACAATCCTTTTCTTTTTCAAAGGAAAATTTAAACAATTCTTGCAGTTTCTAAAATCCAAACCTATTCTACGAAAAGAAAAAATAAAATAAAATAAAATCCAAACCTAAGCTCGCTCTTGCTACTAAACCAACTTATTGTGATTGTGATGTAACAGTGTTTGTAGTAATTTATTACTTGTTACAAAGGTAAGCTGTAAATCTAACTGGGCTGCTTGTGACTATACTCAAGAAGAAAAAAACTGAAACTAAATTTATGATACGTACGACACAGATGATTTTTTTTTTTGGTGGCTCAGCATGGTATACAAAAGACTAACCAGAAAGGAAAAGAAAACGTACTTGGACTTGGGCCATGTTTTTTTCTTTCAAAAAAAAAAAGACCTTGGGCTAGTTTAAGTTCACTGGTTCAATTCTGTTTTCTTCCTTCCAGATCTTTCTATCAAATATAGACTAAGAAAGTAGATAAATTGTGTTCTCCTCTTTCTTGTCTTATAAATAACACCAACCTATACGAAAATTAATTAATATTAAGAGGAATCCGAGTTAGAAAGAATAAAATAATATATTGAATATTTACCTTATAAAAATTTATATGAACATTAAATATAATTTTTGAAACAAAAGGAAATGTTAATATGCTTTACGGAAATATTTTTAAGATATCAATATAATTTATTCTGTTATTTGATTAATTTCACAATTTTCTTTTCTTGGTAAAAAAAATAATTTACCTCCTGATTGATTGAAAGTACTTTTGTTTTTTAATTCCTTTTAGTCATTTTCTAGTTATACATTTTTCTCTTAATTTGGACATTCACATCTACTGAATTCATAACAAGAAAGGCGCAAGACCTGCAAAGAAGTTGGACTAACCTCTTGTCCTACCCACTACATCAGGATTCAATTCTTTTCTGTAACCGCCCTTTTAGTTGGCGATTTGCAATATAATGTGTGATATAATTTTTTATAATATTTATTATATTTTTTAATTACTATTCAACAATATTTATTTTTTTATTTTTATTTTAAAATAAGTCATCTCTCATATCACTTATCTATTTTTTACCTTTTTTTTTTCACATATCTAACATTTTACTAATCAAACAAACCTAACTTTATCCAAAGAGTTTCTACCATTCGTTCTACTTTTATACAATAAATCCAGCCCCCAAAAATGTATATACTTCTATGTCATAAATTGGGCCCAAAATTTTTTTCTATGACCCAAAAAAAAAAAGGAAAAAGGAAAAGGTTGTGATAGCTGTACAATATGATTTCTACCAATTAAAAAAAAAAAAACTATACTATAGTATTTTGGAGTTCAACCGTTTGATCTTATTCATATTTTGAGTTACCCAAAAAAAAAATGTATCCTTAACGTAATAATATATTTGGTCATTTCCTCTAAAATGTTCACCTGTTAATTAGATGGATTGTTGATCTTCTTAAATCATAATCTTCTACTTTAGAAAGCCTCAGTTTCTGTGATGGGCAACGTACAGCTTGTACTTTTTCGTTCTATGCAAAGATTCTGATAAATACCAGATCTTTTGATAGATCAAGTTCTTTTACTTTTAAATTACTTTGGAATTTATGTGTATAATAATTAAAAAATATTTTATATAAATTTTTTAAAATAATAATAAAAGCTAGACTTCATAAAAGCTAAAGCCTTTTTTCAGAAAGGTCCTTCTTAATAATATAAGCCATTAAATTACAGCTGACATATTTTGAAAGCAAAAAGATGTGTGCAAGAATGCAGTGCGCTTGGTTTGTGATTCATGTTTTACTGGCCATAGAATAATAATAATAACGTAGTGTCAAATATTTTTTCTTTTAAATCAACGAATCGATAACTTAATGTCTCGGTGCGCCTTTTTTTTTGTTTGAATGTCTTCTTAAGATTTCTATGTCTGGTGGGTTTCCGTTTTCGTTGTCTCAGAAAGCAACCTCAAGAAACCAACATCACTATTGAGGACATCATTCCATAAACTTTTCACATTCACTGTTTATTTACTAATTAAAAGTGCCTTCAGCCATTATTGTAATATTGGAGAAGTACCAGTGATTAATAACTAAAGTGTAATTTTAAATTTCTTTTTATATTAAGTTTAAATAAATCATCTAAATTAAAATTAAACTAATAATTAATTTTTTAATATTTATAAAAAAATTAATGAAAAGTTAAACAATTTTTTATTCTCTTTTTAAGTAAAAAAATATTTTTTAACAATTTTTTATTCTCTTTTTAAGTAAAAAACTATTTTTTATTATTTGGTGTAATGTTTAAATTTATTTCATTTTACTTTTCACTAAACATGGGTGAAATAAAAGCTGCTAATAATTAATATAAAGTTAATAAAAAGAAGTAATTGGTATTACAGTGTTAAAGATATTTTTAAAAAATTTTAAAAAAAATAGTTTGTCATTAACAATAATTTTTCTACATTTTTCTATTAAATTTTAAGTGCACCATAATTTCTTTTGCAATTATATTCTATTCTCCATCTTAATTTTCCTCAATTATAGCCAAAAAATACGCTTATTTTGTCATCCTTTTCTTTTACCCACTTGTCAATTGTTCATTAGTTTCTTAACGGTGGCAATTAACTTTCCAATACTCCCTTTCCTTTTCCTCCACTCTTTCTAATTATTATTATTATTTCCTTCATTTCTGATTCCCCAGCTAATCACAAAGCATTAATTCTAAATTTTATAAGTTAATAGTTATATTTCTAGTAAAATTATAACCACTCATCTTGATTTATGACCCCAATAGCAATATCTCCATAATTTGCATAAAGTTACAGTGTACTTCCTAATTTATCAGTTTGATCCTAATAATTCTCTTATTGTCTAAATTAAACAGTAAATATAATTTTAATTATATTATATTACTAAAATATTATTCTCATTTGTTAGGTTAAATTATTCTCTTGTATATGTAATTTTACTTCATTTTTATAGTTTATTCTTTATAATTTAAAATTTTATAATTTGGTTCAATTTTGAAAAACTTTTAATTTAGCTCATGTTGTTAAACTTTTGATAATGTTCTATTAAATTTTCATAAAGTACTTATCATGTATATTTTAGTACTCTAAGATCTAAATTTTCAAAAAAGAGTAACAATAGATAATAAAATAATTGACATATATAACATGATATAATACATATTAAATTATTTGGATAAATAATTTAAATTATATATATTCATTGTACTAAGATGTAATACATTATTGAATATGTGGACAAAATTTATTAGAGTATTAATGGAAGTTTAGTTATATGAACTAAATCAAAAAAATTTTAAATTATAAAAAATTAATTATAAATTTGTAAATAATAAAAATCAAATAAAAACTAAGTAAAAATATAAAGATCAAATGAACAAATTTTCCCATTTGTTAAATACCCATTTTGCCATCTTTTCACCTTGCTACAGCATCTCTCCCCCTTACCACTACTTGCTCCCAAGGGACTAGAATTTCAGGACAGGTTCCTTTTGTTCCTTTAAAAACATAATTTTGTAAAGAAAAGTAAACCATTTTATAATATCGTGTACGAATATAAACTTCAAATTTTGTTATTAGACAGAGCTTCAAAGTTCAAGTCATATTCAAAGTTTTACAGCCAGATGATGGCGACAAGGTACTCATCCATATGAACAAAGTTCTTTTTGAGGGAGGCCATGAACATGAAGCCTTGTCCTTCAGGCGCTCCATCCAAAGTGAAAGACATATTTGGAATCAAAGATGAAGTTTAGTGCAGTAGCCTTTGATTATGGACATGCAATCACCATTTTGGATGGTTCCTTCGGAGCCCTTATTCTCGGAGAAGAGCGTATTTTTCTTCGGAGGTTTGTTTGTTTAGAGAAGTGAGAAGCATTTGAATGAGAGAACATAGTGAGAGAGATCTAGTGGAGAAGATGAAGATAATGACAAAATAGATTTCTAAACAATGAATGGGAATTATATTTTAATAATGTTGTATGATTAAAGTTAAATTTAATATATATTTAATTTAAATACTAGCAAATTTATTGTCAGTTACAAATTTTGACAAATTAAGAAAAAATTATAATTAAGGGCATAACTTAAGGAGGATAATTCTAATTTTTCCTCTATTTTTATAACCAAATTAATAATTATGCAATGAACACCAAAATAAAATATAGGTTTTGAAAACCCAAGCTACCTAGCTATACTTATTCAGACAATTATCTACATCCGACAAAATTATCTGTGAAGCTTTTTTTTTTTTCTCCGCAAAAAGGAAAGTAAGACAAAAAGAGAAATGAAAGACACCTTCTGCGTGCCAAGATATTGATATTGCAACTATATTTCGTGAATTTTGCGCAGAAATTTTAAGTGACATATTATTGAAGCAAATAAGGAATATTTAGATCAATAATTTACTTCGATGCGTGTAATTCTTCGAACACGCAAGAGAAGTAGTCACTTTACATCATTACAAAATCATGGAGAACACCAAGGTACCTAAACTTCATTTCTGAATGATGAAAGACCAACGATCCTACAAATTAATGGTGATCATCACATCACAAGCAATCTGAGGGATAATATAAGTTACCGAGAGATGATTGTGAGAGGAATGATTAGAATTGGAAAATTAAATAGATTTGCTAATGATTTTTCGGGCAAAATTAAAACATATAAACTTTGCGTTCTTCATATAGAAAATTGAAATAAAGTGGCATGTGGATTAGGTATGGATAGTCAATGAAAACGAAGGTGATGTTTCAAAACCGACACCTCAACCCCCAGACATGATGCGACGTTATGGTCGACCCTAGACATGCATGCAGTAAAGTGGCACTGCTTTTATATGAGGGGATAATATGTGACCGACAACCAATATATGCAGCAGCTGGCATGAGTTTGATAACATTGCCACTTTTTTGGAACACATTTTATTTACATTTTGGGAATTTTGTTAAGATGAGAATAAAAGAAATATGGGGAGAAAGAAGAAGAAGAAGAAGAAGAAGAGTGGATGAGTATATATCACAGAGATATTATTGTGTTTTTCTAACTACTAAGAGCGGCTTTTTGACCGAAAAAAAAGAAGAAGAAAACTTCCTATTGTTTGAGAACCATTGTAAATGAAAGAAAGAAAACGACATGAATAATATTCGAGATATTTTTTTAAAGTAAAATTATATATGTTTACATGTAAATATGTCAAGTGGGTCCTATGAAAAATTAATGTGCTTTTAAATACTTAAATTTTTAATATATTTAACACGTTTTCATTTCTTTTCTTGTATTTTCATATTTTGATAATCATATCTAAGTTATCAAACTTGTAAATTTAGACAAACTTATAAAAAAGAGATAGATTTATAATATAAACTTGTAAGAGTTTACTTCTATTAATAAATAATTATTAAAATATATAATTACACTATACAAAATAATTAAAATAAAATAAAAAATTTATTCAAATGAATTTTAAATTATATTAATTTTTTAAAAGTTATCTATATTTCATAGTACTCATCAACACAGAAATTCTAATAAAATTTATAAATAAATGCATTGTTTAACACTTTCTTTTTGGTATTAAAACTTTAAAAGACTTATTCTAAACTATACTTTTTGCGTGAGTCTTTTGAATTTTATCTTAAATTAAATTGACAGAATTTTTGAATTAAAATGAATATCTTCAAACTTGTCTAACTCATCTCAAATTTAGTGAATCAATTGATTTCACATAAATTTATCATAAGTCTATATAAGTTAATTCTAATTTTAAGTCTGCAAATGACTTAACACCTTTTTTTCTTTTTAAGAAAACACGTAAACTTCATAATTTTGATGAGTTAACATCAACATATCCTTTTATCAAAATATACTCCTAAAAATACGGATCTTCAGTACTAAAAAATTATATAACTTTTATCCTCTACGTCGGACCCATAAGACAATCATTGAGCACCGAAAATACCGTTGAAGCAAATCTTAGCTTAATTTATAATTAAATAAACAACTCTAAGAAAGATGTCAAAATCCCTTTTAACATTTTTTGCATTAATGCTTAAGGAACCTGCGCACCGGCTGCATTCCTAGAAATATATGCGGGGTACAATTATGGTCTAAAGAGGGAAAGTTTTTTAATTTTGACATTGTTAAGTTTCGTTTAGAAACATATTTTTTTAACATGATTTGTATATATAATTGCATTATATTTTTTGTAATTATTATTTTATTTATTAAATTATTATTTTAATGATTAAATTATTTTTTTAAATAAGAGTACAAAAATTATTTTTTATTTAATTACTTATTCACTTTTTATATTTTGTTATATTATTTAACTAAAGACGTCATTAACTTTTTGTCAATTATAAAAAAAAAAGAGAGAATAAGAAAAAGAATTACAGAATTCAGTTAATAAGTTGTCCTTACTCTCTCTCTTATAATTAAAAAAAATTAAAATCGAGAGGACCTCGCTTTAATGACCCAATAGCGAGAAGATTCGGCCATTTAGGAAGACTCCAATTTGGCAGTGGCATATTCCTGTTTATGGTCCTTAAAAAATGATCTGTAATCCAAAACAAGTTTGAAAGGACCCAAAATCCAGGGGACACAGAACCCATGCACGGTAAAAGCGCCCCAATTATGGAGCAGAGAGGAACGAAACTGATAAAAATGTCATTGTCAGTACATTTAATTACCGTTTCTCTCAATAATTGTATCCGGCCTTTTTTTTTCAAAAAAAAATGTATATTTTAATACATACACGTGCCAAGGAAAGATGAGAGGAACCATATCTTAATATGTCAGGATAATTATGGCCACGAAAGAATAAAAGTAAAAATCAGGACGTGCAGAAAATTCAACCGAGCGTTATTGCTTTATCATGATAAGACAAACATATTTTCCATTTTACGTAAATGCAATGGGGTTGGGAAATTAAATTTAAAAAATTGGGTCCAACGGTGTGATTATAAAGAAGAGGCTGAGATTGGTTATGTGTGGAATGAAGCAAGTTCGATGGCTTGTTCCTACTACTTGCTCCTGTTGCTTGTTATAGTTGCTTCAACTGTAGTTTCCGAAGCAGATGCCACAGAGAAGCTAACTCCAGATTTCTACTCTTGCACCTGCCCCAAATTGCTCCCCATAGTGAAGAAAGGCGTCGCAAAAGCCATTCAGAATGAAACGCGCATTGGAGCTTCCTTGCTTCGATTGCATTTCCATGACTGCTTTGTGAACGTGAGTGTGTATATATGTATGTGGCTTCACTTTAATAGCATGCTTAGCCTTCTTATTAGCTTAATAATGAATGAACAGGGGTGTGATGCATCAATACTGTTGGATGATACTAGCAACTTCATAGGAGAGAAAACGGCAGTAGCAAACAATAATTCAGCAAGAGGATTCAACGTGATTGATGACATTAAAGCTGAGGTGGAGAAAGCATGTCCTGGAGTGGTGTCATGTGCTGATATTCTTACTCTGGCTGCTCGAGACTCTGTCGTTCAGGTGAGATCCCCTATTGTTATTTATGGCTCCTCAACTAATTACAAGGCTTCAATGTATTGGTTGTTACTTGCAGTTAGGGGGGCCCTTCTGGGAAGTGGACTTGGGAAGAAGAGATTCAATCACAGCGAGCAGAAGTGATGCCAATAACTCCATTCCCGCACCCACTTTCAATCTAACCGCTCTTAAATCCAATTTCGCAAACCACGGACTCTCTGTGGAGGACTTGGTTGCTCTTTCAGGTACTATAACTTTCTTCACTTTCTAAGAATATGAGGTTATGGTCACTCTTTTTAACTAGCATGTGTGGTGACAGGTGCACATACTATTGGGCTGGCTAGATGCACAACGTTCCGAGCACACATCTACAATGACTCCAACATTGATGCCTCCTTCGCCAAGTCCCTGCAGAGCAAGTGCCCCATAACTGGGAATGATAATATACTCGCACCCCTTGACTTCCAAACTCCCACCCATTTCGATAATCTATATTTCAAGCATTTGCTCATTAAGAAGGCTCTTCTCCACTCCGACCAGGAGCTGTTCAATGGCAGTACTTCTACAGACAAATTGGTGAAGAAATACGCTACCGACACTGACGCATTCTTTAAAGACTTTGCAAAGGGCATGATAAGAATGAGCCAAATCAAACCTCTCACAGGAACCAAGGGGCAGATCAGAATCAATTGCAGAAAAGTCAATTAAACATTACCCAGACTATTGTGTATGCATATTTATTCAATTACCCATCTTTCTATCCCCAGTTATGTCCAGTAATTTGATCCTCCCTCCCGCTGTCAAGTGATCTGGTTTGTCAATAAACTAGCTACTTTTATATGTATATGCTCATACTCTGTTATGCTGCTAATCATCCCTGTTTAGATGTGATTAGCAGAACCAGCAAGCCATGTGCTTATCGCTACACAAAGCAACACGGGATGGAATAATATATGCTTTTATGTCATTTGCAGAAACTGAATATGAAAATCTGACCTTAAATTAAGTGTTCAAAGAAATAGTAATATCCAGCCAGATGAGATTTCATAATTTGTTATCGAGCTATGCGTCCACAAAATCTAAATTTCTTTGCATCAGGAAATTAAAGTTTCGGAGGAATTATAAGTGTAAAACAAGAAAAAGCATTCACAACTACAAATTCATCGAATGTAAGAATACTAACACACTACAAGTAGAATTTATCAAAAGTGAAACATGACAGACTTTCAAAAGCTAATTGAAGCAAGTGTGTGCGTTCAAAATTTCAACTTCGAATTTACAAAGTAGACTATTACAAAGATCATGAAGAACCTACAATTCTAATGTTATATTTGGTTAGAGAGGTGGCAGTCACATCACTGAAAACTATAATACCAAACTGTACAACCAACCTAAACATTCAAGCTGGCTACGTTTATATTACGCCTCTTCCACTTAATCAAGCTCATCAACAGATTCGACCACCTCCACTGCCAGTTCAAAATTATCAATCTCTTTAAAGTAAGCTTGCTGTTTTTTGATAAAATCTTGCGGCAAGGCATGCTGGAACACATCTTCTTTAGAAGCCATAGTGCACCGCTTCTGAAAACTCAAATTATACATTAGAGTCTGTAGTGAAATACCAATTCAGATATGATTGGACTCGACATTAAGAAATGTGAACCATGCATAATCTATGGTATGAGTGAATGAATATGAGCATGGAAAATTACAGAGATAGCCATCTAAATAAGTATACAATCTAAGAAAATTCTTAATGCAATAATTTCAACATGGAAAATTTCAGAAATGATCAAGCACTTGCTGAATAACCAAATTAACATTTGCAGACTCAGGAGAGTTGGAAGTCCTGCATAGAACCACAAAAGCACAGTAATACAAAGTCCATTTAATTACCTTTCTACAAGGAGCTGTTAATGCCTTGGCCTTAGGCAGATTCACACCTTCAACCTCATCATTTTTCTCCCTGTTATGCATGTCAGGGAAAACACATGAGAGGTAATTATATTGTAGGCTTTGTAGGAAGGAGACAATGACAACGAACTTAATTCCCTCAACTGAAACCAGAGATATTCTGGTGTCCATCCATCAACAATATAGATATCACAATAGAAATAAATGAAGGAAACAGGAATTTCAATGATATGAAACTGACACATTCTATTATTCAGGAATGAATGAGGTGAGACAAAAAGTGACTAATTGTGGATTAGAAATCTCTTCTTCAAAGCTTCATATATTCTACATAAAAGACACAGAAGGGCATTTCAAGTGTTCAACCAATATCCACACGTCCAATACAGCCAATCAAATAAATGTTTGTCAGAATGTTTTAGAGAAGTAATTGCATGATTTGGAAATATCTTAATATCCCATCCGTCATATAATTACCATGTCTTTTTCATTTCCATAATTCCCTGAATTTCAAACAACCGTTATCCTAATTTCTCTTTAGTCTTTACTGTTGTTAAATTAAGCTGTCATCTCATATGACTGCCAGAGCAACACTACAGAAGGGATGCTAACCTATTGCTAGAGATCTTCAGCATGGGTGTGCTACTGAACGGAATGGCTACTGCCTTCTCTTTGCCCTTCCTTTTATCTGACGTATGTCTTCGACTGTAGACTATTGGGATAGGCTCAAAAACATCATGATCGCGGCTACCTTTAGTCAAAGCATGTAAGAAGCCCAATGAATAAATATGTTTGGAATATGAAAGCGTTACTAAAAATTATAGTTGCAGCATTATTTAGCTCAAATTAGGCTTTACTTGTGAAGAATTCTAACACAAGTGAAGACAGTAAAGGTAAGCCCAATAGGATTTTAGACAGCAAATAGAGATCCAAACTTGATTCAGCAACAAGACGGTGCCAGAATATGAAAGAAAATATATTTTAAATGGTAACTGTCGGATCATTATTGCTCAAATTATACAGTCACATTGTTGTTACTCAAAATTATTCTACATTAAGCATATTATATGCGGAAGCAGGAGGCAAATCAATGCAATGGTTGAAACAACATCCAGTACATGATAACTCATCCAACAGATCTAATACACAAAAATTATTTCCGTGAAAATTCACCAGATATAATCAAATTGAGAAACGTTTCTCCAGAAACAAATCTAGAGACAAACCAACTCCACATTATATAATGAAAACTAAGAATAGTTCAAGTACCAGCAACAGAAACAGAGGAAGTTTTCCGTGGCTGAGAGGGCGTAGAAACAATTGATGGTGGAAGAAAGCCGGGTGTAGAAGAATCATTGGAATTCCTTTTATCTGACGTATAGGATCGGAATCATCACGACCAATAGTGCCAGAAGCCAAAGCATTGTAAAAGGCCCCTTAAGATAAGTTGGAAACTAGGAAATACTTTGGGATGGTGCAACAAGTTAATGTAACTCAAATCAAACTAAGATTTGTCTCT
The DNA here is from genome assembly GCA_026724425.1 of Erythrophleum ivorense. Lineage (NCBI taxonomy): Eukaryota > Viridiplantae > Streptophyta > Magnoliopsida > Fabales > Fabaceae > Erythrophleum > Erythrophleum ivorense. The sequence continues at coordinate 892,536 of JAIUCV010000268.1, forward strand.
AATATAAAAGCAGAAGGCAAATCAATCCAGTATTGGAAACAACGTGGAGAACAATCAAATTCAACCAACGAATAAATACGTACAAAATTATTCTCGTGAAAATTTAACCGAAAGAGGGAGAAAATTCGGACCCCAAAATTTGAAAACAAATGGGAAACCATTTTTTACTCAAAAAACGCCTAAAGACATGTCGAACGCGGAAATTAACAAGAGAAAGGTAGAATAGTTCCAATACCGGGAAGAGAGGAAGAATTCAGCGGCCGAGAAGGTGTAGAAACAACAGGCGGAAGAAGGCTAGGGTTTGAAGCATCACGGTAATTGGTGGAACTATCGAAGGAACGAGTGCGGGCACCGGACTTGCAACTGTTAACAGTAGGATTATTGAAGGGAGAAGATGGGTGGGGTTTGGGGGGCTTGACCACAGAGGCGGTGGATGAAGACGAATGGGAAGAAGGACGAGTGTGAGAGTCGGTGTTGGTAAGATCGGAGAGAGGCTTTCTGCGTCTGAGCAATCTTCTCTCAGCTTCCATTGTTAATTGTCCGTTGCCACCTCCAGTTCAACTGTGTCGTCGGAGAACTCGCATATAAGGCAACGAGCGTGAGGTGGAAGCTTCCTGTGAATGGCGGGAATTTCCGGTTGAAAAAAGGAGATATTGTTAGAGAGAGAGAGGGAGAGAGAGAAGACGATAGGAACAATGGGTCTGGATCGTTCTTGCAGCTTAACTAGCAGCAGAGCAGGAGTTTCTGGACCCAAATCCCGCCCAAATTGGGTTCTGAGCTTGGTCCCACATGAACAGATGGACCCTCATATTTAGAAAACCCTAACCCACTGTAGTTTTTGTATGACAAAAAAGAAAAAGTTGTTGCTCCTCTGTCTAGAAATTTACAGCCATCTAATGCTTAGGCTAGCAATTCGGATGAAATCGGATGACCTACAGTGAGTGGGTTGTAAAGTGTGTTTACAGTGTTTCTTAAATATTTTTTTTTATTTTTTATTTTTTTTTAATTTTATCCCACCTCACAAAATTTCACTGCACAGGCACTTTACGGAATTTTCACTATAGAGGATCTAGGTTCAATTCGGATCGTCTGCTGTGCGAAGTCCCTAAATTGCGCCTCCAGTGTCGAAATCTCATCCATCCGCTTCGTCCAACGACTGTCAAAGGAAGTGCCTTTTTGGCGTGAATTGGCAGAGAAACAATCAAAAGAATAACTTTTGCACGAAAAGCAACAAACCAAAAAGTAATTGTCTCAGGAGAAAAAAAAAGTTGAATTCGGACAGATGCGCTCCGAATTTGCATACACGAAAATTAATGCAGCACCAACACAATAAACGAGGCAATGTTGACTATTGAATTCGGACGCATAGTATCTGAATTCAGAGTTTTCTGAATTCGGACCCCATGCGTCCAAATTTCAATTAGGCTGCACACCTAGCCTAAAGCCTCTGAACTGACCGGTCAGACGAACATGACCGGTCATTGACCGGTCACGGATGTAAATTTAGAAAAAGATAAAAATTATTGTTTTTGAAGATATGTGGCGAATTATGATTGGTTCTAACAGATTTTATTGAGTTCTGATTGGCCAGAAAATAAAATGATATATAATATTATAATAAAATTACAAAAATATCCTCTGTAATTTGACTATAAATGGACATCAAACTTCTCATTTGCTTTACTTCTTTTATCTCAGCTTTCCTCCTCCTCCGTCTCTTCTTACAAATTCTCTGAGAGATATAAGTGAAAATTATTTTGTGTGACCCTTTTTAGTTTTAGTTTTGCTTCAGAGTAAAGAGGGAGGACTCTCAAAATTATCAGCATTTCATAGCAAAAATCGAGGTATGTCTCTAGTTAACAACTAAAATATATTTATAATTTTATTTTTCATATAATATTTGTTTAGTAGCAAGAAAGAAATGTCATCTGTTGATACATGTTTATTATGATAATAATATTTGTTGTATCCTAAAATGTATAAATTCTTGTTAATTTTTTCTGTAATAATGTATAATTGTATATGAACGATTATTTTTTTAATTATTTGTTCTAATTTTTTTAATTATTGTTGCATTTTTTTTTCATAATAATGGAAACTAGCTATAGAAAAAATAAAAATGGAAGAAAAAAGAAGAAATTGGTAAATAAGTAAAAATGAAAAGAAAAAATTATGAAATAAATGTATTTATAACTATAAAGATATTAAAAAGTAGAGTTAGAGTAGAAAAACTAAAATAAAATGACTAAGAAAAATAGAAGTAATTATTACAATAAAAATTTTTGTAGAGAAAGAAAATATGCAATGATAATTATTTAAAATAAATTAAATGATAAATGAGAGAAAATTGTAGATGGTTAGAAGAAAAAATAGGAATATGTTATATTAGTAAGAAAATGAACTTATATAGATGTAAAAAATAAATATATTTTATTTCAATGCCTAAAGTACAAAGAAGGAAGGAAAAAAATTTAATATTTGATGAATAATTGTGAAAAATTATATGTTAAAATTTAAGAAATAAATTTATGTAGTCGAAAAAAAATAAAAATATATGCTACAGTAATTATTTAAAAAATTAATTTTATCTTTGCTTTATATTAATATTAATAATAAAAAATAATATTAGAGGAAAATAATTTAAATAATTCAGAAAGAAGTGGAAAATTTTGAATTTTAATAGTGGAAAAATAAAAGATCTAAGAAAAATGGAAGTAATGATTAGAATAAGAAATTTTGTAGAGAAAGAAAATATAAAATGATAATTATTTGAAATAAATCAAATGAGAAAGGAGAGGAAATTTTAGATGGTTAGAAAAAAATAGGAATATTTTATATTAGTAAGAAAATGGACGTATATAGATGTAAAAAATAAATATATTTTATTTCAATGCCTAAGGAACAAAGAAGGAAGGAAAAAAATTTAATATTTGATGAATAATTGTGAAAAATTTTATGTTAAAATTTAAGAAATAAAATTATGTAGTCAAAAAATAAATAAAAATATATGCTTCAGTAATTATTTAAAAAATTGATATTATCTTTGCTTCATATTAATATTAATAATGAAAAAAATAATATTAGAGGATAATAATTTAAATAGTTCATAAATAAGAGCAAACTTTTGAATTTTAATAAGCCTTATGTTTATTAAAATTCTATAAATATTCTATTAAATTTTATTGATATAACTAATTATATATTGTCTTCACATTTTAAATATGTATAATTTATAATAACAAAATATAGATAAAGAAATAAAATTAAGTGATGTATAAAACAAAATATAGGCAAAAACATAACAACATAGGCTAAATTTAAAATTATTTAAATTGTAAGAATCTAATTAAAGAGTAATTAAGTCCAAAAATAGATGCAATTACAATTTTATTTTTTGTTGGCAACTCATTGTTGACTGATTTAATTAGCAAGTTGGCCCCAAATAGCTTTAATTTTTAATCTTTGCTGTATGATGATTTTGTACAGTTTTAAGTTCTGAAAGTTTTAAGGTATAAGGGCTGGTCAGCCCTTTAATTCTATATTTTAAAAATAAGAAAGATGTCTATATAATTTTAATAAAAATTTAAAAAATATTTGTAATTTATTCTATTTGAAAAATTAAATTTTAAATTCTTTAATGTCTATTTTTTTTGTAACACTTAAATTTCTATTGTCTATTAGCTTTCTTTCTTTTGATGAGTTGAGTTTAAATATGAATTCTACATTTATATATTTTGATTTGTAGGCAATATTATACAAAGTTTTATTTAATCAAGTTATTAATTTATTGATAAAAAGAGACATATGATTTAAGTGACTCAATCATTGAAGTTTTATTCTAATTATTATATTTTTGTCATGGAAGTCATACACTTATTTTTATCAAATTTTAAAATAATTTTTTATGCTTTTAAGAAGACTTTAATTTTTGTCTTTAAATCATTGTATAAAAACTAAATGAAAATTTTATATTAGTAAGAAATGTATAATTGTAAAAGATAATATACTGCGTTGTTTTGATAAAGTATGCTACAAGTATAACTATGTGGAGTATATTTGTAATTAGAATATTTGAAGGGAGCAAAATGGCCAGGAAAAATGAGATTATTTGCATTTATGCAAATGGAAGAATTTATGACAATGCACAAGGTGCGACATTTCAGTGTGCAATGTCAAAATATATAACAGATAACACTGATATCACATTGGAATAGTTGAAAGAAGCCATTAGTCAAAAACTACGCCTTCCTTCCAACCAAAATGTATCTAATTTAATATGTAGGCTACTAACAACAATAAATCTAACATGGTACCAAGCGATTATGCTGGAAGATGATGGTGATGTGCAGAGAATGTGGCAATCACACTCATGTTTCCCATCACAATTGAATTTAGTTGAAATATACGCGAACATTTCGAGTATTGACTCACACTTGAACATTAAATTTCAGCCAAACCCAGTGAATGAAGTGTTACCTTCACCTGATTTATTCTATTGATCAACAGCTTATCAAATGGTGCCAGTAGCAGGTAGTTCGCAACCAAGTTCCTCTTATCCAGTAATTGGGTATGACGTACCTCATTCTCCACAGAACTCAGAAGAAAATGTATTAGAAGACTTTGAAAATGAATATGAATACAATGCAGAACTTGACCCTGATTACAACAATGACAATGAAGATGATAACAGTGAGACCGATGATGATGATGATGATAGGTATGACAGTGAGGGTAATGATGAAGAAGTCGTTGATGCTGAACCAGTATCTGAATATGTTGACCCTGCAGCTATGTTCTTCCAGCAAGTTAATTTGGCCTGCTCACAAGGTGATGAATTCGAAGAGGTGGGAAATCAAACATAATTGAACAATCAGGAATTATAGGTTGAATTAAGATATTCAAATCAAAAAGCATTACGACTTGCTGTAAGACTCTATTCTGTGAGGGCGCATCATAATTTTAAGAAATACTTGACCAGTAAAAAGTATGAAGAATTTCGATGCGTGAATTATGGCAACTCAATGGAATATTAATAAAAGTTGTAATTGTTTATAAATATGAAAAATGACTCATTCTCTATGTGTTTGTTAACTTGACCCTGATTGTATGTACATTTATGCTGGTAACTTAAAATAGAATTGAGCATCTTTTCTGTTTGATAAGTTTTTTTTTAATTATTTATGTTTTTTTAGATAAATACAACTATTATGGCTAGAGTTGGTCAACCCATTGATCTAGGTCCAGAGGATGCATCACTTCTATATTTATAGGAACGACATATATCACAGGCTATCTGGGATGGTGAGGTAAGTTAAAAGATTTATTGTTAGTTCTTATTTCATTTAATCATTTAGTTATATAATTTATCTTTATTTGCAGGATGATCGGATACTTCGCCCTCGACGAGTTCTACACGATGATCGCTTAGGTGATCCGCCTTTGGCCATTATCGATTATTTGAGGCAATCTGGTTTTTATGATGTTGCGCGAGTCGGACAGTTCGAGTACGATACATCACTAGTGAGTGCACTAGTAGAGCGGTGGCGTCCTGAGACACATACATTTCACACTACTAAAGTAGAGTGCACAGTTACTCTTGAGGATGTAGCAGTGCAGTTAGGATTACCGATCGAGGGAGACCCCGTTGTAGGTGGGACAGGTTTCAATTGGCCAGAAGTTTGTCAATGGCTTTTAGAAATTACACTACCAGCTGATCAGATTAATGGACAGCGATTATCCATTGCTTGGTTAGCACAAAACTTCGCACAACTAGCAGATGATGCAGATGATGAGGCAGTGCGTCAATTCACTCGTGCTTATATTTTTCGTATGATTGGATGGTGGTTAATGCCAGATAGATCTAATTAGCGAGTTTACCTGATGTATCTGTCATTACTAGATGATTTTGAGCAGGCTGGTCGATGTAGTTGGGGATTAGCAGTATTGGTTTATCTTTATCATGAGCTCTGTAATGCAACATATAAGAATGATTCTGGTATCGCTAGATGCTTGACATTATTACATCTGTGGGCATGAAATAGATTTCCTATGCTTGCACCTGAGATACCACCTACTCCTGACCCTCGGATTGAGGAATATCCCATTCTTCCACCTCTTGGTTTCAGGTATGAATTAGAATTCAAATTTTTACATGGTTAATTTAATTTAATTATGTTAGCTTTATTTATCACACTTGATTTTACATAATATGTTTGGTCATTATAACAGATGGCAAAATGTTGGATGACCTCCACGTCCAAGTGTTAGAGTCCTCCGATTATATAGAGCTTTACTGGATGTAATGAGTGATGATGAGGTATGTGCCCAACTTTAACTCATAATATTTATCATTTCTTTACTATTGATGGTTTACTTATTATTCTTTCTAATGCCATTTTTAGATTGTATGGCGCCCATACCAATCACAAGCGGTGCAAGAATTGATTCCAATGTATTGTTTGACTTCCCTTGATATTTGGATTGCATCTGTGCCACTTATATGTTTCTGGATCATAGAGTGGCATCATCTAGATCGCGTCCTACGATAATTTGGTCGCCATCAACCGATTCCTCAAGAACCCGTTAGATTGGACTCCCTCCATAATTTACAGCTTCGATGAAGAATTCAGACCAATTGGGTGTCTGAACATAACATTTTCATCCAACAATAGTATGGATGGCGAGATACTATGTCCCAATCCCTTGTCACTGAGGAGCTTTTTGAGCACACATTTGAATATATGCGGTGGTACTGGCAACGCACACGTCGATGGATTCAGAGGTCCAGTGCTGTCACTGGATATGCGGTACAGTTTTCTATAATTTATCAACTTTATCATCATTATTTTTAAAAATTATTGCATATCTTTATTTAACTACTTATTTTCTGTTTTGTTAGGCTGATTTAGTTAAGGAACTTTATAGGATGCACTTACAAGATCCTTTGTCTACGGATTTTTGCGATATCGTATGTCAAGACTCTAGTAATATACTACGTGCTCTCGGTGAGTAGCGATTCTCACTATTTTCTTAACTCGCTGACTAAGCACCAGATCTTCCTATACCTCAGATTCCGATAGGTCAACCAGGAAAGAGAGGTCAAGGTTACTTATCAACCTAGCAGCCTACTATGAGAAGAAGTAACCAGCAACAGCAAGACCCATTGCAACAAGACATTGGCCTTGATAATCCTGGTATATTTCCGTATATTCCAACTCTAATGCAACTAGATATGGGTGTGTTTGGTCCATCTTATCCTATACTATCAGGCCAGTTTGGCAATGTTAGTAGAGTAGGTCCCTTCTCGTACGTGCAGCCTTCGCCTTCTTCTAGCTCTTTTGGATCATTTACCGAGTTCTTGTTTGATACATCAACGTTTAATGCGCCACATCATAATTCCTTTGAGTCAGGAGGATCATCGCAATCAGGATTTATGACGCCGCATCAACCGATTCCTCCAATTCATTCACCATCCTTAGATTTAAATACAAATCCTATAGTACATGAGCAACAAGAATCAGAAGAATTAAAGCAACAACGACCACGCCGTGAAAAGGAGAAGACCTCGTTGTGGTACAGGAAGTCATTTACTGTAGATATATTTATAATTTTTTGTAATTTTTATACCAAATCTTATATCATCTTTTTGTCTAATGTTATTTTTCATTTACTTTTTTTTTTCAATCCCAAAATTATAAATCATATTTTACAAAATATTAAATATATGTTAAGTTAATTTAGTCAACCAAATATTAAGTTAATTTCATGAAACAAATATCCAATCAAATCAATATTTAACAAGTAATACAATATTTATGACAAAAATTTCATAAAATATTTTAACTACCTATTGAAGTAAAATTATAAAATATAATATACTATAATTCAAAAGGGATCTAGCATAGCATAATTTCTTATTTTATTTAAATAAAATAAATTTAAAAATATTTGATGAATAATTTTTTATTATTAAATTCACATTAAAGCAAACCACTTTTTTTTAAAAAAAAATTGCATCATTACTCAACTTAACTTCTAATGTTTATTACTTTTTAATTAATATTTTATTTTTTATACTTAAAACTTCTGATATTATTTTTTAGATGTTAACTTAAATCAAACTAATTTATTCATACATATATCATCTTTTTATTTTATATAATTATTATATTTATTAATATTTTAACAAAATAAAATTGTTTTAATAAATAAGTATCTTTTTTAATTTATTTATTTTTAATCAAATCTTTTTTCATTCATAAAATAAAAAAAAAATTTACTAAAAATTTGGAGTATACCAATTTAATTTTTATTGAATTTTAAAAATTTTGTTTTCATAAAATTCGAATGCTAAGTTTACAAGTTTTATAAAATTTTTTTAAAAAATTTATTTTAAATTTAGATGCATAGCATCCAAATTCAAAAATAAATAAATAAAAATTAATTTAAATTCAGATATTATACATCTAAATTCTATAAAAATAAAAAATAAAATTATTTTAAATTCAAATTCATGGCATTGAAATTCTATACTTTTGTTACTTTTTGGTAATTAACTTTTTTTTTTATTATTTTTACGTCATTTGCGTATCACTTTGTTGCTTTTCCGTAACTGAGCCGCTTTTTGGCCTTTTCAAAATGCTTCCTTTTTGGCGTAAAACGGTATGTTTGGGAATTTAGCAGTATGACGATTGAAAACTATCTCCGTACCTTCTCTGAGCTTGCCCTCCTCGATGCAGGCCTGTCATCTCCTTCGAGCTTCTTTCTCTCTCGCACCTCTGGTTTCCACGACTCCGTCGAGTTCTTTGCCTGCATCGACAAATCCGCTCTTCTTCTCGGCATGGTCATCTCCAGCGTCGGTCCCGTCAATGGATGTGTTGAGAGCTACCTGGGCAATTTGGCCGGCGGGATCCCTTCCTCCTTTCCTTTGATTTCTAATCTTGGCTTTGCTTTGCAATCATAAGACTTCTCTTCTTCCTCTCACATTGGCTCTGCCTTCCTTCATTCCTTTAGAAATCGTTGGAAATCTTTCTAAGATTGTGAATTTGTTCCCTTCCTCTCATGTAGGCAAAGCTAGTTCCTTCTGCACCTGTGGAATCTTTAATTTTTTTGTTGGTTGGCTTTTCTTTGGTAGCCTTATGGATTTTTCATCTTCGAATAATGTTTTCATCTGTCATTATCAAAAATTTGAATGTCCAAGAAAAAGTGTAGTATTTATACCTTGAATTGACTTCTGGTTATGTTATCTTTGATGTTCTCATCTTCAAAAGTGCAAACAATTGGCTGGGAGTCCTATTCACATTGAAGAGAGAGAGAGACACACACACACACATATATATATATATATATATATATATATCAGAGATTATTTGGTGAGAGGAATTTATCAGGAGATGAAAAACCTCACAAAAGGCAAAAGTAAAAAGCTTTGGTTTTCATTAGAAAAGGATTCAAAAATACATTGGTTTCCCTCATTTTTCTATATCTCTTTTGGCATCAACCAAAAAATAAAATGACTGATAAATGAACAACACAGATGTAGATTTTCCAAACTCATTCATAAATGCGAGCTCACAAAGTTTTGCATTTGAATCCAAGTAAATAACTTGAGAGGAAATAGCAGTGCTTGCCTAAGCCTTTATCTGTTTCCTGATATAGACCCTGGCTTGAGATTGTTATATCACTCATAGGCAAATCATTGACGGAAAGGGAAAATTGTCTAATGCCAAAACAAAACTGGAGCAATTTTCACGCCTGTTTCATCTGCAAAATGCAGCATTTCTTCCTCTTGTCACAAAGTCAGATGCGGGAATTGAAAAGGCACCGTATCAATAAATCGCAGCTTCCCCTTGTGCCGTTGGATGAAGCGGACGCTCACGATTTTTGCACTGCAGCAGCACTTTAGGAGCTTTGCACGGCAAACGATCCAAATTGATGAACGCCTGTATACATACAAACAAGAGTCATAGGTTTGAAGATGAGTAAATTAGTTAGAGAGCTAAGTCATTGTGGTCTTCATTCGTTGTATCTGAAAGCTGTTCTGGAAAAGGTGATCCGTGCATCAAATATATTCTAAAGAATGCCAATGAGATGAATTTAATGTGATCGCATGCTGCCTTTAGCTTTGAATTATGAAATTGCTGATCACGAATTAATTGTCTCCCAACATAGTACTCTAATTATATTGCTTGCACGCAGCTTGTTTCCACCTTGAAAAGAAAAGGGGAGACCACCTTTGGGGTGATCCCCAAAAAGCAAAATTAAACAAAGAAAACTTGTTCTGGCAAGTCGGTGAGACAACAGTGTTCCAACTTTGTTTTAATCTAACAAATCCAACGGCATCTATTGCTTCACACCATCACGATGCACCTGCAATGTTGCAGCTTCCATAACTGCCTTCAATTTTTCATTTATCAAAATATAATTCTTATCCTTAACTTTATTCATGTTACGTGCCAGAGACGATATAATTTGGAATCCTTTTAACCAAACTTGGGTATACTCCGGAAAGCACTAATACAACAAAAAGGAGACTTACCCATATTCGCACTGATATGCGTATTGTATTTTAACATTAATATTTGACACTTTTTTTTTTTTTAATTTGATACGGATTGAAACATTTCAAAACATATTTCAAAATTATTCAAGAGTTTATAAAGAATATTAGTAATGTGAATAGAGATGAGATTGAAATTTAATTTGAATTTAAAACTTTAGTTTTAATTTTTTTTATATTTTTATAGGTGGTTTATTTTATATATGTATATATATCTTATTTTATATTTGAAATGCTCATTTAAATTTTATCTTTTTATATTATTTTCTTATTCATATGTTAATTTGTTGCATGTATATATATATATATATATATATATTGTTATCAAATTTTTAAACAAATATTATATAAAATATTTACCGATTTATTTTTTATTGAAGATTTTTAATAATAAAAACTTAAATATTGAGTTTAATTTATTTTTTAAAATAAATTTCAAATGTAATTTTTAAACATTTTCGATAAATTTTTTAATAAAAGTATAATAATTAAATATTTTTTTAAAATTAGCCATCTTAAGCTCTATTCTTTCAAAAAAAAAAATCCCCCATCATATATTATTGGAAAAAACATGACAACAGTCGCTTAAAAAACTTAGACTAGATTCAATTCCGTTTTTTTTTTTTCTCCCTAGGAAAAGAGGAATGAATTGGGAAGTAGAGAAGTAGATGCAAAGCACGTGGGAGAGGTAAAAATCCATTGGCCCGTTCATAGCGCTTGCCTCCGTCTCTATGTCAGTGAAGTAAAGCAAAAGTTTTTGACAAAAGCAGAGAGAGCCTCCAGTTTCATGGTTTCAGTGTTCCCAAACAAAAACAGAGACAATCCCCCATTAAACCCATGGGCCACACGAAAACTTAAAAAGCCGCTCATCCGCAAACCCACCCACTCCTGTATAAATACCCACCCTCTCCCTCCCTCACCTTCCATTCAAGAAAAAGAAGCAACATGGAGGCAATTCAGACCTGGGTTGCAGAGCACAAGCTTGCCAGCATTGGTATGTTGTAATCTAATCAAACTATATATACCGTGTTTCTTTCTCCAAAAAAAAATCAAGTATTGATGGAATGGGGATGTGGATTACAGGGGCACTGTGGGCCTCTGGAATTGGGGCATCCCTTGTCGCTTATTCACGCACAAAGTCTCCATTGAAACCAAGTCTAAGGCTGATCCATGCCAGGTACTTACATATCCATCTCTCACAAATTGTACGACCCCTATTACTAACAACGAGTGTTAATTGTAATTCTGGGTTTGATTTGATTTTGAAGGATGCATGCCCAAGCGTTAACACTGGCAGTGCTGTCTAGTGCTGCAGCTTATCACTACTACGAGAATCGTACGCCAAAGCCACAGGCGGAGAGTGATGCTTCTAACGTTCCCCACATGGTTGAATGGGAGCTCCTCAGTCCTTTCTAATTATTGTGTGAGGAAATTCTCTCCTAATCTGAAGTTATTAACGTGGGAGAAAGAATGATATAAGACTCGATGAGAGTTTACTCATTGTCATTTTTTTTTCTTCTCAGATGAGAAACACAGAATTTAGACTCACTCCACCCAGTGGCCTATTTCAATCCTAGTTGCTCTGTTTCTTTTCTGCCTCTCTTGTGTGCCAGGACTTTCTAATATTATTGTGGATAAAATTATCCCTCTAGTGATTGTTGATCTCCTTGGAACTTTGAAAAAGGTTCCTGCTTCGACTGCATAATCCTATATATATATAAATACAAGGCCTAAAAATCTTCGAGATAAATTGTCCCCCTAATAAGGATTTGTGTAATATTGGTAAAAGTAAAGTAATTATATTGGCACATGCAGAAGGCTCATCTATTTATAGAGGAAACTAATTGTTCACAAAGAGCATCAATATTTTGAGTTTACAAAAAAATTTAACACATGCATTGTATTTAATTACACAAACTTAGAACTGGAATTTATGAACCCCAACAAACGAAGCAAATAAAAAATCAATAATACCTTGTCCCAAAAAAAAAATCAATGAAACCGCGGTCAGTGATCACATTGAATATAATATTCTGGCCAGTAGTTTGTATCGCAGGATCGACTCTTCGGAGTTGGTGAAGTCCATTTTAATTAATACTAAGCCCATTGCCATTACCCCAATACGATTCCTGACAATTTTCTTTTTACCGTATAAAAAAGAAAAAGGTTTCTTTAGTCAAATTAAAAAAAAAAGTTCAAATACTTTTAAGATTAGTCTTTCTGTTAATCTATTATTGACAAATTAATGGTTAATTTATATGTTATATGATAGTAACTAAATGGTAATTTATCAAACAAATATATTACATGTCATTATATTAATTAATTCCATTGATATTAAATTGACAAGAAATGTTTTATCTATGATGGATCAATTTAAAAAGATAATTTTATAAAAAATAAAATTAAAAAAAGTAACGAGATTTTAATCCTTTTAGGTCAAAATTATATCTTATAGATTGGGTAGAGGGAAGACCAAAGAAGTTTGGTAGATAAGATTGGGGCTTGGAGGCCTTATTATTGTTGCAAAGCATCCTATTATCCTTTATTAATTAATAGTAACTTTGATTGGAATAATAATAATAATGATCAAAGTGATAAAATGCTCTTAAAATGAGTGAATAGTTGTGATATGCAAAAAAATTTACTATTTAAAAGTTTACAAAAAGAAAGTAAAAAATACACGGACGGAACGAGCAAATAGTGACTAAAAGAATTATATAACCTCAATGTGATATGTAAAAATTAAGTGGGGGAAGCAAGCAGGATTCATACAAAATAACATAATTAAGACGTGCTATACTATAAGAAATTAACAAAATTAAGACGTGCTTGCTATAAAATAACAAAATTAAGATGTGTTATATTATAAGTGGAGGAAGCAAATAGTTTAATGATACAGTAGGATAATGTGAAACAGTGAACAAGTGCAGCATGAAGTTAACTATATATAAGAATGAAAGATCCTTTAATAGTGGAGGACGCGAATTGTGCAAAAAGCAAAAGAGATTAAGAGTATGAGAAATACACAGGATTTATCTTGGTTTAACCTTTTAGGCTTACATTCAATCTCCTTTAATTTCTAAGTGATTTTTGTTCAACTTTTAAAATAATATTATTGTTGTGATTATTTCTGCATGCTCACTACCAACGCAAGTTTTTCAAGCTTATCTTAAACTTTCTAGAGGGTTTTGTCCAACTCACTCTTAATTAATTCACTTAAAAAATTTACAACAAGAACAATTTTTTTCTCTTTTATGAGATTCTTGATAAGCTCAGAGATTGTTTCGAATAAGTTGATAAACTAGAAACTAGATACAATAATTACAATGATTCAAAATACTTTTATTTTTTTTTCCTTTGTTCTTTGATCTCTCGTACATGTAGGCTTTCAGAAGCTCCTAACCATTAGAAATAATCTTGATCATGCAGTGTCTTTTTGGCTAAAGTAGACACGGTGTATCTCTAACATTCATAATCTTTTATATTTGCAGCTACTGGCAGCTTCAAGTAATTATTCCTATGCAACTTAATTGGTCTTATAGTCATAAATACTATTCGAGGGTCAATACACGAGTTAGAGTAAAATGCCATCTTTGCGAATAACAGAGACATTTGTAATAGAGAAAGACAAAAAATAATTAATATTTCAAACTCAATTTGTTTTTTTTATGCACAAAAGTTGTTCTCTTTTATAGTTTAAGAATTTTGTCTTTTAGTTAATAATAAAGTATATATATGGGCCAACAAATATAAATGGACTTTTTACATAAATAATTATTAGGTTTTGTTATCATTAAAGCCATAGATCTAATCAACCTTAGGGCAACCATATTCTCTTTTCGATGATAACAAAATGACTATGCTAAAAGAATTAAGAATTTCTGTAAAAGACTATTGTGTGCTCCTCCTAAATCATTGCACACAAACATAAAGGGAATTCAGTGGAGATACAGGATAACCATATAAAGCAATCAAGAATTCAACATATCTTGCATATAATTCTCCTTTTTTTGTCAATAGCAAAAGGGAGGATAACAAATAATCAGAGTAATAAAGGTAACACAGAAAATCAGAGTAATAAAGCACTAGAGAAAATCAGAGAGGCATAAATGAATCATTCTTGTAGAATATATGATTTTTTTCTTAAAAAAAAAGGCCATCACTGGCATATGCCAAAGTATTAAAATATTTCTTAATTAATAATGCATCCCTGAGTTGCTAATTCGAAAGGCTTGGCTTATCAAATTTATGAGATGAATAAGTATAGAGTTAATGTCCTAAAGACGTTGTAAGAACTCTTATCTATCAACTTGGAATGCTTGCTTAGTATCATGTAACTCGACAATGACAAAGTCAAATTATTATCAAATCACACCTTGATTGCTCGCCATATGTCAAATAGTCCCAACATTTATCACCATACAAATAATGTCATTAGATAGGACTTGCATATTGTCATTTAAGTTTCAGAAAAGCTATAGAATTTCATCGTTTGATGGATGAACTATTATTGGAAGAGGTAGAAGAGGTAAGGGTGAATGCATTAGATTTTGTTGATAATCTATATGAGATGGAAAAGGAAAATGAGGAAGAGGATGAGGGATGACTAAAAGAGAGTCTGAAGCTAGAGGTGGTATAAGTAGAAGAGGATCGATTGGAGTTAGTGGAGAGAGTGAGAGTTCAAGTGTAAGTACAAATGGAGGAAGAAAAATAGGAGGTGGTGGAGACATGAAAGAAGTGTGTCAGTGGGAGTTGGAGGAGAGAATGGAGAGTTAGGTATAGTTAAAATTGTAGGTGAAGAAAGAGGTCATGAAAGTGAGAAAGATGGAGGGAAAAAATTAAGAATTTCTAATTTAAGAAAAGAGAGATGTAAAAGAGATGGTAGAGGCATGTCTTCTTTGGATGGATAGGATGTATTAGAGACAATTTTCTTCCATTTCTTCAAAGAGACAAAATGAGATAAAAGAGGTACAGGAGTAGTAGATGAGGGTGGTGGAAGAGGCATTGGAATTGGAGGAACTTCACCTTGGCATTTGGGGGAGTAAACGGGAGGTGTTGATTTACCTAAAACATGTTCATTGTTAGCTAAAAGGGCAGCAACTTTGCCTATAACACTTCCTTCAAATGGTTCTTCCACTATAGGCACCGCAACTTTATTCCTTTTCTTCAAGAAGAAAGCTTTTGTTGCTTTTTCCTTTAGCTCTAAGGTTGGAGGTAGATGAGCTTGTTAGAGGTTTAAGAGCCTATTGTACTTAATTCAAAACACTTCAAGGTCTACCTTGAATTTTTCTACATCATAATTTTGAATCCACTCAATTCCAATAAGTGTGTACTTCATGTATCAAAGAATTGCTGCATCATAAAACACCAAAACCACTCAAGGCTAGTAACCTTCAAAATTGACTCCATGCCATTTGAAAATCTAAGTGAAAAGTATCCCATAAGGAAGACTCATCACTTGTGATGATCCTTTAACTGCTTCTTCCATATACTTCAATATCTAGTAAAAGACGTTGATACTTCGCTAAGCCATTAAATTATATACCTAGAACAAATCTCTGCGAGACATCACATCTAATGTTTGAATTCCAATAAACATTATTATTCCACTAATGTGTGTTACTATACGATAAGGACATGCTTGTGCCCAGACATTTATCTTTCTTCCAATGATTAAATCTTTTCTTTTAACTACAACTTCAAAGGTATCAATGTATTTAGCCTTCATCTGAATGGGCCAAAAGTATCCAATAAAGTAATACTCTGAATCTCCTGGAAAGAAATTCTAAAAATATTCTCCAAAGTGTGTACCTCAACATTTATAATTTTTTCATTGACCACTGAACTTAAGACCTTGTCTTCTTTGACATTGTGTAGATTAGTATAAAATTCTTGAACTAAATCATTATATACTAGTTCATCTACTGTTACCAAAGGAGTCCTTTATAGCTTTAAAATTTAATCTATTGTTACCAAAGGAATCTACTTCATTGCTTTAAAATTTAATTTGATGAGGTAGTTTAGATGGGTTAATTTGGAAAAATCAACATATATACTTGCTATACTGGGTCAGTGCTAGAAATCTACAAGATATCTATCTAGATGTTCATGTGAGCAAAATTTTGTTAGCAAATGTGCAAATGTTTTGCTACTAGGTTCCTCTTCCCCAACCTTCTTTTTCCTTTTTCCCTCTGTTTTCGAGGTTTTCTTAAGTAGGGTTTCTCAAATAGAAATCTCTTTAGATCATTTAGGTTGTTTCTCGATAGCTTTTATTTCTTCTCAGCCTAAATCTTCATCTATGAACCTCTTTCTTTTTTATTGTTAGTTTGGGGTTGAAGCTTTCTTTAGTTCTTGCTTCTTTCAGTGTTCTAATTTCTTTAATTAAAGTTTCTCAAGTGCTTGCTCTCGCTTCTCATACTCTTCTTCCATGTTTATCATGCTTTTGATAGGAATAAATTTCTTTTACTATTGAGGTAAAATTAAAAATGATTTATGTTTTTGTCAATAACCTGTTCTAGGGTTAAGGTAAAGTTTTGAGAGAGAGAGAGAGAGAGATAGAGACAGAGATAAGGTTACTAGAAGTGGTGCTTCGTTTCTTGCTTCTAAGTGATTTATTTGAAAAAAAAGGTCATTTATTCATTAATGGATTAATCGCCATTAATGACGATCATCATCAATCAGCTAGCGAAAAAAAAGTTAATCTTCAAGACACACTATTTGAGGACTAATTAAGACTTTGATAGACACTTTAATTTATGTGGCAATAAATCCAAACGAATTTATTTTCCTATAGGCTAAACACCATACACGTGTTGATACTATAATGGAGCAATAAATAAATGAAAAGAAAAATGAATAAATGACAAAATGAGTGAATGAGTATAGATATATAGTGAAGTAATATTAGTATGTGACATTAACAAAAAAGACTATCAAGATAAGTTAGTGGGGGCACAACTTAAAGTGGAGGAGGTAAGTCGCTTCACCTTAAAAACTTCACAAAAAAACATTATATATTATCAATCATTCCTAATTCTTATCTGAGCAGGACAAACCTATTTTCTAGTAAAAGTTCAGTGAATATGTTAACAAGTTGGTTTTTACTTTATACATATGTTACCTTTACATTTACTCTTTAAAATGGTCTCTAATAAAGTGATACTTTACTTCAATATGCTTTATCTAAAAATGGTGAACAAGGTTTTTTGTAAGGCAGTTACTACTTGTATTACACAAAGTATGGGAATGTGGTTAAAGTTTAGTGAATAATCTCCTAGTTGATGTTTCATCCACAGCAATTAACACATATTTAGCTTCCAATTGCCATGTATTTAGCTTTAATAGGTGAAAGGGCCACTGAACTTTGCTTTTCGCTACACCAGGACACTAGTGATTTTCCAAGAAATTGACAACATCCATTGGTGCTTTTTCTATCTAATTTATACCTTACAAAATTAGTATTTGCATATACAACTAGATTGAAAAAATGAGTTATGAGATGCCACAATCCATAGTTTTGTGTTCATATTAGATATCTAAAAATCATTTTAATAGCAATATAATGTGATTCTTTTGGATTTGCTTAACATCTTACATGCTTGCATACATTAAACATTATATCTGACCTACTTGTAGTCAAATATACTAATGAATTGATCATAACTTTATACTTTTTGTACTTAAAATCCTTGCCATTCTCATCCTTGTCCAAAGTGGAAGATGGACATATTGGAATTCTCATTGGTTTTGAATTTTGGAAACCATACTTATTGATAAGCTCTTTAGTATATCTAGTTTAGCTAATGAAATTTACTTCCTTCATTTGCTTTATTTGTAGTCCAAGAAAGAAATTCATCACCCCCATCAAACTTATCTCAAATTTTTCTTTCATTAATTCAGCAAATTCCTTGCATAAAAATTCGTTAATGTTGCTAAAAATAATGTTATCTATAGAAATTTGTGCAAGCAATGACTTATTTTTATTTTTCTTGATGTAAAGGGTAGTATGAAGTTTGTCTCTTGAAAATCCATTTTTTAGAAAAAAAGTATTCAACCTCTTATACCAAGTTTTAAGAGCTTACTTCAATCCATGAAAATCTTTTGAGAGTTTAAAAATATGGTTAGATAATTTTTCATCTTCAAAACTAGGGGGTTACTTGACATACACCTCTTTATTTATATACCCATTTAAAAAAAAATTTTTACATTCATTTGATATAATTTAAAGTTTATAGAAGATGCATAAGTAAGCGACATTATATTTAGCTATAGATGTATAAGTTTTATCAAAGTTAATACTTTCTTTTTGTGTATAACCTTGGATTACTAACTTTGCTTTTATTTTTAATGACATTACGTTTTTCATCTAGTTTGTTTAGAAATACCCATTTAGTTCCAATGATGGAAGCACCTTCAGGATGCTCCACTAAATTTCATACTTTATTTTTTTTTAGACTAGTATAACTCCGTTTACATCACAATTATCCATTTTCATTTTCCAATGCTTCTTCAACTGTCTTAGGCTTAATTTGTGATAGAAGTGCAAAATTGTTTCTCCTAGATTTAAAAGAGGGTCTCATACACATTTCTTTTATTAAGATCTCTGATGATGTATTGAGATGGATAGGTGGAGGAATATGTCCACACTTTAGGCAATCTAATGCCTTTTGGTGTAGTTTCCTATATGTGGAGTCTTTGTTTGCTTGTTAATGCTTTAGCATCCTTAGTTTATTGATCTTTACCATTTCTATTGATTTCCTCATAGTGTTGGTAAAAGACTTTTTTTTGAAATTTTGCCTTTCACTTTATTTCTGGACATCTTCATCGATTGGAGAATGGAGATTGCTCTAACTTTTATTAGTAATTTTGAATGGATTTGAGTAACTTTCCTTCTTGTCTTCTTTTATCTCATCTGTCAAGCTTTGATTTAGCAATTGATATGGATGATTTCTTTTTGAAGTGTGCTCATCCTCATCTGTATCAATTATTTTTCTCAAAATAAGATTAGTTTCATTAAATACTACATGCATAAACTTTTCTACCACCATGGTTCTTTTGTTATATACTCTGTATGGTTTAATAGATATTAAATATTTTAAGAATATTCTTTGATCACTTCTAGCATCAAATTTTTCTAAGTAGCTCTTTCCATTATTATAAATGAAGCACTTATAGCCAAATTGATGAAAATAACTGACATTAGATTTTCTACTTTTTCATAATTCATATGGAGTCTTTTTAAGAATTAATATAATAAGGCAATAATTTAAGATATAACAAGCAATATTTACACCTTCTACCCAAAAGTATTTGAGAATTTCATTTTTAATGAGTATAGTTTTAGCCATATCTTGGAGAGTTTAATTTTTTCTTTCAGTAACTTCATTTTGTTGTGGAGTTTTTAGTGTGAAAAAGTTATAAATAAAACCTTATTCATTACCAAAATTTTCAAACAATTTGTTTTTAAATCCTTTATCATGATCACTTCGAATACTAGAGATTAAATACCCTTATTCTCTTTGAATCTTTTTATAAAAGACTACAAAATTTTTAAACACTTCATCCTTGTGTGAAAAAAATAGAACCTAAGTAAACTAAGAAAGTCATTAATGATTACAAATGCATAGCTTTTTCTTCCAAAGCTTTGACTTTGCGTTGGACCAAAAAGATCCATAGGTAATAATTAGAGTGGCCTGGTGGAGGAAACAAATTTCTTTAATTTAAAGAAAGATCTTCTTTGTTTTGCAATTGGTATGCATCACATATGTGATTTTTTTTAAAGTACAGCTTTGGAAGTCTTTTTACAAGATCAAGCTTAGACAGTTTAGATATAGTATGTATACTAACATGACTAAGTTTTCAATGTTACAACAAAAAATCATTACATATAGAGGAAATACATGTTACATTACTGGAATAGATTGTTTAAGCTAA
The DNA here is from genome assembly GCA_026724425.1 of Erythrophleum ivorense. Taxonomy (NCBI): domain Eukaryota; kingdom Viridiplantae; phylum Streptophyta; class Magnoliopsida; order Fabales; family Fabaceae; genus Erythrophleum; species Erythrophleum ivorense. The sequence continues at coordinate 913,030 of JAIUCV010000268.1, forward strand.
GAAAGTAAATATTTTGAAATTTTCGACTAGCAAATAAGGCCTTATCATAATTGTAAATAATGCAATGCATGGGATCAAGTATTACTTTATATCTTTTATTGCACAGTTGATTGATGCTAAGTAAATTATATTTCAAACCAACAATAAAGTAAACATAATCTAAGCAACAATTCTCAATTAATTTCATCTTATCTACATCAATGATTTTACCCTTTCTTCTATCACTGAATGTGACAGATCCTCCATCCTTTCTTGTGAAATATAGAAATTGAGATGGGTTCCAGTCATATGCCTAAAATAGTCACTATCTAAAAACCATTATTGTTTCGATATCCTTCATTTCAAGCAAACTTCACTATTTTCAAGAGCCATAAAGCACATGTTATCTATCTCTTATTCAATTTCTTTTTCATCTTCATTATCATCGCTCTATGTTATCATAGCCTTCTTCTTTTCATAGGATTTAACAAGTTTCTTCTTCACATAAGGACATTTTGATTTAATGTGTCTATTTTTTTCATACTTGTAACATATAATTATAGCCTTCCTTGACTCTTCCTTTTTATGGTTACCTTTCAACATGTTTTTCTTTTTTTTAAGAGTTCCTTGTTCCTTTTGACATATTTATCTAGTCTTTTTGAAAAAAAACTATTTCTGATGCATTTAATTCTCTTCCATCTTCTTCTACAAAAGCTTCTTCAATAGCAGCAACTTTTAAAGCTATTGACTTTCTCTTCTACTTTAACTTGTGCCTTTTTAAATGATTCTTTTCATAGGCAATGAGTATACCTTGGAGTTTGTCATACAAAAATGCATAAAGATTTTTATTTTTAATGGAATCTACTTTGGATTGCCACTTTTGTGAAAGACTTCTGAAAATCTTAAGATTAAGCTCAAGATCAGTATATTTTATATTAAGAGCTTTTAGATCTCCAGTTAATTTAACAAATTTATTATAAATTTCTTTGATATCTTCTTCCTCCTTCATATGGAAAAGTTCATATTTATATACAAGCATATTTAGATTACTTTCCTTCACCTTCGAAGTTCATTCATGAGTAACTATGCTTTTTGCCTACATTTCTTTAAGTGTCTTACAATTAAATATCTTATCATCTTCTTATCTAGTGATGGCATAGATTAGAATATTTTTTGCTCGATGATTGCATTGGACCAGCTTTATATAATCTGTCTATTCAATTCTTGGCTTATTTACGATTGCTTCTATTGTCAAATCCATCTTTTTTGACATTTATGGACCTTCCTCGATATCCCACACTAGATAATCAATTGAATAAATATATATTTTCATTCTTTCCTTCCAGTATGAAAAATGTTTTCCTATAAAGTAGGGTGGCTTGACAGTTGAAAATCCTTCCTGAAAGTAAGCTCTTTTTAAATTATTGGTATTCATTTTCTACAACAAAAAATAAAAGACCTTTTCTCTCGAATGCTAAGCACAGAAACAAGTAAGACTTACTCTAATATCAATTGACAAACACATTTAGAGGGGGTGAATAAGCATGATATATAGAAAATTTCACTATTTAAAAATTTGCTAAAAGAAAATGGAAGATGCACAGGTGGAGCGAGCAAATGTATACTGGATTGAGCAAATAATAACTAAAAGAATTATATAATCTCAATGTGATACATGAAGATTAAGTGGAAGAAGCAAGCAGATATATATAAAATAACAAAATTAAGATATGTTATGCTATAAGTGGAGGAAGCAAATAGTTTAATGATGCAGTAGGATAATGTGAAGCAAGTGAAGCGAGCAAGTGCAATGTGAAGTTAACTATATATAAGAGTGAAGGATCCTGATTTAGAAAGTAAAAAAGATTAAGAGCAAGAGAAATATATAGAGATTTATCTTGATTCAGCGCCTCAAGGCCACGTCCAGTTCCCTTAAACTTCTAAGGGACTTTTTCTTCAACTTTTAAAACAATCTTACAACAACGATGGTTTTCATGTGCTCACCACCGACACAGGTCTTTCAAGTTCAGCTTAAACTATAGGGTTTTATACAATTCACTCTCAACTAACTCACTTAGAAAATTTACAATAGCAATGGATTTTCTCTTTTTTATGAAATTCTTGATAAGCTCAGAGATCACCTTTAATAAGCTAATTAATTAAAAAATTAGGCAATATAATAATTACAATGATTCAAAATTCTTTCGCATTTTTTTCCTTTGCTCTTTGATCTCTCATGTGTATGTAGACTTTTAGCAAGTCCTAGCTATTAGAAATAATCTTGATCGTGCAGTATTTTTGTTGTTGGAGCAAGTACAGTGTATTTCTAACATTCATAATCTTTTATCTTTGCAGTTACTGACAACTTTGAGTAATTTTTCCCATACAACCAATTGGTCTTATCATCATAAATGCTATTTGAGGCTCAATATATAGGTTAGAGTAAAAATATCATCTGTACAAGTAACATAGATAGTTGCAATAAAAAAAGACTAAAAAAAATACTATTTCAAACTTAGTTTGTATTTTTCCTGCATAAAAGCTATTCTCTTTTGTTGTTTATATATTAAGAATTTTGTTTTTTAGTTAATAATAGAGAACATATATAGACCAATAGATATAAATGAGTTTTTACATCAATAATATTTGAATTTTGTTATTGTCAAAGTTTTGAACCTAGTCAACCTTAAGTCAACACAAAGAGCCATGAATCTTTCACATATAGTATGTGTTCGGCAAAAAACTATAAGGCCTCTTTTGTCAATCAGAATATTATGACATCCCCTCCCCCCCCCCCCCCCCCTTTTTTTTACCTTCTTATGGAAAATAGTTCTTGCATTACTTAAAGGGTTCTGTTGTGTTGATTAATTGGGATTTGAAAATAATAATAAAACTTTAGTCAAATCTTCAATTTTTGTTTTGTAGGGTTGATTTTAAGCCTTCTAATTAATAGCTGCAATTGTCAATGTAGATAGTACTTCAACTCTCAAAATTTATTACGTGAATAGCTAAGTTTTCTTATAAAATAAACCATATGTTTGATTGCATTTACTTACTTATGGCCATATATAATTTAATCTCACTGTATTGATTAAGTTTGTGTACTTATAGGGAAGGGGGATAGAATTTTTAATAACATGCTGGACTCGAATAAATATGATAAAGCTCCACCTAATTAATATAACGCTAAAAAAAAAACTTAAGCAGATCGATCTGAGCTATGTATATATATGAAAGATTACAAGCAAGATCTTTTCCAGAGAATAAAGACATTTAAATACGGTATGGAATAACGATGGTTTGTCACCAGAATCTGAGGCTATACTTTGCAGGACCAAAAGCTACAAATGGAAAAACATGTGGATCATACATATGACGTCCACATTTGAATACAGCTAGCTAGCCAATACTACCTTCCCATCATTCGTGTCAGTGCATCCGGCCCCTTAAATAAATATATATATATATATATATATATAATCATAAAACTAAAATATTTTCCACTTTTAATATTACTTATGCCTAAAACTTCCTCGTTAGAAGCCATTCTATTTGGCTGAGTGCCACTTTCACCAGCCCACATCTTTGGTATATAACTATGTTGTACAATACTTCATTCTATCCATCAAAACTCGGAACATCCTTTCCCTCAATTACAAGGTTTCAATGTATCGCCAAGCTTTATTCAGTCATATTCCTGGCATGCGCATTAATTATTAATTGGAGTAAAAAAATATTTAAGAAAAAACTGTTATGATTATCATCATGAATATCATGCTCACATATTTGTCCATACTAATGGTAATAAACATGTGTGTGAGTGCGTGCGTGTGTGTGTGTGTGTTTGTAAGTATAATTTGAGTCAACTATAATCTTATATTGACATATAGAGTAAAATATATCAATCTCTCCCTTGACCATTTGATATGTATTACAAATAAAAAATATCACTTAACTGTTCTTGTGAAATTACATTTTACACAATATATGTTTCTTTCACAAATAAAATTATTTAATTACTTTTATTGTTATGCTATTAATAAAATTATAATTTCATATTATGTAAAAGAGATAATTTTATTATTAGAAAGCAAATAGTAATAGATATTTTTATAATTTGTATCAAATGTTATAAGAAAATAAAGTAACATTAATTTTGAAATAATAGAAACATCAAGTGTAATATAACTAAATTTTAAGGGAGATTACTTAGTTTAATTTACGCAAAGATGTGTGTGTGTCTATATATATATATAAGCATTGCTGCACGAAGCCTTGATTTCTTGATCAACAAAATTGCCAGCTATATAGATAGCCTACATCAAGGGGGAGGGGAACGAGTACTGGAAGATAGAAGATATTCATATGAAGCATATATTATAGCAGGCATAATTTTATTACTGTTCATCAGTAGTACATTCTCTCCATTTCTTTATTGCTTGTCCCACCGCTTGTTTCACTGCTTGTGCATCCATACTCACACCTTCGTCACTCTACAAAATTCACAACATTAATTTGCATTCATTCTTCTGTATAAATATACATATATAGAGGAAAAAGGCTTGATGTTAGGGTTAAGTCTAGTATGTATCTTACTTCTCCTCCAACTGCTTGAAATCGAAAAGTGTCTGTACAAAAAACCCTAGCTTCCAGCACATTGAGACCCATCCCTTCAAAGGCCTCCAATATGGATACAAGCAGACCCGGGCAACTCTTTGCTGCAAAAACATTTATAAGAAATCCCTTTTCTAGGGTTTCTACTGTCACCTGCATATGAAACCATTCGAAAAACGCAATACTTCACAAATTTTGGATTTTAATATGTCCTCCTAGTAACTTGACCAAATTACTAGATGCTCTTAATTATATTAGCTCCTTAGTTGGAAAAATACCATTGGCAACGGATTTTGGTCGCTTGAAGTTTGTGCAGTGGCTATGTCTTGATTTAGTCTCTCTACTTTTTGCTTTAGCTCTGCGATATACTTCGATGCATCCTTTATGATCGAGGTTTGGTTTAGCTGCCACCCGCCCAAAAAAAATAAAAAAAATAAAAAAATTATTTTTACTCTATCCAAATATAAGAGCATCATATATATATATATATATATATATATATGTATGTATGTATAGATAGATAAACAAATAGGATAAGGATACCAGTTATATGATGGTGAGCGCCAAGATAAATAAATGATATATCAATCATGCAATATTAAATTTCAATAATACATTTAATTCATCATAAATCAAGGTATTCTTTTGCGTTGTCATGTTTTCTATTCAGATAAAGAAAGAGAATTAAGAACCCAAAAAGAAAAAAAATTCAAATGTGCAGAAAGCATATATGAACAAGAAATTGGTCAAAAAGGTATAGTTTAACTAAAAGCGGTGGTGGCTCTATAGTAGAGAAGAACTTGTGATTCCATTAATAAAAATGGATTCGAATTAGAAAGAGAGAGAACAGAGGAAGGCTAGCTAGAACAATAATTAATATTGTCTAACTGAACAGTTTTTTGGGGAATTATCTGATTTGTTTGAGAATATAGAAGAAATAATAATGGAATGAAACGAAAGGAAGAGAAGAGATGGGTAGGTAATGCAGGGGAATTACAGCATGAGAGTTAGTAATAGAACGAAGGAGTTGAAGCTTCTCATGCAGCACCGCTCTCTTGTGGCTATGCTCTCTAGAAACCATATTGGCTTCTCTAATTCTCTCTCTCTCTCTCTCTCTCTGTGCTTTTAGTGATCTTTCCGGCTTTGATCTTTTTATCTGATCTCAGACCTTTCTTTTGCTATGAACTCTGCACTGTTCTGTGATCCTTTAAAAGAGAGGGGATAAGCTCTCAATTCTATGCGATCTCCTGTTTAATTTCTTCTCCCCACATGCCTCTCTCTCAGTTTCTTCACGCGGATATACTAATAATACTATATACATTATTCCTGAACTTACTAAAATACCCCTTTCTTTTTTAAAATATGTTCCCCTTGTTCCCATTTTCCAACAATTTTCTCTTTCTCTTTGCTGACAATTAATTCATCCATGTTGCTGCAATTCAAAAGCTCTGATGTTTATAATATATATCTATAACCAAAGGAATATATATGTTTAGTGGGATTTATATATAATTTATATATATTTTTTATTTTATCGTTAAAAAATGGATAAATTGGGGGAAAATAGAAGGGGATTGGCATGTCTTTAGAGAAGGAGAATCATGAGCTCGTGATAGTGAAAACTAGGCATCGAAAGAAGTGAAGAAGAAGCAACAAAAGGATGTTTAGTTGTGAATTTGGAATGCCTCCAAACACTCCTCACGGGGGGATTTTTCAGCTCTCCTCTCACTTCTCTCTTTTGTCCTCTTTCTCCCTCTCTCTCTCCACACGTGCCATTCTATCATTCTCATCCTATTCCTATGAGACACTCTAACTCATTTTCTTTCTGCTTTCCCTCTTGACAGCGAAATTTTTATGGAATGATTACATAAGATCTAGCTGGCTACATATATACCAGGTTCTAGCAATTAGGAATAACACATCATCCCATTAGGAACCCACTTTAATCCTCATCAATCTTTATCTTACGTTATTTTCCCAATTTATTTCATGCTTGGGAATTAAACTTTCATGCAGATAGTTAATAATAATAATAGGATTTTCACATGAAGTTTTGGATGAGCAGGTATATGTAGTATTCAAATTCACTGATACTGAAATGACTGCACCCACTTCCTTCTAGCTTCCTGTTATTATTGGCTAGCTCAATATATCTTATATTATCTGCAGAAACATTGTAGAATAGGTGACTTTTTTCCATGAAAATTCCTTATTTTATTTTTACTTATTTTCCCTCTCGTTATTTTATTTTTAATCATTACAAGAACTTCCTTACCAAACAACTTCGAATCTTTATAAATACAATGATTCTTCTGCACATCAACATGGATGCTTGTATAACTCAGAGATAAGATGCGTTAGGTATGAATATATACAATTGTGTATATATATATACACACGTACAGATATATACACTTGTATGCTTATACTAATATACGTATAATGATGAGAGGGATCATATGATATTCGTCTCTGTTGCTTCTTGTTGCTTCCAGTATTGTCTGCATTCCACAAGGACAAATATATAACGTACCCACCTCCATTCACATGTGTGCTCAATAATCATCACAACAAAACAATATCCTCCACACACATACCCTGCTCCTTCCTTGTCTCTTGCCCCTTCCATTTCTCTGTGAACTCTCCCTACACTCTTTTAGATACCATTAATGCTCAACTGTAAGTTTTCCCTGTGACCTCCCAATTAATTTTCCCTCCTCACTCTCCACCACCATGTTTTCTTGGACACTTATATATGGACCATATGTATACTCCTTCTAGCTAGCTTCATAATTGATCTATCCAACTAGAACCCTATTTCTTTTTCTTTATAATTAATATAATATTTCTGAATCATCATCTAATGTTAAAGGACACAATCACAATATTCTTCTGATATAACTTAGTAAGTAATGCAAGGTCCTGAGGAGAAGGTGAGAAGCATGTGAAAATGAAATTACAGAGACAAGTTGAGGCTTTTTTGTTTTATGTCTAGCAAATACCTATTTGTAAACCATCCGAAAATGTACTGAATGTGAATGGCACATCATTGAAAAAATTGACAACATCGAGCTTAACAACAATTTGTTGAATGAACGTGACCCAGTAGTGGTTATCCATGCATTTGATAGTATTGTGAAAATGTGACAAAAATACAAATTTATACAGGTAAGCAGTTTGTCTTGACACGTCAGGAGCCTCTTCTAAGTTTATTCCAGCAAACTTGAGCACTGTATTCATGTTGGTTTCATTTCAATCAAAATCATATTCATTATCAATTGGCTTTTTTGCTTCAGAAATCAATAATTGAGTTTTAATTTCTTTTATACTTGAACAATAAATTAAAGAGAAACTAATCCCATGAGTTGGTCGTCGGGAATACCTGAGTCTGAATAGGTAAGATTCATATGAAGATGATGAACTCTATATCAAAAAAATAAAAGAGAAACCGCATGCATGCTTTGTGAGAATAAATGAAAATGAAATTAAGCAGGCCTTCTCTCTTGTGCTATTTTTATCTTCTGACAATTACCCTAGGTCTACTAATTATTTTGCTAATTCTCCTAATTAACCCAGAACAAAAGGATCATCCTAAGCCCTTTTAACTGGAGAATGAGCAATGTCCTTCTTTAGGATATATTAGTAGCGAAAAACTTGGAGACTAAGAAGATTCTGTTTTGGATTTTGATCCTTCTTTCCCACGTGTTCCATATATGATGAGCATGATATGTGTATAGGAGAATGCATTGAATATGATTGGAATTATAATATTCCAATTGATTACTCTAACATAAATGCTAAGTAATTACATGATATAATGCAAATATATATTCTGACATCTATACTCGTTTTGGTGTCCGTTTGTATAATATTATCATGTGACCAAATGGGTACAAGTAAAACCAAAAACACAAATTGTTTAGGAGTTCAATCGTGCAGATAAATCTAATATGTTTATCTCACAAAAGTTTCTCGTGACATCTCAAATAATTTTGAAAAATAAGTATCTGAAATGCTTGTCTTTTGAATATAAAAATAAAAACAGATTGCAAGTTTCATTGGGTTTAAATGTGATTGGAAGTAACAAGCCCTACCTTGGAAGGAAATAAATTATATAAAAGCTATATAAGTGAATTGCCCTGTAAATTTAGTACTTTAAAATTTTAAATTAAGATACAGTATTAAAGCGACCTGTATAATTGGCTTCAAAATCCAATGAAGAGATCTCTCTAATGTTGCAGATTTCTCAAGCTCCCTAACAATAGTGGCCTAAGCTGATGGAGTGGCAAGGCGTAGTACGGATTTGACACTAGCCCATAAATTCTGGAAATTGTTGGGAGACGTACATCAAGTGAAGAAGAGTATTATCTTTCTACTAATTAAATGTTGTATAATTTTTTCCCACTTTCCCCTTTTTTCTTCAATTTTGATTTTTTTTCTTGTGTTAGCTATTTAGTTTGTTTCTGGTGGGCTAATTAATTACTGCTATTTTTGGGTTTGTATAGCATAGTATTCTAGGATTCCTGCAGTGCGTTGCTAGCTAGCTAGCAGAACTCACGTGAGTTTTGCTTTGGAAAAGTACATTCACATGCCAATGTGACAATGGAAACAAAGTTTAATAAAAGTATAAAGTTGAGTGATAAGGGCTTGTGTTGTTCGTGGACAAGTAGGGAGTGAGACATATTGCTGCATGGTGGCAATGCAAGAATCTGTAAAAGATAATATAAACAACGTAACAAAGCCAAGTTAGGTTGGTGTATATGTACAAATTAACATATGTTCATGACTGTTTGCTAGGGCAATATTCATAGTTCTAAATGAAGCAAAATGATATATGTAGCATATTCGAATTATACGTACAATTATTTGTGTAATTCAAATCCAATTGTTTTCTTTTCTTTTTTCTCTTCTAATTCAATTCGTTATTGTTGAAACAAACCAAGAGAAGTTCTTTATCAGTAAGAACAACTATATATATATATAGAGAGAGAGAGAGAGAGAGTAGAGAGCTAATATCCCTACAAAGCGCTCTGCTGTCAATTACGGTGTTCCATTTAGAAGTGAGCAAGTTCTGCAAATAAATAAATCTTTGCACGATGGACAGCTGTACTAGTTTGTCCTTTGTCTAACATATAATTCGGTTGCCAATAAACTTTAAGATTAACTAAATTAAATCAACATATTACTATTCGTTGTATACGTACAATTACTAATGGGTATATATGAACCTACGAAATTAATTTTTAATTAGTTCATGCTCTAACAATGCGTTTAGATGGAGAGAAAAGTGAAAAGATCAAAAAAAAGAAAGAGAAAAATGAGATTTTCTCCTATTGCTTGGCTCAAAGAAAAAACTAAGAAAAAAAAATAAGAAGAAAAATATAATAGGTCCCATTAATTTTGTTCTTTTGAATATGAAGAAATTTAAAGAAAGAAATACGTGTGCATTTGTATGAATGAATAAAAAAGTATATATATTTAACAAAAATTTTTAACATTTTAATTAATTAATTAATTAATATTATAATTATTAATTATATTATAAAATTAATTAATTAATTAATATATTTTTCAAATAATAATTTTTAATATTAAAACAAAAAAAATTATATATATATATATAATTAAAAAAAAGTGTTACATATAAATTTAAAAAAAAATTCGACTACTGGCAATTTGATATATATATCAAATTGCCATTTAGTTGAAATATATAAAAATAATAAAATATATATATATATATATATATTTTTTTTTATTATTTTAAGTAATTAATTAAAAAATTAATTTTATAATTAATTTTATTATAAAATTAATTAATATATTTTATAAAATAATAATATATTTTTTTAAAATTAAAATCAATAAATTATATATAATTTTAAAAAATTACTTATATAAAAAAAACACATGTCCAGTATGTGTGTGTATATATATTATATTATATTATATTTTTAAATATATAATATTTATATATTTGTATATATAATATTATAATAAAATATTACATATAATATTTAAATAACATTAAAAAATATTTTGTATATTTATATATATTATATTTAAATTAGTTAATATATTAAAATAATGTTTATAAAATTTTAAAATAAATATTAATATTTATGATATTAAAATAATAATTTATAAATAATTTTTTACAAAATAAAATTTAATTAATTTAAAGAATATGGTTTTTAAAATATTTTTTTTCACTTTAAATGTGTGTTTTTTAATGAGAAAAATTTTTTATCTTATTCAAAAATAATTTTTTCTTATTATTTAAATATTTTCTTTAATTATTTTTTATGTCTTTTATTATTCTTATTATATATATATGTGTGCAAAAAGTTAAAATAATAATAGCATTATTATTATATTAAATTAACACATTTTTTTCCTTTTGCTTTTTTTCTCTCTTAATCAAACATATAGGAAGAAAATATTTTTTTTCTAATTTTTTCTTTTTTAATATTTCTCCCCACTTTTCTCTCCCTCCACTTTTCTTCCCCCCATCCAAACATAATGTAAGATTTTAAGCCAACACCCACTTTTATGTTCCAAGTCACACTACCTATAATATGTATGTGTTGGGAAAAGAAAAATTCAATTTCTATATACTACTTCTGATCTCTAATATAGGTCATCTGATGGAGAGTTTCCATAGTCCAAAATATAAGACATACTATAAAATGTTTGGATTATTGAATGATTTTTTTCAAAAATACTCCTCATTAACCATGTTAAACAAAAACGATACAGCCTTTTGGTATCTTGCTGGAGGAGGAGTGAGAGAGTTGCAATAGCCACTTGGAAAGCTTGAAGTTACGTATTAGAATGATGTGCATTGACTTTTCTTGGAAAAAACGGAGTACCACTTCACCTCCCATACGTGCTTCTTTGAAAGAACCTCTTATATCATTATTTGTTGCAGAATATCAAACGAACTTAGTGAACGTTCATATGCTTGCAACGACAATAGACTTCTGATGGATGTGCGTCAAGATTCAGATCAGGTTGTTGATGATTCAATGGAGATCATTGAAGATTCACTGGAGAATGAAGAACAGTCCAATGACGGTGAAGCGGCAATCTCATGCTGCACGAAGTCAAGCAAATTGCAGGAGGAGGACGAGTTCGCATAAATGAAAATCGAAGACTCAATTCAAAGTGCTCCTACGACATCATTTGGTAGCAATGGCAAGCAACTATTCGACTTGAACAAGTACCCTGAGGATAGTGATGATTTTGGTTATAAAGAGGAGGAGTTAAAAAAAGTTGTTTTGAGTATGTTGAAGATTTTCCTTGATAAGTTTTTTTAAGCATTTGATGTTTGTGATTTTAGTGGAACCTTAACATGCTGAACAATAATGATGCAGACCCTTGTTATATGTTCTATGCCTTATTGAGAAGCTGACAGATGAAGAAGTTAACTAGATGATGTATAAAAGATGATTTGTTTATTACTAGCATGACTATATATATATGTCACCTACGTAAGAAGAATGCACTAATACCAAGATTTGATCAGAAACACAAAGAGAGAAGGTAATGAAGAAGTATTTACCACACGTTTGAAACACTTACAAGGCAATGAAACGGAAAGATAATTAAATGCACATATAAAAACTTACGCTATATTTGCTGCATGTTTTAGGAAGCTACATATGACCAAACAAAGAAAGAAATATAAGAGGAATTTGTTCAATTATGGAAATGAACCCATTCTGATCCTTGTCAAAAAACACGGAAACCTTGTCATGCTTATCAAGCAACAACACTTTAAGTAATCCAAAACTTCCTGCACTAGTGAGGGATCGCATTTAACTTTAGTTGGGAGTCCACCTTCCTTATATATCACATCTTTCTTGCTATGAGGAATTTTGTACTTGTTTGATCCTTTGGCCCTCATGATTTCAACCATGCATGTTTGTAGTGTAAGGAAAATTTTGTTCGATTCTATAGAGGAAAAAGCTTTAAAAGATTTGATCACAGCCTCAATAAGCTCATCAATTGTCTTAGGTGCTTCTTTATGCTATAATGACTTAATGGCATTGAAAAAACCTAGGTCCAGCACATTTAAATATGAAGAATTTGGAGGTTGACATTTCAAGTGAATGTCAAACCCACCTTCACAAGCCACTCGACAAAATTCTTCATCCTCTTAATTAACGTGACATCTTGCATTATCTTGTTGTATGAAAATAGTCTCCCCTCCTTCTTCTCTTGGCCATTTGTCTTTGATGGTTGGTAGGACTTTATGAATTAAAAACATTCTACTCACCTCTTTGGTGATTGAAGTAATTGGTTTCGTTTCGAGCGTCCCTGCAGCTCTATTTACACTTCTCGTTCTTGCTGGCTCTTTGGTGACAAATGGAAACACCCCAATCTTTCCAAAGAAAGTATCATTCCCTTGATTATCAAATCTAGGTCTAGCCATAGCAACTAAGAACATAACCTTCTCGATAAAGTTTTTGCTTTTGCATGTGCGGTATGGCTCCTCTTCGTCTACTAGTAAGTAATAGTTCATGGATTTCTTTGTCATGTTGAACCATTTTTCATCAATGTGGACAATGTTATGCATAGATGTGAATGTTGGATCATGAGGAATGCTACCGTCTTCAAGCATGGACAAGCAAAACCTTAAACAAGTTATCATGTTCTCATATTTCAAATGTGGCTTAATTGCATTTGAATGGTGTCGTATAGCTCCCTGTTTTTGGAGTTTGATTAATGTTGTCTTGTTAATGTTCAACGCACAAGCTAGTGATCGAAGAGTTGTTTGCTTTGATAAAGGGATTTCATGGACTCGCTCTAGGTCCAACGGAACTTTCTTCTTTCCACAATTTTTTGTTTTTCTATGATGCCCATCTCCGGTTTCCTTTATTTGCTGCCAAATGCGTTGAACAACTCTTGTGGAAACAGAATATAAGGAAGCAACCCTGCTTGATGTCCTAGGCTTTAGTTTTCCATCACAACTTAAGTGCAACAACAAATGAGATATGGCCCTTCGCTGTTCATTAGTTAAAAACACACGTCGGTTGCAAGTTGGATCCATTTGACCTTCACTTATATCTCCTGGAAAAAAAAATACAAACTAAAGGTCACTTTGATTTGAGTCTAGTCATACATAACCTAACATGCAAATAGAAGGGCACTTTTTTAAACATTTGGAAATTTTTTCTTTCTTTTTAAATGAAAATAGAGTTTCGGACTGGTCAAATACATAATTTTGTTATTTGAAAAAATAATTCTAGGCTCTATTTAATCATTCTATTGTTTAAACTTCATGACTTCAATCGGTACACTATCATATGAGGTCATTTACGTTGGGAGAAGTGGAGTACCATTAACATTGATGCTAGGCTCTATTTCTTCGAAACCAACCTCTGTTTCAGACTCATCATTATCCTCCTCATACCATTGGTCAGTGTTACCTGTGTATTGTTCATCTTCATAGTATTGGGGGTGATTTAAGTCAAACTAAATCTGGGGTGTGGCCTTCTCATACAATTGAAAGTTGGAACCCATGGTGATGTCGCACAACAGAGCTTTACTGTCATCAATATCCGAATGCTACAAAGAGACGTTCAAGTCTACATCAAGTGGCATTTCTGGTCTTCAGCTACAACCTGTAAGGAAATAACACGGAATGGAAATGAATCTAAGGTTTTTCGTTGATGTCTGCCACGAATGGGTCTTCCTTCAAGGTGCTTATTGATGGCTATTAAGAATGGGTCTTTGTTTATGACTGCATAAAAGCTGGGCGAAGAAGGTCCTGTGCAGAATAGGTCTCCGTTTGAAAAAGTTTAGGGTGAAAGCTTCAAATAAGTTTTTTGAATGGTTATAAGTTAGACGTCAAATGCTAATGGGTTTTGATAGATGTTTTAAAAATTTTAAAACATTCTATTAGACCTGCCTTTTTTTCCTTAAAATATGGTAGGAAATCAGAGTTCTGATTAATTTATTCACTGTTCAAAATTTAAAATTTTGGAGTCAAAACCCAATGAGAGAAAAACTTGGGAGTAAAAATTAAGGATAATTAAATTTATGTTGTTAAAGGTGAACCATTTAATTAGGGGCAAATGTGGAATATAATTGTTATTAAGGATAGATTTAAGAACCTAAACTATCATTAACAGATTTTCTTAATATATATGAGGTAGTTAACTATGACCTATATTAAGGACCGGAGGTAGTATTAAAAATTAGTTGATTGTCCGATAACCTTAGAAAGAGATACCCGTTGTGCATATCGATGTAATAAATTATTACCTCTAGTCTCATATTAAGAGACTTTTTTAGAGTTTGATTTAGTTTAAAGTATAAAAAATAAATTATTAATGTTTGGTATATTAATTATAGTATCCTGATTATATTTGCATTAAATGAGTTTTTAAATTATGAGGAATAATTGTCATTAATTTCAAAAAAAAGTACATATATTACATAAGGACATTCTTAAAAAATAATTTTTATTTAAGATAAAATTAAAAAAATTAATTACTTTTAATCAATTAAACACGCTTGACTTCAACTTGTACGGACCAAATAAATATAGGTTCAAATGGCTCCATATATCATCAGATTCATCACCCGTCACCTTCCTTTGATGCTAGTTTTCGCGCGCATGTGTGTAGTGCAGTTTGAGTAAATGTGATGAAACCCACATTTATGGCAGTATATTAATTGAGGTAAAAAGACAAATGAGTCCTTCTTTGGAACAGTGGCAGCATAAGAAGTTCATGGGCGAAGAGGGTACCAAAAACTTGAAGACCTTGGAGAATGAGGTCGACGTTGATGATGGAAAAAAAAAAGATCCCAACATAGCTACATATATTGAACATGAACAAATTGAAGATAAACTATAAGACTATATGCATAGAGATATGTAGAGCACACATTAAAGGATCATGAGGTGTTTTTTGTCCCTTTTTCCTTTACATGTAGAGGAACTCACCAAAATCCACCCTAGCAACCAATTACATTTCTGCTTATTAAGTCTTTTCTGAGATAGATATTTCTCGAGGTTTTTTCCACTGTTTGCGTATGTTCATTTTTGGATACACAGGATTTTAAAGGCATAGCCCTCAGTCTTGGAATTGGAATGACTAGAAGGAGAGCTGCATCTTTAGATCTATGAAAAATTCTGGAGTGCAGTAATACGTTTTTGGTCTGATTATTATATTATAAAAATATGGGTTTGTCTGAATCCGACTTCATTCTTGGATCCAACGTTAACTAGCCATATTGAATGGTTAAAATGTCCATCCCACACTAAGGAGCAAAGCCATTAGAAATTAGTTAACCTCCCATGGCTTGGGCTGGTCAAGCCTATTTCATGAGCCCTCATTTGAGATCAGATGTCCCCAAAAAATAACGAAAAATGGAAGAAATTGTTGTAAAACTAATAAACATATAAAAAGAAAAAAAAAAGAGAAAATTGAGAGGAGAAACAAAGAGAATAAACGTGAGAATATTTCTCATTTACTTAGATTGCAAATTGCTTATTACGCAACATTTATTTATAGGCATTTTATTTATAAAAATCAACTTAAGAGTTAAAAAGAAATAAATAGAAAAATTAATTTATGTAATTATATAATATAAATCTCTTGGTGGTTATAAGAAATATGCCATTAAATAAAAAAGGATCCTAAAAAGTCACTTATTTGAGAGTTATTACTAGCTATAATATTTACAGCACTCCTTATTGGATATCCATCAACAAAATAATGTCCCTCATTAAAACTTTATGAGAAAAAATTGGGCGGGATAAAAATTTAATGATGAAAAAAGAATATACAATATTTATATATCAATTATAAGTTTTTTCATTAAAAACCTTATCAAAAAAATCCAATGGGAGAGGAAGAAAAAGTACAGCATGTTCTTAATGTTTCCTAACAACATCCCTTGATATCTTTGAATCATTGCATCCCAATATCATATACTAACTTTTCAAATGTAGTAATTGGTAATGCCTTAATGAACAAATCTACTAGATTATTATATGAAAAAATTATTGAACATCAATATCACTATTTTCTTGAAGATTATAAACAAAAAAGAATTTTGGTGAAATGATGTATTATCCTTTTAACTAAGTTATGCATACTGTATTATCTTCATATATTATTATTAGAATCTTTTTTCCTAAAAGTAAATTACACATCTTTTAGATATGTTGGGTTATTAATCTTAGACAAATATATTCTTGACTTACTTCATGCACCATGATTATCTTTACATGATTTGATAAGATAGCAACTAAAATTTGTTTTGTAGAGTATCATGATATAGTTACACCTTTACATATAAATAAATGACTAGTTTAAGATCGAGTTTTATGTGAATTGAATAAGTATTTTGCATTTAAATAATTAATTAATTGTGATTAAAATTAGTTGAATATAATAACCTTATATCAACAGTCCCTTAGAGATATTGCAATAGATACTTAACTCCATTCCAATATCTTCTTGTTGGAGAAAAACTAAATCTTGTTACTAAACTTATAGCAAATGCAATATTAAGTTATGTTGGCAAAGTAAATTAATGTTTTTATAGCACTAAGATATAGTATATTACGACTGAGAAGTTTTTTATTATTCCCTAAAGGATGAAAAGAGCTTTTATTCACATTAATAATCATACAACTATTGTGGTACTTAATGGATGCACTTTATCTACATATAGAACTGTTTTAAAAAAATTTTGATATAAGTTGATTAAAGAAAAAAAAAAGTTTCATTTATTAAATGTTCAATCTACAAGCCAAGATAATTTTTTTTAAGATCTTTCATTTCAAATTCTTTCTTTAAACAATCAACTATATTTTTAAGTTTTTAAAGAGTTTTAATAATATTTAAATTATTAACATACACGGCAATTATGAAAAACTTTGATCTATATTCTTTTTATAAAAACACATAAGCAAATTAGATGATTTTTATAACCTTTTATTTAACAAATATTTGCTGAATCTAAACATATTGAGCAATTTTTTCAAGAACCTCTGCGTACTTTTAGTATTTTAATATCCTTAAGGGGTCTTTATATAAATTTTATTATCCAATGAGCAATATAAATGCATTGTAATAATATCCATTAGACGTATATCAAACAATTCGTAAAAAATAGTTTCCTATTGACTTTTGGACATATATATAAACTATTTCCTACTAACTTCTAGGAGAAAATAGTTTTCTTTTCATTTCTTTTATATTGTTTTATCATTAATAATATTTTCTTTTACATTTATTTATGTTATTTTATTTGTTTTGTTAAAATTTTTGTCATTGTCTTTCTTTTGAATCTTCATCTTCACCTTTTTTTTCTTTTATCTTTTTGTATAAATTTTGTAAATTTTCAATATATATTAAATATATATTAGTGTATTAAAAATTTGCAACAAATATTACAAATAAAAAACTCAAATAGATTCGCATGAGAAAAATGCTCAAAGAAAGAAAATGAAGTAGTTTCAGATAAAGAACTTTAAATCATAAAAGTTTGATAAACATATTTAAAAACGAGAGAGAGAGAGAGAGAGAGGAAAAGAAGAATAAATCTTGAAGGAAGAGAAGCAACTTCAGATGAAGAATTTGAGATGGAAAAACATCTTCAAATGAGATAAGAGAAATCAAAGAACAAAAATAAAAAGAGAAGTTCAACTGTTGGGAAAAAAAAAGTTATGTACTTATAAAAGGAAATGGAAATTTGGTGGATTTCAAATTGTGCATGAACACAAGATTGAAGTTTGCAAATTTTTAAATTAAGCTGCATGTTGAAAAAATTTCATATCAACTAATTTTGCTGACTACAAATCAATAAGTTTGGTTCAATTGGTAACTTGAAATCTCCAGTTGGGCAACTTAAAAATTATTGTCACATGTAGCTTTTTGCAATCAATTGTAACTTTTATGATTTTTTTTAGTTAGAAACTAAGTTAAGAATTTTAAAAAATGAAAAATGAAGCAATCAAAAGCTTTTAGTTGGTATTTATTAACATTGTTCTAATGGTTCAAAAATCTCACATTTTAAAAATGAATTGAATTCCATTTGAATTATATTTTTTTGTTTTAACCAATCATCTCTATGTCTATCCTCCTTGACAAATTTAAAGTTAAGATCTTCATTTGTTTTATTATGTCAATTGTAACATTATACCTAACAAAAAATTATCAACAATTATATCTTTTCGATTCTATCTTTTTCCCATAGTGACATAAATTAAAAATATCTCTTAATTATTTTCAAGTATCTCAACCTTTTCTAAAGTTTTATAATTAGTCAAGTCTTGGGTCTCTTATTGAGTACTTGCCTTTTCAATATTTCTATTTTAGTTATTTGCTCCTTTCTTTTTATTTTTTTCTAAGATTTTTATCCTTGTAACTAATTGGTTTACCACACTTCAAGTGTGGCTTAATTTCATTTACACTAATCAATTATCCTACTATGACTTCAATTTAGATTGAAGCATTTTGAGTTGGCATATGAGATTTGATAACTTTCTTTTAGTAAGTAAATGCATATAGTATTTGCAATATTTTGTAAATAAATTATTTTTTGAACTTCTAACTCACATTGCTTTGTACAAGGATTTGGATGAGATAATGATAATATATTCTATGTAATTTCTTTTCCCAACTACTATTTATCTTCCTTTAATGTTGGGAAAATTGTTTCGCCAAAATGACAATTGACAAATTGTACCATGAATAAATTTTCAATTAATGGTTCAAGATATTTAATTATAAAAGGAAACTCATAACAAACATATATTCCTAACATTTTTCAAGGATCCATCTATATACATTATGGTGAAATAATTTAGACATATACTGTACATCTAAAAATTCTAATATAATAAATATTTGACACTTAACTAATAGCCAATTATAATAGAAAAAAATTGTGATAGTTTATTGGCTAAATGCGTATAAGTGTTGTTGTATATAAAATTATATGTCTTCATCTTAAAATGAGAAGTTTAGTTCTCATATGTTTTGGTCTAGCTATTAACTAGAGGCATTAATAAATGATTTTATTAAACCATTTTATATGTAAACATGAGTAATAAGCTCTTCCACTGTTATTTTAGTTGACATATAATAATTAAAATTTTAAGATGTAAATTCACCAGCATTATGAAGACAAATTGTTTAGATTGCATAATTTAAAAATTGTACTTTTAATTAAATTATCTAAGCAAGCAATTTCGTAAAATGCTAGGTTATAGTTGATAATAAATACACATGTGACTATCTTATAGCTGCATTGATCAAAACTATATAATATTTGAATGATCCATATGGTGGATGGATGGGCTTACATATATTACCTAGATACATTCCAAAAATATGGGGCATTTAATTATAACTTTAGCTAACAATGGTCTAGTAATTACTTTACTTAGAGAATAAACAATACAAAAAAAATTGAATTAGAGAATCTTCTAGTCCTTTAATGGATATCTATGTAAATTTTTAATTATTTTTTGTATCCTAATTGATCTAGGATAGTCTAACTGGTCACTCCAAGTAATAAATGTATTTGGACAAGTAAACATATGGTTTATTGTAATATATATTTCAATTGTATTAATATTTATATAGTATAAGTCAAAAGACATGGTATGTAATTTTTTCAAAATATGTTTTTTTTCTGATACAATAGTTGTAATATGTAGATATACAATATTTTTCTCATTTATAATTTCAATTAAATATTTATTGCGACGTATATCTTTGAAACTTTATAAATTTTTTTAAGACTTAATAAAAAAATACATTATTAATAATAAACTTCATATTTCTAGATAATAATATAATAAATTTTTTAGAATTTTTAATTAATTTTGTATTACTTGATATAATATTGATCTTTGTATCACTTATTAATAGATGAGAAAAATGTTTTTAATCTTTTAGTATTGTATGTGTTATAATACTATTTACGAGACATATATCTTTATTAAAGATTTTTCATCTAATAAAAGTATGGGGAATATCCATATTTTTCATTCAAAGAAATAAAATATATTATAAGAGATGTTGCGCTTATGCATAAAATATACAAAAACTATACCTAAGAAAAACATACTTAAAACCCAAAAAAATAAATATAAAAATATAACTTCAAATATTTTTTTCCATTTCCATCCTCAATCCTTTAATTATGATTCTTTGAAAAGTTTGCTACATCCAAATGTGTTGTATTATCAAAACCATTAAAGTCATTATCCTTATAAGCCAAGTTTGACTCAATCATCATTTTGGAATGTCAAATTTGTTTTCACATTATTTCCATTATTTTAATAGAGGCTTGATAAAGTTTCACAAGATGCTCAAACATATTACAAATAGTCATTTCATACCATATCAATAACACAAATTTTTTTTTTGTACTTTTTAAAAGATTATTATGACCACCATTGTCTTTTTTCTGACCTTTATTATTATTCTTCTTTTAGTAATTGGGATTATTATTATTACCACTCTACTAATGTTAATTGTTGCATTTCTTATTGCATGACCTTAGTCACAATCATGACCATGGTAATTATTATATTGTTGCATTTACTTCGAGGTATGGAACAAATCTAGTGGAATGAATTTCATGAATTTTTATTAATAACTTATTATTTTGCTCAACCACAAAAAGACATGAGATAAATTAAGAGTATTTTTAAAAACTTTTTTCACAATATTGTGGAACACATTGGAAACATGAAAAGTTGAAAAAGATTTTCTCAACAAGTCCTCATTAGTTATTTTTTCTTCATGTAATTTTAATTGAAAACTAATTTTAAAAATTGTTGAATCATACTCGCTTATGATTTTAAAATCTTGTAATTGTATATGCATCCAATCATATAACAAGCTTTAGGTAACATTATTGTTTCCTGGTGGTTATATAGTTCTTTTATATTGTTTCAGAATTGAGATAAATCTTTTATCATTAGGTATTTCATTTTTAACCCTTCATGTAGAAGATGAAGTAAGAAAATTATTGCTTTTGTCTTGTCTTGATTAAATGCTTCATTTTCTAATAAAATTGCATTTATTTGACCCTTATCATATAGGTGAATTTCAGCATTTAGCGCCTAGGATAAATAATCCTTACCAGTTATATCAGGCTACAAACTCAAGTTTGGTAAAATTTGATATGATTCAAGCTAATATAAAATAATAGTAATTAGAATCAATTCTCGATAATTTTGGATATTGAATAAAATTTTAGTAATAAAAATAAAATATACAAAATAATATAAAATTAACTTTTTATGATTTGTTTATAATTTAATAGTATTAATCCAAAACATCAAAATAATTTCTACAAACTAAAGATTAGTTACCTTTAAAGAAAACTAGTGATAGTGTATGGATGAATACCATCAAATGGATGCATGACTATATATTTACAAAATTGTAAACCAATCCTTTGCCAAAATACACACATAATCCATAATATTTCTAAAATTAAATATACTCAAATGAAATCAATCATGATAAGATTATTTCAGCAATAAAATATAACAATTTGATAAGATAGTGATCTAAAGAAAGGACTACCTTAGATCAAATAAGAAAATAACAACTTGATTTTGAGTAGAATCGTGCAGATAACTTGTTGCAAAGTTAATAAAAATATAAAAAATAGAGCAAGAGAAAATTAAGAGGAGAAATAGAAAGTAGAAATGTGGACATATTTCTCATTCACTTAGGTTGCAAATTGCTCAGTACATAAATTCCATTTATAGGCCTTTTATTCGTAAAGATCAACCTAAGAGCTATAATGACATAAGTAGGAAAATTAATTTACATAAACATACAAACAATTCATCAACAAACCATAAACAACCACGCCAACTACCAAACACGCTCCCCCCCCCCCCCCCCTCCCCTTCTTCTCTTCGCCTAATCAAAACTTATACGTGGTATTTTTTTTTTCTTCATTTTGCTGAATAGAACTTCACTAAACAGGAAATCGAAGAGACATAGAACATACGACTTATCACTTGCTAGTGAAAGAAATTGTATATGTTGGTTGAAATGGCAATCACACTTGTCAATAAAGCCAGGATAATCATTATCAGTGCGATAATTTTGTCCCCTCTTGTTGATATACCTTGAGCATTCCTACCATTGAAAACAAAGAAATTTAGACAAAACTTCGCAGACCCCCCAGACAAATGGGAATGGACTTAGATGATGAGAGATAGAATACCTTAGGGCAATAGCACCAGGGAAGATGAAGGCCAGGCACAAAGCAGAAGTTGATCCCAAAAACTGAAAGAAGTACCAAATATCTGGGACTGCTATAGCAGCAAGATAGCTGGAGACTAGCAGCCCCAAGGTGATGACCATAAATCTCTTGTTGTCTGTGGCTAGCAGGGACTTCTTGGGGAAGAGGAGTTCATCTATGTTGGTTCTCAAAGAGAAGTTCAGGAGAGGGAACACCAGCATAATGTGAAATGCATAGCTTAACCGGACTAAACTATTGAGCACCGAACCAACTGCAGACTCGGCATTCTGATCAAAATTGACAAGAATGTCTGACTTGATTGAATCTCCAAATAAGAGGTACCCAAATAGGCCTATTGCGAAGTAGATGGCTGCACAGAGCACTATTGCTATTCGAACTGCTGTCGTCATGTCAGATGGCTTTGCAAGCTCAAAACCAATTGGATGTACTGCAAAAACGACCAAATGTAAGCACAGAAAATTTCTAGCATGTTGTGAAGAAGAGGGCAAATTCACTAATGCAAGCCAAGTACCATTAAAATGAAATGTGAAGGCTGTGACTATAACTGGAACAGCAGTAAACAGATCAAAGAAAGAGGTCTGCTGGTCTAAATGTGGAATCAATCTCGGTGTATATGTTTTGCCTGCAAAGAGAGCAGCAATTGCCATCCCAGAACATATGCCAACGAATGCCACCGCCAGAAGAGTAGATATTGCAGAACTGAATTTTAAAGACTCTAGCAAACACCAACCAATATGACACAAAAAGCAGAATGCTGTAAGGGTTATGCCATAGAGTCTCTTCAATTTGGAATACAAGAGAGCATGTGATGCTCCCAAATCTCATCTCAGACCATGATTTTCAAGCCAAGGGTGATTATTTAGTGTACTGACCTACTCGTCGGTACAAGACCAATGGAAGCATAACACAGACTACAGTGACGAGCAGAGCAAATTCCCGGGAGTTCCACCAGTGAATTCCAAACCACTGTTGCAAAATGCCTAAGTGCACTTCACCTTTTCCAGAGAGCACATCCCCTGTTCGGTACATCAAATAATAATTAAACATCAAGATGAATTTGTATTTAGCTTTTGGACAAAGATATCATCCAATCACTGCCTAAAAATCATTCAACTAATTCAGCAAGCTTTTGTTTCTTTATAAAAAGAAACTTAAAAACTTTATGATGCAAATATTCACGATTTAAACTGGGTTTGGTTGAAAAAGATAAAATTAACATTTCAAATTAGCTATGACTCAAACTATGTATAGCATTCCGATAACAATATTGCCCCCGACACTCGGTGACATGCATCAAGCAATAAATATATATATATATATATATATATATATATAATATATGACAGAAGAAAAAGAATGGGATATATTCAGTACGTATTTTTTTATACAGTGACAAAAGGATATTCTCTTTAAGTCATGCTAAGCAAACAAATTCCTAATGGATGGCAATTTGCCTTAATTGGATTTAACTAAATCCACTTGTAAGCAGGAAATTAAAAGATATAAACTTAATCAATCTTCAAACAGAAGATCAGCCAATCAAACTGTCATGGCCACGCAAGTACGCACATTATCAAACACTATCAGGGACCTTCATTTAAACATATATTAGATCAATTCTTGATCACAAAATAGAAAGGAAAAGATTCTCAATCAGCAATAATGTTAGACTTTAAATTAATACAATGCTTTCCCCAATTCTTAGGCATCAAGATCCTATTTTGAGATCTGCTATTATCAAATTCAATGGTCCGTATTACATCTATAGAACCCATATGTTGGCCTATATAATCTCAAGTTAGAAGTACCTATGCTAAAATACCTTCAGATCTCACAAACTTTTCTATACTTTTATTTTAGTTCAGACTTCAAAGTAATGGGATTGAACTAGGGGTCCCTGCACACCAAGTCTGAAAGGAGTTGATGGTAGACCTTAGCTTCTAGTTCATGGACACCTTTGGCTTCGCAGCACGTTTGAGATGGAAGCATGTGAAGTTCAAGGGTCTGCATGAACTGGGAGATGGGGTTATCTTAATCCTTTTTGGTATTGGAGTGAAGGGCGCTCCAAATAACTCTTTTTAAAACTCCTTCCTTTGATATCTAGCTGAATTGCAAAAAAATACACCACTAAAACTGGGTGTAGCTAAAAATGCCAAAGTCAACAGCTTCCAATTCGCAGTGTCTCAAATTAGGTAAATGTATTCTTACCGATAATAATCAAGTACATAATTAAGCACCCATAATTAGTAATTATGACAAGAACTTGTGTGGCTACTGCTCCAGCCGGTCCGAATGCCTCTCTCATCACGCCGGAGTATGTCGTCGTCTCGCCGGAATGCGTGAACCTCAGAAGAAAATCCACAGATACTTCGGCCAGCATAGCAATGATCAAAATCATCACGAAAGCAGGAATCACACCCACAACCATTACAGTCGCTGGAATCGACATGATTCCGGCCCCGACTATGGTGGTAGCGACATTGAACACAGCGCCGGTGACCGATGCTGGTTTGGCAGCTCCTTTACCTTCCGGCAAAAGGGGGACTTCTACCCCGGCCGCCGGCGACATGTCGGCGGCGAACTTGTGGGCCTTTGTTTTTTTCTTTTGCCCAAAAGTGAATTTGAGGGGTCAGGGGAAAGAAAAATGGTGCCGGAATTGTTCTCGTGTTCCATATGTTTACATGAAGCTTTTATTCAAAGGCAAGATTGGGAATTTGCCATTATTGAAATACTGAAAAAGAAAAATGCATTTTTATATTGTTTACACGCAAGGCAATCCGGTATGGATAAGATTGGAATTTAAAGTCTACTATATATATATATATATATATATATATAAGGAATTTAAAGACTAAAAAATTGTGTGAGGTGTTGTTAGTTGTTGACTCCGACCGGGCGGCTGCCTCACAGGTTCATTATTTGTAACCTTCTAAGTTTTCCCCGTGCTCAATACCTGGATAAAAGATCAATAAGAATTTTATTTAAGTACAATGAACTTACAATTTTTTGTTTTCATAGACGATGGGAAAATTAAATTATTTTATAAATTACAAATTTAAAATTGTATCTCTTTTAAACTTAAAAATATGATCTGTGCAAAGTAACTTCATAAAATAATTGCTCAAAGATAGTGGGAGTGTTTGAACAAAAGTGTAATAAGATTACAAAGGAGAAGTCGAGGTTTTTATTTATAAATTATTATTATTATATATATAAATCTTGAAATGATGTAAAATAAAAGTTGAACTTTCTATAATAAAGTTTAATTTTCGTTTCACATGTTATAAATATTAACAGTTTTCAAAATCAATCTAAATTGATTGAAATAAATCAAATCAACTCAAATTGATAAAAATCAAATTACATCTATTAAAAAAAAGATTAAAATAGGTTTGGACATTATAGGACTGATTTAATTGGTTCAATTCTTAGTTTTATTAATCAAACCAATAACATATTTGTTTTTTTTCTATCAACTAAGCCTAACATATGTAACAGCCTTTTATCACCCAAAAAAAAAAAATTATACATCAACCTTTTATCAATAAAAAGATGAATAATATTTTTTTCTTTACTTATATATAGATGAATTTATTAAATAAATTATCTTTAAAATATTATTATTTATTTTATCTTTACCTATAACATTTATTTATAATGGTAAAATAATTAAATATAATTATAAATAAATTATTTTAACATTATTACTGATTATAATATTAAAAAATATATGATATTAGAAATCAAATTTTACATATTATAAAAAAATTTTTAACAATGAAATCACTTTTAAACAAAAAAAATTAAATCAAATCAAATCAAAATAAGCAAAAATTAAACTAAACTTATTAGAAGTTAAAACTGAAAATTTTGATTTAGTTTAATTTTAGTCTAAAACGAAACTCATTTATCAACCCTCCTAATAAATATTGCATTCATGTCATGTTGTGCACCATGGGCTTTCGGTATTTCATCCACTCACGCCAAAACCATTATAAGTCATCGCATCCGTCAACTTGGGGAAACCAACACTTGCTTATGCTTTATTAAAATAATGAAGACGACATATACATTTGCTTCGCAATAATGGCGATGCCTTAGCCTTGATATCTAGAGTAAGCTTGTATTGAATTATTGGTATTTTAATTATATAGTTGTGTTATCTTAGGAAGTACCCATCCTTGTCCTTTATCATCTCACGTTTTCAAGCTGCATTTAACGTTGATGACCTTCAATTATTCTTCATATTTTTCCTTTTTGATATTTTGACCAATTTGTTGTAACAGGGGATCATGCACAAACTAATAATATATCATTTTAATTTGGCCATTAATCAATTCATAGATTCCTGAATACGCGCCGTTAAAAGGGTATACTTAAATTTGGTGTCAACCAGAACTCCCTCGGCCTACTTCTGAATTTTGTAATATTTTCTTGGTATAAATTAAATAATCCCAACCTACTTGAACAATAGTACGTAGCCCTAGATATCGTTCTGTTTCCTTCAAGAGGACGCGATGTGGATGATTTCTTCTAAATATTGTTTTGTTGACTTTTCTGGGACATAGATGTTTTTCCTTACCAAACTAAATACTTCATTTACAATTTAAATGTAACGAGTATTAAAAGTATAAATCAAAAATAAATTAAAGAGTGGAATTATATGATTTGTCTGCAGTTCAACCGTACAGGTTGGTCCAAATAGCAACTCCGCTTGTCACCACAGCCAAAACAGTCACCGCTATTGCCATGATTCGATCTTTTGTCGTTGCTATACCCTGCATATCCCTGCCCTCAGAACATAACAAATATAAACGAATCATTCATAACACACGAAGTGAAATGAATTACTGTTAACTTTATCTTATCAACAAAGCACGGAAATTAGAGAAAAAAAAAAAGCCG
Source organism: Erythrophleum ivorense (assembly GCA_026724425.1). Lineage (NCBI taxonomy): Eukaryota > Viridiplantae > Streptophyta > Magnoliopsida > Fabales > Fabaceae > Erythrophleum > Erythrophleum ivorense. The sequence goes on from JAIUCV010000268.1 coordinate 940,798, forward strand.
TGTTTGTGTTTGATATTTGAAATTAAAATTAGTACCTTAAAATGATAGCAGAAGGGAATATGAAGGAGAGGCAAACGATGGTAGTGGAGCCCAAGAACTGAAAGAAATACCATATATTTGGAATTGCTACGGCCACCGCGTACGTGAAGGCCAGCAGACCCACTGTGAGACACACAAATCGCGGGGTGTCGCAAGCGAGATCAGCTTTGTTTTTGTTTGAGAAGATTAGCTCATCTATGTTAACCCTCAAGGAATAATTCATAATGGGGAACACCAGAGCAAGATGGAGTGCATAACTCAACCGCACTACGTCGTTGAGCAATCTTCCTGCAGTGGTATGGGAATTTTGGTCGAAGTTTACCAGCATATCCGCCATTATGGAGTCTCCAAACAATAAATACCCGAAGAACCCAATTGCAAAGTAAATGGCCACGCAGATTATCAATGATATCCGCACTGCTACGCTCATTTCTCCAGGTTTCCCGAGTTCTGCTCTTATTGGATGAACTATAACAAACAATACTCCTTATTAATATATATATTCAAACGCCTTACATTAATCTGCCACAAATTAGCGGGTCTATATGAATCTTAGAAGTTACCGTTCACATGGAATCCAAAACCCGTAACGAACACAGGAACAGTGGTGAATAGATCAAAGAGGGAGACTTGAGAGAAATCAGGGAAAATTCTTAGGGTTTGAGTTTTGCCAGACCACAATGCGTAAAAGGCCATGGATGAGCTAATTGCAACGAACACAAGTGCTAGTAGAATTGATATTGCAGAACTGTACCTTAGTGAATCTGCAAAGCGTTTTTTAAAAAAAGTAGGTTAAACTATTCTTTCCATCTCTACAGTTTCATTTACCTTTTAACTTGATTTTTAAAGTTTAAAGATTTATAATTTGATCATTATAACCTAAAAAAATTTTAATTTAATTCCTACTATTAAACTTTTGATAATATTTTAAAGACATACCCCTTATATATTATTTTAATACTTTAAATACACATAAGTTATACAAAAAATAAAAATAAAAAATAGATAATAAAATAAGATTAATTCCTATATATATATAAAATATGATACAACACATATATTAATTAAGTTAACTAGATGAATTAGATTAAATAATATAAAATTAAAGTATCAGAATAATACATGATTAATTATGTGAACAAATTATAATAAAATATTAAAAAAGTTTAATGTTAAATATCAAATTAAACAAATTTTAAATAATAGGAATTAAATTAAAAATTGAGTGAGAATATATGGATAAAAGAGTAGTTTTCAAAAAATGTCAATGGGGGATTTTGTAAAAAATGAAAAAGGGAAAGAGTGGGTACTGACCAACACGGCGTAACAAAAGAAGAGGAAGCATGATGAAGAGAGCAAGCAAGAGAAGGGCAAAAGCGCGTGAGGTCCACCAGTGGATGCCCAACCATTGTTGCAGAACACCCAAGTGCATTTCTCCGTTTGACGCATTTCCACATAGCACGTCTCCTACCAAAAACCATTTTACAATGTTCTTCATTTCCTAAATTAATATTTATCTATTTATCAACACACGTAAATGGCCCAAGAGACAAGTGGATGCCACGCTCTCCACTGTCCCCACCCCACCGACCCTCTCCTTTTTGAAACAAAATAATCCTCATCCACAACTCTGGTTTTTCTTTCTTCACCAGATGTTTTTCTTTTTCAATTTTCTCTACTCTCTGATATCCAAACTACCAAAGAATATGAACTAAATGTAAATTAACCCCAAATTAGCTTAAATTGAAGTGCTCCAAATCATTTCCGAGCAAAAATTAGGGCACAATTTATTTACAATTACATGAAAATCAAAACAGATTTGAACAAGACAGTTCTCGATATACTTTCTGGAAAATTCGAATGAAGGCGAACTCACCCAGTATAATAAAATAGATGATCAGGACTCCAAGATTGGTGATGATGACGCATATTTTGACCGCGAGGGATCCAAGTGCGCCGAAGGACTCGCCAACCATGCCGGCGTAGGTGATTGATTTGCCGGAGCTGGTGTACCTTAACATAAACTCCACCGTGATGTCTGTCATGAATGCGACGAAGACGATCAGTATGAACCCCGGAACTATGCCCAGTACCTTCATCGTCGCCGGAATCGACATTATTCCGGCACCAATCATGGTGGTTGAGATGTTGAACACCGCTCCCGGTATTGAACCAACTTGTGAATTCGGATCTTCCGGTGACTCTTCTATGTCTGCAAGGAGAGGGACAATATCTCCGGTGATGTCGGAGTCAAGCTTCATTTTTGTATTAGTGGAGACGCAGCGAAGGTCTTCTGTTCTCTACAAGTAGGATCTTTCATGGTAATTTGTATTTTGTATTTATATTATGCGTGCCTGCGCGATGATCTTATGGTCAGATTTTCAAGATATGTTTAATATTAAACATGGACCTCATCTGTATTATGTAACTTCTTTAAAGTTTAAATTATATACATAAAAAGGAAATTGATTTATTCGGAACCAGAAACCAAACCCCCAATTAAGAGTAGTGAATACTAAATAGTAATGAATATGATAAAAAAAAATTACGGAAGTTCGATGAATGATAGAGAATAATGTAATAATTTATTTATGGTAATATAAATAAAAGTTGTATTTATGTAGTTTTTTTAATATGTTAACATTTACTAAGGTATTTTTAAACTAAAAATAATATTTTCATTGTATAAACTATGAATAGACAACCTGTTAAACTATTATTGATAGTTTAATATTTGATAATATATACATTATTGACATTTTTAATGTTGTTTTATCATATCAAAATTTATTTGATTTTCTTTGTATTGAATTGTTCATTTCAAAGGGAACGCTTTCACTTCCACATAAATGGGCTTTGACTAAATACAAATATGTATTGGACCCTACTGTGAGATCATTGTATGAAAAGCGAACGAATACAATGCCATTGGCCTCATCATGGATATGGGTTATGTCATTTTCAACTGAGTGGATTGGAACATCACGGGCTCTAGTTTCTGCGATGTTCAATAATGGTCCCGTATCTATGATATATCGTTTACGTATAACAAATTTATAAAAATATTATAATAAGATTAAATTTTATTTTAGTGAATTGCTTCTTTAATTTTATTTATTATTTTAATATAATTCCTTAAAATTAAAATTTTTAAAATAAATTTTAACTTTTAATTTTAATTTGATTAACAAAAATCTTTTTAAACAAAATCCGTTAACTCATTTGTTAGTGTTTTTTTTTCCTACATAAAAGTCATGTATATAGTTTTCTCCATTTTAAACGATGAAATGCCACCCAAATCATTCGTTTGAGGAAAAAAAAAAAAGGTTGTACCATAAAACACGGGGAGCATCCTTCCATTGCTTTGTTCCCTCTGCTCACGTCTCTCATCACAAGCATCTCAAACCAATCCACTTCCTTTTTTCCTCATAAAAACCAAACACCAAATCAAAATCAAAGGCTCCCCCACTGGTGCTTTCTCGTTTTCCTGCTAACTTTTATGTCACTCGCTTGTAGAACCTTGTTTGTTTGAATGGAAAATCAGTGCTCGTTTCTTGAGCCCCCTGTTTCATGCGTGGAGCTCTAAAATTGATATTAACCTGCTCTTGGGATTTCATTGAAATATCATAAATTTGAGATTATAATTTCTAATTTGAGATGCGACTAGAGCTACACACGTGGCTATGTTTTTTAGCTGATAGAACCCAAACAACCTCTCGTCTCTCATTGGGGTAGAAGAGGCTGCGTTTTGTGATAACAATCCCTGGAACCCAAATCCATCGTTATTTTATCCGAACATTCATTCTGTTTCTATAAAATTCATATACCCACATTGCGTTTTTTCCAAACACAAGAAAACTTTGAGAGCGGAAATGTACATATATATAAACTACCAAGACGGTTTTTTATTTTGTGGTGTTATACTGTTACTGGTTGGCCACCACAACTTAGATATTCATTATATCTTCATTAATTAATAAACTACCTTGACGGTTTCACCAAACAAGACATTGATGAATTCATTTCCAGGTCTATATATATTAAGTGTCCTTTGACATCATATCTTCTTTTCTTTTATAAATTATTATTGCGTGAGATTTTGTATAATAATAAAGATTAATCAGCAAGTAACGAAAACCGCATGGTGCATAACTCCAATTATCTAATGAGTTGCTTGCTGAGTAACAAGTTATTGGTATAGCTAAGCATCAAGAAGATTTAAAGTTTAGATCAGTCAACTATGGGATCAACATGAAAGTAGCTCGAGCAATGTAGAAAATCTTTGCTTGATGTGCAGCCAAATCTCACAACCAGTAGTTGGTTTCAAGTTTCCAATTTTGGGCTATACTATTGACAGTTAGAACTTGCAAATTTTAGGGTTGTTATATTGGACTTTGTAGGGTTATTATTTTATATAAATTCTTTTTTTTTTTTTTTTGCTTTTTATGTTGATTATTTTTTAACTATTCCAACAAGCCAGAGCAATAAGAACTTCTTATGTTGCTATGTTGACTACTTTTTTAAACATTATGTGGATTGGATTTTGCTTTTTATGCTCTTACACTACTTTGCCATTGATTATTTGTCTTTGAAATTTTATCTTTATAGCTATTTATTGTATCAAATCAATACTTAGCCTCATTGACCCTTTATTTGTCTTAATGTGTGGATTGTTTAAAGGGTACTAGCTATCAAAGTTTGTTTTTGGGTGAGCCATCTTCAGGTGAATAAGCAACAAGATTAGTAAGGATGCTTTATGCGGTAGTAAATTATGAAGCACTAACTTATGAAGTTAATAATTCATTTGGACAGCGCAATACTACCACATCTGCAATAACAAGCTATAATTAGAAGCTTTATAATTTTCAATGTGAAGATAAATGCTAATTATAAGTAGTACTTTATGCTGCTGCAAATTGGTTTCACTTCTTATCAGTAGGTAAGTCACATCAAGTTGTTCTCCCTGTGGCTTTATCATGAAATTTGGCTGTCAATATTTGGGTGCTGATTCTTAAGGTATGTAACTATGTATGATGCATTACATATTTTTTTCTTGCTATGTTGCTTGCTACTAAATACTTTGCACTATATACAATGATATAAATATTTAACTTCTACATAAAGGTTTTAAAATTTTACAGAACGCATAGGTTTGTTTTCTGTCTTTCTCTCCCTATATATGCATTCATATGCCGAAATGAATTTGACTTCATAAAAGTCCATGACAAATCCTACAGCATGAATAGCTTATTGCAAAGTGATACCACGTGAACAAAACTCCAGTGGCAGTCAAAACAATAGGAAGTTTAAAATATGTTGAATATTTTTTATACCAAAAAGATTATAGTTGACTGCAGCGAATGGCAGATAATGTTATTATTATTATTATTATTATTATTATTATACATCAAGGGCTTATTTAGAATGATAATTTAGGTATCAAATGGTGATTTTATCCTTTCTTTCTAGTATTTCAATGCCATAAGGGTTGATTTGTCATATGAAAGGTTAAAATAGAGATTTAAGGGAGATATTTGTAATTTTTCAAAACCTTAGGGGTCTTGCATGTAATTTACTCTTTATGTAATCTATGCCGTACCAACATCTTATATATATATATATATATATATATGTATGTATTAACTTTTGTTTAATTTATTTTATTTATTATCTATATATATATATATTGTAATTTCTCAAAACCTTAGGGGTGTTTTATGCTTGGGATTGTTTATCCATTCGAATGCATGCCTTGGATATGCTTTCAGATAGTTTGAATGCTAACTTCTATGATATTTTTTATTATTACCTTTTTCCAACCTAAAATTTTGTTTCACCATTTGCTGTTTTGGAAACTGATTTTAAGTAGAATTTTTCCTTTTATGCTTACTAAATGGTGAGATAGCCATGTTATAACTGAATCATCGTGTCTCATTGTTTTGAAATGTATAGAATGTGCATCTCTATCAAGCATTCCATGGGGTAACTAGTACTGTTAAGTTTTGGCAAAACATATTCCAGAGAGAGAGAGGTTTGTGGCACACAATGTCAATGTTGTGGCAACTAGAAGGGTTGACTTGAAAAAGGAAGAGGAAGAAAAGCAGTTTAAAAAAAGGGGCAATGGTCAATCCTAAGGCCTCATTTGGTTAGTTGTAAGGGGGGGGGGGGAAATCCATTTTCAAATTGTGTATCATTTTTATTATATTTTTATGGATATCACTCAATAATACTTTATTTTTTATTATTTTTTTAAAAGTAAAGATATAAAAATTATTTATTTTATTTTATTTATTTATTTTTTACATTTATTTATTTTTATATCATTCAACCAGATAGACTCATAAAAAAAAATTGCTTTAGTCTCGGTTTCAAAGTAAAAAAATATTATTAGAAGTGCACCGGTAGGAAATGATGAGTAAGGGGTAACATTCCAAATATTGTATCAACTTTTTATAAATGATTGCTGATGAGTCAATGTTCACATTCTTTGAATGGTTTAAGGAGAAATGCCTTATTTAGAAGTAGGGAATTTTTATTGTTTTCATTTTCATTGGGAATCTGGAATGTTATATAATCTGGATGGAAATAATTTATTAAAATTATCCTTCAATAAATATCATTTTAAATGCTAGATATATACATGTTTATCACTAAACTTATTGTTTTCCTCTAAATATTTCATAAACTTATTTATATACAATTTTTTTTTGCATATATATATAATTTCATTTACATCTCCTATGATATAAAATTTAAATACCTTGCACCATGCATAAGGTTTCTAACTAGTTATTTTGATAAATTTCAGATTTTATTAATATGTATTCTTTCAAAAAATTGAAGCTATAATGATTAAAAAATGTCATTTTTTTATCAATTAAATGAAAAAATTATATACAATTTTTTACATACTTATTGTCAAAATTTTCAATTAAAATATGACAAATATATAATTCTTCATTAATAATATAACAAGTATATAATTTTTACAAATAATGAGATGGTTTTCAATTAAAGCATATACTTGTTATATTATTATTGGATAAATATATAGTTGTCATATTTAAATTAAAAAAAGTTGATAATAAAAATATAAAAAATTATATATAAGTTTAATTCTTAAATTAACCATTTTAAGTATTTATAACAAATGTATCAGGAAAGTATTATCGTCTGGTCGGCCATATATATCAAAAGTAAACCAAGAATTGCAATTTAATTTTTCTTTAAAAAAATCTACAGTTAAATTTGTGAAGAATTATTTGAAAGAAATAAATTATTATTAAATTACGTTTTGAAATTTAAATTTTAATCTTTTTAATTTATGATTTCAGCGATGAATCAATAAATTAAGAATATAAAAATTATATCTAATATTTAAAAAAATTTAGAAAATAAAATATTATTTATAAAATTACACAAGTAAAAATTGAAGTTTTTTTTTTGGTACAAATGTCAGAGTTGTGACTAACTCGTTGAATTGCAATTTTATTTTTTGGGTTGCTAGAACTAGGATTGCAAGTTTACATCGAAAGACGTTTTGTGGAATGCGGAATGTTCCATTAAAAATATAACAATAAAATAAAATAAATTTTGCCCACTCAACTATCAAAATGCTAAATTTTGTATTTTGATAATATAATTATAATAACTAAGCTAATACATTTCTTGGACTACATTTTTCTCAAATTATCCACTCCGTCATTGGGCGGGCCAATGTAGCCCAAGAAGGCCAACCGTTCGTGATTTGGCCCAAGAAAGCATTTTGCAAATTTTTTTTTGGCGGAAGATACCGCAAGTTTTGACGCTCTCTGAGAGCCCCTTGCTTTGTTGAATGGTATACCCCTCATGAAACCTCCCCTTACCAGGAACTGAAAAATACGTTGAATTGATCACTTTTTGAGAAAGAAGAGATATGGCGGATCAGTTAGCAAGGGCCGAGGAATTCGAGAACAAAGCAGAAAAGAAGCTTAGCGGCTGGGGATTGTTCGGCTCCAAATTCGAGGATGCTGCCGATCTCTTTGATAAAGCCGCCAATTCCTACAAGCTTGCTAAATCATGTCATTTTTGCTTCCTTTATTCTTATTTCATACTGCCCCACCTTCTCTGTTTCTTCCCTGGCAAAATGTTAACTAAATACATGGATTTTATTTTTTATTTCGTATTTTCCATTTTTTTTCTCTTTTTGGTTGTTATCGGTGATCAGGCGCACCTTCGCTTATTTTTCTCTTGCTGCTATTTGATGGCCGATTTTTTGCTTGGATTACATCCTTTTGGACCAAAGTCTAGGGCCCAATGTCGATTTCCAAGGACTTATCCTCGGATATGTATATCAATTAAAGTATAAATTTTTAAGCTGATTTTCCCGGAAATTTTTAAACATTGATTAGTTAATTTGATAGAATCATAGGTTGTTGCAAAACGTTGGCCTCTATGTGATATAGGTGGAATTTATTTTAGTTGTTGGTTTTGGGGAGATTATCCATTGATAGAAGCGGTTGTCTCTTCGTAATAAGTTTTTCCTTACTTCATATAATTATCAGTACTAACAGTTGAGACTATATCGCTACTGATCAGTCCTGCTGTTTATTGTGGCTGCTGACTTATTACTGTACATGGCATATTCTATTAATAGTCGCTTGCTAAATATCACCTTCGCTTTGATGATTGATTTATTTATTTTGTTCATGTGACGAATCAAGTCAAGGAATATTCCTGTATGTTGTTTTGATTGTATTGGTATGGTCTTCAGGGGATAAAGGAGGATCGACATACCTCAAGTTGGCAAGTTGTCATTTGAAGGTAATTAAGTTAAATTTTTGAAAGATGGCCTATCCAGCTGCACTTCTGTTGCATACGTTATTTCTCTCTTAAACCTTTAACAGCAACATTGTTTCTAACTTGTAGTTGGAAAGTAAGCATGAAGCTGCCCAAGCTTATGTTGATGCTGCACATTGCTATAAAAAGACAAATGTAAATGGTATGTACGTAAATGCTGTGACTTCATAATCTTTTGGGCTTTAAGACTTTTATGTCGACGGTAGTAATTTACATATTTATGAATTCTGCCTGAAATGTTGCTCCACATCCATGCTGCAAGGCCATTTCCTTTTAGCTTAGTATCCCTCTGAGTCTCTGTATGAACTTAAATGCAAATCATATAAAACAATTTCAGCCTTTATGCATGATCAAACAGTGTTTGCAAACCTCCTGTTACCTGGTTCTTCTGGCTTTCCAAATGTTAAAACATATGTTTTTTTTGGCTTCACATATACATTGGACTGAGCTCTAAGTATGGGTTCATGCTTTGATTTAGAGTTGTTTTAAAGAGATAATGAAATTAATTTCTGTGCATATGCTTACAGTTGAACTCCATCTGCATGTTTTTCTTTTATGGTTGTCTATATGTTATATTTTGCTGGAAAAAAACTATGGTGCAGTTCTTAGGTGTTTGGTATTAAGTTTTTCAACAGATGCATGGCATGTTTATAGAATCAATAGTATATTACTAGTGAGAACGGGAAGAGAAAAAGGAAAACAATTGAGAAGAAAGGCTCGTTACTGAGCTCTGTACAGACGATGCATTTATATACACAAATACAATGCAGGAAAAGGGAAAAAGTGCGAGAATATTAAACACGTGATAAGCCAACTCAACTAAGCTAATGGAAAGAATAAAATGTGCGTGAATATATACACGTGATAAGCCAGCTTAGCCAACAAAAATAAAAATAGCACCCAAAACAAATTTCTTGAGAAAAGAGGCTTATTCTTGTTCTGTTATCAGCAAGCTTCAACACCCCCCTGCAAACTTGGAGGTGTGGCACTGACTCCAAGTTTGTCTCTTAAATACCAGAACTGGGAATGTGAAAGAGGTTTGGTTAAACAATTGGCTAACTGTTCTGAAAAAAGCACATATTGAATGTTAAGCTGCTTGGCTAGAACCCGTTCTCGTATATAATGAATATCAAGTTCGATATGCTTTGTTTGAGCATGGAAAACCGGATTAGATGTTAGAGCAATTGAACTCATGTTGTCACACCAAACAACAGGAGTTTGCTTCAGTGGGAGTTTAAGTTCTGATAACAGAGATTGAACTCAGGCTAGTGCAGTAGCAAGAGATGCTAGAGACCAATACTCAAATTTTGTGCTTGATCTTGAGACTACTTTTTGTTTTCTCGATGACCACGCTATGAGAGTTTCTTTGAGAAAAACACAGTACCCAGCTACAAACTTCCTATCATCTGCACGTGCAGCCCGGTCTGCATAAGAGAATCCTGTAAGAAGGAGATGATTAGATGGTTTTATGTGCAAGCCATAATGCATGGTACCTTTTAGATATCGAAAGACTCTTTTGACACCCTGCCAGTGGATATTGGTCGGTGAACTCAAGAATTGGCTGAGTCTATTGATAGCAAAACAAATATCAGGATGTGTGTTCACTAGATACTGTAATGCTCCAACTGCTTGTCGATATAAAATGGGATTGCTCATATGATTTCCGTCTTTACTGGAAGATAACTTCCTTGCAGCCATAGGAGTAGGACAAGTAGAAACATTTGTCATCTCAAATTTCTTTAAAAGATTAGAGATGTACTTTGCTTGACTGAGATATAATCCAGTGCTGTCTCTGAATACCTTTATGCCAAGGAAGTAATGGAGAGGGCCAAGATCTTTGAGTGAGAAGAGATTGTTTAGCCTTTGTATGAAGTCTTTTATGTTGCTAGAGTTATTTCCTGTTACGAGGATGTCATCTACATATATGAGAACAACAATTACCATCGACCCATCTTTGAGAAAGAACAGAGAATTGTCACTCCTCGAATTTTGAAAACTCCATTTTTGAAGAGTATTTTTCAAACGCTCAAACCAGGCCCTGGGTGCTTGTTTCAGACCGTATAATGCCTTTGTTAACCTGCATACATGATTGGCCTTCTTAAGATCCACAAAACCTTTGAGTTGTCTCATAAAGACTTGTTTTTCAAGAATGCCATTTAGAAAAGCATTATTAATATCTAGTTGATGTATTTCCCTATCAAAGACAATAACAAGAGTAAGGATAATTCTGATTGTGTTAGCTTTTATAACTGGGTTGAATGTATTCTCAAAATCCACACCTAGATCCTGTTGAAAGCCTTTAGCGACGAGCCTTGCTTTATGCCTGGAAATTGAGCCATCTGAATCAAATTTAAGTTTGTAGATCCATTTGCAATCAACCAACTTTTCTTGTCCAATAAAAGGAACCAATTCCCACGTCTGATTCTGAGTTAAGGCTTTGAATTCCTCAATCATTGCTTGCTTCCATTGTGGTGAATGAAGGGCTTCTGATACACTTAAAGGTTCAATTTCTGGGTCTTGTATGGAATAGTTGTGTTCTATTTTTGTAGTAAGACCAGTGAAGGGAATCTTTGGTTTAAAAATTCTACATTTGCTTCTGGTTAGCATTTTGTGATCTATGATTGCTTCTTCTTCCTCAACCAAGGTATTATTATGATGCTCTTCTATATGTTCTCGATGCTAATTCGAGACAGACCTGGACTTTGAATGCTGGTAGGCTCCTGAATTTTCCTTTGTAGCTCCTGCTATATTATTGTTCGAAGCAGAAGTGGTTTTAGCATCTATTTGTAGTTGTGGAGGAGAAAGTGTTGGAATTTGAAGAGAGCAAATTTCTAATTCAGACTTGTAATCTTTATGCTTCATATTTCCTGATTCAACAAAGGATTCGAAAAAGACAGCAGGTTGTATTTCATCTTGGACTGACATGCCAATGGTTGAGAACCCCGAATCAAAAGGAAAGTCATCTTCATTAAATACAACATGTCTGAATAAGAAGATTCTACCAGTAGAACTAAGGCACTTGTAACCTTTATGGGTGTTGCTGTATCCTATAAACACACCCTTGTTGGTATGGAATTGTAGCTTGTGTTTGTTACAGGGTCATAGGCAAGGGTAACAGGCAACTCCAAAAGTCTTTAGCTCCTTGTAGTTGGGATGTGACCCAAAAACCTTGAAGAATGGTGAAACTCCTCCAAGAATAGCAATAGGAAGTCGGTTTATTAGATAGGTGGCTGTTTGGAATGCTTCCCACCAATGGCTCAGGGGCATTTTAGCTTGTGCCAATAGAGTAAGACTTACTTCCACAACATGCACATGTTTTCTCTCTGCCCTGCCATTTTGAGAGGATGTATATGGACATGAATGTTGGAATGTGATTCCTGAATTTTGAACTACACCAGTGAAGCTCCAAAACTCTCCACCCTAGTCACTTCTCAATGTTTTAATCTTGCTGTCAAACTGATTTTCGACTAATTGTTTAAATTGAATGAACACACTTAGAGCTTCATCTTTGGTTTTAAGAGGGTAGATCCAGGTGAATCTACTATAATCATCAATGAAGAGAATATAAAATTTGAAGCCACTGGTTGAACCGATGGGAGATGGTCCTCATAAATCAATGTGCACTAATTCTAAAAGTTTGGAAGCATAAGACTGAGATACTTTGAAAGGCAGAGCATGTGATTTCCCATATTGGCATGCTTCATAGAATTCAATGATTTCATTAGAGACTTTTTCATTACATTGAGATAGAACTTGATTAAGAATATGATTGGAGGGATGATCGAGTCTCCGATGCCATCCTTGTTTAAACGAAAGAAAAACACTAGATTTGTATTAACTTGGTGACTTTTGTGTTGGTGTTAAGAAGATGTAGCTTCCATTTGACTTCCTCTGTGATTCCTTGCTTTGGTTAGTGAGTTTGTAAAGACCTTCATGCATTATTCCCTGAAGGAGCACCAGACCTGTTTCCTTCTCCTTCACATAGCAGGCATCATCATTAAATTCTACAATTACAAAGTTGTCATTAGCTAGTCTAGAAATACTCAATAAGTTTTTAGTGATATTAGGTGCATGAAGAACATCTTTCATGACTAGAGACTGTTTTTCACATGTTAGGTTGGATGAACCAATGTTAAGGACTTCCAACTCATCACCATTACCAACTAGAACATTAATCTTACCATTACTAGCAATAAGATTGTTAATGTGAGCAACATCATTGGTTATGTGACTATTTGCTCCATTGTCCAGGTACCAATCACTGTCACTGACAACTTGAGGAGAAGCAACAAGAGCTTGAAGGTTATTGTGAGTGTGGAGAGAATCATTTTTCCTACTGTTGAAATGATTATTCTGACCATGAAGTCTTGTGAAGTTTTTATCAAATAAAAAAAAAACAGTGAGCATTAATGTGGCCTGGCTTATTACAGACTTGGCAAACAGGTTTGTTGTTTCTGGGAAATCTTCCATGGCCTCTAGATACTCAAGGCCCTCCCCTTAGTCCAGAGCCACGCCAAGTTCCTCCTCTACTAGAATCAATAGAGGAAATGTGAACTTCAGTATATGCCATATTGGCGAATGAGCTACTGATATGTAAATTGGAGAAGCTGCCCAGTTGTTCCAATCGATTTTCATAGGTTAGAAGAGTGGCCTGCAGATCTATCCACGACAAATCATTTTTGTCAGTTAGTTGAAATACAATGGGATTATAGTCCATATCTAGACCAGCCAAGGTTTGAGAAATAAGATCATTCTGTGAGATTAGATTTCTAGCAAGAGCTAAATTGTCAACTATGCTTTTCATTTTGTTTAAGTATTCTTCAATCTTCAAGGTACTTTTTCTAGTTCTGTGGAACTCAGTTTTGAACATCATTATCCTGGATTTAGTATGGGCCCCTGAGAGATCTTTGGCAGCATTCTAGAGATCTTTTGATGTTGAGCAATGAGCTAGTTGAGATATAATATCAACATTCATAGTGTTGAAAAGTCATCCAAGAAGAAACTGATCTATCGAAATCCAGTCTTCATAATTTGGATTGATTTTGACGTTTGATCCTTCAGTGATGAGTTTTGTTGGACAAGGCTTGGATCCAGTAATGAATCCATGGAGTTTGTTGCCTTGGATAACTGGTAACACAAGAGATTTCCACAAGAGATAATTTGTCCTATCTAGCTTGATTGTACATGGTAAATTAAGAGCAGTAAGGGCTGAGCCAGTTTTAGGAAGGATCGCAAAGAGAGTCTGACTAGTAGTTTGGTTCTAAGTGAAGGAGGCGATAGAGGAAGCGGGAGTAAGTTGAGGATCCATGACGTTAGTCTTTGAGCTCTGATACCAATTAAGAACGGGAAGAGAAAAAGGAAAACAATTGAGAAGAAAGGCTCGCTACTGAGTTCTATACAGACGATGCATTTATATACACGAATACAATGCAGGAAAAGGGAAAAAGTGCGAGAATATTAAACACGTGATAAGCCAGCTTAGCTAAGCTAACAAAAAGAATAAAATGTGCGTGAATATATACACGTGATAAGCCAACTCAGCCAACGAAAATAAAAATAGGACCCGAAACAAATTTCTTGAGAAAAGAGGCTTATTCCTGTTCTGTTATCAGCAAGCTTCAACATTACTGAGTTGTAAAATATGTCCACGTTATATTTTTAAATTGAATAACTTGATAGGAAACACCTAAAGTACTTTGGGATCTATAATAATGTGTTTGCTTGAATGAATTATAGCATGGGGAAGCAAGTGATGACATGTCGTCACTAGCATTTTTTTTTTAAAAAAAGGATACCATTTTAATGCTGAGCTTCTTCTCTTTTCCCGAAATAATGCAGAAGCTGTGTCGTGTTTAGACCAAGCAGTAAATCTATTCTGTGAAATTGGAAGACTCAATATGGCTGCTAGGTATTTTAAGGTATACATCACTGCTATGTCAGATTTTAGATTCTTGTTTCAGTATGATTTTCAATTTAATTTCTTAGCATTCATAACTTGTTGTATCTGATGAGGTTACTGGAATCACCATGAACACATCATAACTGGGTTTGCTAATTTTCACACACAGGAAATTGCTGAGTCGTATGAGTCAGAACAGAATATTGAGCAGGCTATTGTATACTATGAAAAAGCAGCTGACTTTTTCCAAAATGAGGAAGTGACAACCTCTGCAAACCAGTGCAAGCAAAAAGTTGCTCAATATGCTGCTCAGCTAGAACAGTAAGATCTTGTACTTTCATTTATTTTAATCTCTTTTGTACCATGAATGCCCTAATTAAGATGCTTCAACCTGGTTTTCTTCTTTCATGGTTAATGTTTCTTGCCTTCTATGTTTACTTGTTTAGCACTATAATCTAAAAATTTTCTTTTTGGCCTTGCTTTGTATCATCTCTTTTTCTTGTGTACGTTTCCCCTCCTACGATTAATTTCCAATCAAAAGACTGTAGGTTGTTTGATTTTGGGGATTTATTAGTTTGAAGTATAATCCCAACAGAACTCCAGCAATTTTATTCCCAGAATCTTGGGTTAAGACTTGCTTGCTACACATTGAAGGTTCTATGGGGATGCATGCTATTTTCAAGTACTTTTTAAGGATTTTACTTTTTGTAGGTTTCAGGTTGTTTCATTTGTCCTAAAAACTTTTCATTGCAAAAAGAAAGGGGAAAAAATTCCATTTCTTCATCTGGTGTCAGTAATATGGTGTTGAGTATGATCAAGTTATGGTAAAAATTGTATCAGTGCTTTTATAATGACAAGTTTCTAGAATTCTAAACAAAATTCTATGGAAGAAGATTTTGTTTTGTAGATAATGTTTTGTACATGCTCATGCATAGGCTTTCCTGCATAGAAAGGATGACGTGCTCTAATTAGAACTGGAACTGCTAGAATAAAGTAACGATGGGCATACTTTATTTTTAAGCTGGAAGTAACTATACCCTAGCCTTTTTTATGTGAAATTAAATATTTACTGTTTCTATTTTATGATAAATCTCCAGATACCAGAAAGCAATTGAGATTTATGAAGAAATAGCCCGCCACTCTCTCAACAACAATTTGCTGAAGTATGGAGTTAAAGGACATCTTCTTAATGCTGGAATCTGTCAACTTTGTAAAGGGGAAGTTGTTGCTATTACCAACGCATTAGAGCGATATCAAGTATAAGACATTTCAACTTCAATTCTTGAAACTGGACACCTCATCGGTTGCTCAATTATTTGGATATGTGTTTGTTTTTGCAGGAATTGGATCCGACATTTACAGGAACACGTGAATATAGACTTTTGGCAGTAAGTCTAGTTTTTTGCATCTTTATTATCAAATTTTGTTGATAAAGTAAATTGGATTAAAATATGGCAACTTTTCAATGCCTCTATTATAATATTCTTATAAATGTTTAGTATTTTACTATTGACTGATTACTTGCATAATTGTTGGATGCCATTCTGACATCTGGGTCTTTCTTTGGGCAGGATATTGCAGCTGCAATTGATGAAGAAGATGTTGGAAAGTTTACTGACGTTGTCAAGGAATTTGATAGCATGACCCCTCTGGTAAGATCCAAAATTTGGAAAATGGAACATTATATAAATTATAACAGAAATAGCACAATTTATCAAAGCTGAATTGGCACGTTTTATAACACTAACCACTTCAAAGAATGAAAATGGAGATGTTTTCATTACCTTACACTAATTTGCAATTTCCTTGAATGAGGAATTCAGTTGAAAAGTCCTCTAAAACTTCTGCTGGGAAGCAGTTATTTTTCGATTGATATTGAACTATTGGATTTAACTATCTTAACTCAAAGCCAGAAAGAAAGAATGACAGCTCAATTTAACTGCTAAAACAGATAGGTAATCTTTTAAAAGTCAAATGAGTTTGCTAGACGGTGCTTCTGCAGTTCTGCAAGATTTAACACTACATTCCATCTAGTTCTACCGCTTATGACATGGTTAGTGAGAGATTTCTACTGGAAGTTGAAGTTGATTTACTAATTCTCCTACAATGAAAACTGATAACCAGTTGTCTGTTTGACGACGTATTGAATTTTTAACTTGCTGATTAGTTATTGCTACTGGATATAATGCTTCTCTTTGTACTCAAGTTATACTTTACCGATCTGGATGATTTGTTAACTTGTTATTGACGCAAACATATGTCCTTGTTTGTTCTGGTCATTTCATTTGTATTTTATAATTGCTCTAGTATCGCACCTTATTGATTACCTGTTTGCATAAATGGTGTGCAGGATTCTTGGAAGACAACACTTCTTTTGAGAGTGAAGGAAAAACTCAAAGCCAAAGAACTTGAGGAGGATGATCTTACCTGATTTACACCTTAATATTATGTTGGTTTAAATTCATGTTTGATGATTTGAATTGTACTATGCTTGTCTGTCCAGTTGGTCATCTTTCATATTTACTTAAAGAAGTGTACTCGATTTGAGTTTCGATGGATGTGGTCTGCTTGAATGCAAGAAATGAGCTGTTCTTGAGCAAGAGCGAGTCTGCTTTTATCCAAATTTATCAGATTTTACGCGAGTTATCCCTGCGACTACATGTTGCTAATGCTAATATAAAGGGATGTATTTTAGTAGTTATTTGGACAGATGACATACCTCTAGAGCACTTAACTCACAACTGAATATCAATTCAAGATAAGCAAGTTATGGTTCTTATGTGGCAAAATTTGTATTCAAGTTGTACTGACCTTCTAAATACTAGGGGAGTACGGCATATGTATGTACTTAATAGATTCGGAAGAGTTAAAGAGAAGGGAAATTTTCAGCTTACGAGGGGGAATGGTAGAAGTAATAGCTCCCTTGGAACTCTTTTGCGTCATAAATTATTGCTTTTCTAGAAAGTAGAAATCGAGAGGCTGCAAGTTGGCAAAGTGCATGTTTCTTAAATTCTTCTAGTAACACAGTTTGAGAGAGATCAGTACGGGTACGGGTTGTCTTGAAGCCATATGGAGCAATTTCCTTTGTATTCATTACTCTTGGTGTATTTCAATGGGATGCTGATCATGCTGGTTTCTTTTGCTCTCTTTCATTGACTATTTTAAAAAAGAGGTTATAATATTGTTCTTTCATTTTCCTTTGTTCCTTGGTGATTGATGAAAATGATTTGACAGCCTTGCACACACAACAAACCGAATCACTTTTGCCAATCACAGACCCTCAAGAAAGGACGTTATCTACTTCTTATTTATTTTGGTTATCTTCTCAACAGAGGTGAGGGGTTGAATCAAATCCAGTTCTATGTTTGAATGGGGAGAGAAATCGGAAAAAACACACCAAACGGAGAGTTCTGATTACGGATGTGACACAATTCTATCTTCGGCCCTCGATTTGAACCTCAATTCATCAACTTGGGAGTTTTCCAATAACTATAGTGGTATCCCACGGAGCCAAATTGAGTTCAAATTCTCTATCAACTTGTGACATTGCTTTTTCACTATCACTTTCTATATTCCCCACACGGCATCACGGGTTTTCGACTTCTTTTTGCAAACGAGAGATTCCAAAGGAATTTTCTTTCGGGATGGCATTATCTATTATTATGTATCATTTTCTCCGTGACTACTGTCATAATTTAACTGTTGACTTCGTTTTCTTTTTCAACTATTTATCTACGACAATTATTACTTAGTAAAGTATGTTAAAATTAATTTATGATAAAGCATAGTTTTTATTTTTAAAAAATTAAATACATCAAAGATAGAGGTATGAAGATGTGTTCTACCGTTTATTACTTAGTATTGATGAGTTCAGTAGTTAGCTCACTAAACTCAAGTGTATGGATCCTAAACTCAACATATTCAAAACAGGAGTAAATGCTCAAGTGAGTTAATGAGATTAATTATTGTTAACTCAGTTGGTTTCACCGAATTGCTTACGTGTCCTCTAGTTTAATAAGAAGTGTTTCTTGAGAGTTAGAGATTGTAATCCCTTTTATTTTGCGATCTGTTTCATGTTCGATGATTTGAATTGTATTACGTTTGTCGTCTGTGAGTTTTAAAATTGTCCCAGTACTCTAGAGCCTTGAAAGTAAGAAATTCTGATGATTGATGGTTCATAGATTTTGATGAAGTAGTTGTACTGTTTAGAAAAATCTTGTTACTCAGGTTTACTTTTGGACTTTCACTGTTTTTGTTCTTTTCCTTTTTTCAGCCCTTTATCTACAACGAATATTGCGTATTACTGTACGTTAAAATCATAAAGAACACTTTTAAAAGCAGGTTGACAGCTAAAAAAGTTCTTGTAAATTCAATTGGTTTTAACGAATTACTTAGGTGTTATCTAATTAAATAAAAAAATGTTACTTAGGGTCTTAGGCAATGAATAGTTACTATAACATTATTTTTATACTTTCCTTTGCCCCACTTAGAAAGAGATTCTATGCTCTAATCCTTTCTCTTGTAATCTTTTGGCAAGTGGCAGCCAATTGTCATCCTTCGTCGTTTGGACAGCAATCGACCTGTCCGGTTTGACTCAGTATTACTTGTTAAGAGGAATTTTATTTGCACACGGTTTCTCTGCGGAGCACCGCAACATCTAAACTATTGAAATTTAATTTGAATGGGTCATAATTTTTTTAAAATTTTTTAATTTTAAATAAAACAATACATAGGAAAAAATACAATCTTATAATTATGAATTTTTAAAAAAATAATATTTAATATTAAAAATAAATTAAAAAATAGTAAGATTTAAAATCTAAATGATTTCAATGTTCCTACAAGAGCACTGCGTACTTTTATTTTGCAGAAACTGCGTCCATTTTATTTTGAAAAAAATTATAATTAAAGTTTTTAAATTTAGAGATATTTACATTAATAGATTTTAAATTTTAAAATTATTTTAAAAAATTTTAGTGATTAAAAATTTTAAAGTTTCAAATGACAATTTTTTGTGGAATTTAATTTTTTTTTTATTTTTTATTTTTTAGAATAATTTTTAAATATAAATTTTCTCTGTTTTTTTTTTCTTTCCTTCTGTTTATTCAAATATTTTTTTAATCTTACGCTCATTGGAAGAAGTTCAGATTACCAACCTTTAATTGTACTCTGAATTTGATCAAATAGAACCATTTGGATTCAGCGCCTTCCTCCTTATGCTGATTATTGAGTCGGTTTATATGTATGTCTAGCCTCTTTTCCTTTATATAAACTTCTGCACCGTCATAGATCCGTTTGATTGTTTTTTTTTTTAGCATATCCCTTGAAAATTTTCAGTTATGGTTCTGGGTTTTCTTTTTGATGGGTATAGTCTGATTTTAGTGACTTGACTATTGATATGATGTCTATCATGAAAATTGTGGGTGTTTTTCCTTTCTTCTTCTTCATTTCTTGCAACTAATCTGTGAGATAAGGCTATTGGTAGTATTAGGATGAGATTCTGGGATTTGAGGTACCTTCCAATCTCTAGCCTGTAAACTATGAATTTTGATCAATTTTTTTGTTATATGTTTGCTGGGCCATCTTCTATATATGAAGTCTCTGTTTATGAGTTTTTAATTTGCTTGGGTACCTTCCTTGTTGTTTCGATTACTGCGATCAAAGACCTTCCTATCATTAGTATGATAGATTCTTTGGAACTTTGTTATGAATTAGAAAATTAAGTAGAGACTGTTCTCTTCACCCTTTCAGGATCAGTGCCAAACCCGAATCCTTGATGAGATAGTTTTGGTTCTGATTGATACAGCTTAAACTTCACATCAGAATGGCTTCAGTTGATAATGGGAACCGGAAAGATGAGATCGAGGAATCTAATGAAAGTAAACTGAAGGATTTAACTTCAATTGAAATCTCAACATCTCGGAGGACGCTTATAAGCAGTGAAAATCCTCCAAGAAAATTTCAGGACACCTCGAGTGCTCTGCTTAATAGGATAAGGTTCCTTAAATTTGGTTCAGCCTCTGCCAAATTCAAGCGACTTGCTTCTGCCAGAGACCAGATTTCACAGTCTGTGCCTTCTTCTGGTTCACATGGCTTTAGAGAAAGATTTAGTGGCATTTTTGCCCAAAAACTTGATTGGGATTCGCTCAAAAGGAAGTGCCAAGAGTGGATCAGAGACCCAATGAACATTGCCCTTTTTGTGTGGATCATTTGTGTTGCTGTTTCAGGGGCCATTCTCTTCCTAGTCATGACTGGAATGTTGAATGGCGTGCTGCCAAAGAAGTCTGAGAGGAACGCTTGGTTTGAAGTAAACAACCAAATACTCAATGCACTGTTTACGCTCATGTGTTTGTATCAGCATCCCAAAAGGATTTATCACCTTGTACTTCTGTGCAGATGGAGACCAAATGATATCTCCAGACTTAGAAAGGTTTACTGCAAGAATGGGACATATAAGCCCCATGAGTGGGCACACATGATGGTAGTGGTCATTCTCCTTCATGTGAACTGTTTTGCTCAATATGCACTTTGTGGTCTAAACTTGGGGTATAAAAGATCCGAGCGACCGGCTGTAGGAGTTGGAATATGCATATCTTTTGCAATTGGTGCTCCTGCAATTGCTGGCATGTATACCATTCTTAGCCCTCTTGGTAAGGACTATGATTCGGAGATAGATGAAGAAGCACAGGTTAAGCCAGAGCAGCCGAGAGTGAAATCATTTACGAAAAAATTTTCATTTGCTTCAAGAGATGAACAAATGGTCATTGAGAATAGACCACAATGGAGCGGAGGAATACTTGACATTTGGGATGATATTTCTCTAGCATATCTCTCCCTTTTCTGTACTTTTTGTGTGTTTGGGTGGAATATGGAGAGACTTGGCTTTGGAAACATGTATGTCCATATTGCCACTTTTGTTCTGTTCTGCATGGCCCCCTTCTGGATTTTTACCTTGGCTGCTGTTAATATCAATGATGACAGTGTTAGGCAGGCTATGGTAGGTATTGGAATTGTTCTGTGTGTTTTTGGTTTACTGTACGGTGGATTTTGGAGGATCCAAATGAGAAAGAGGTTCAACTTGCCTGCTTATAACTTCTGTTTTGGTAAACCCTCAGTTTCTGATTGCACACTTTGGCTGTGCTGCTGCTGGTGCTCTCTTGCTCAAGAAGCACGTACTGGGAACTCCTATGATATTGTAGAAGATAAATTCTACAGGAAACGAGGTGATACTAGTGTCCAACCACTAATTTCTCCTTTGCCTCGTGAAGATGCCACAGGTTCTCCTGTGAGAACCAACTCTTCTCCTTCCAAGATCGTAACATCTAGACCTCTTGCTCCGAGTAATCACTTAAAGGAATATCATAGTCCAGATAAGCCATTATCTACTGTAAGGGAAGAGTCTTTTGAAAGAGGTCAAGATGGAGAAATGAGCCCACCAGCTCCACCTTTTATGCACAGAGAAGCCCCTTAGCCTCCAAATAAAAGGGATTGAGGCTTTTTTCCTCTTGGAATGTAAATGTGACATTAATTCCATGGAATGATCCATTGAATTTTTTCGTACATCGAGTTCTTAATAGGTCATGCTTGTGTCTGTCTCTCTTATAAGCATTTTTGATATCTTCGTTGCTTACCTTTTTCATGTTTATCGTATTATATAGCATATGTTAAGCAAAATAACAGATATGAAATGATTGCAGAAAGCATTTACGTGCTTGAGTTGTGCTCCTTGTTGTGTGAATCTAGAATGTTAATGACTCCAAATTTACAACCAGATTTTGATTTCCAATTCAGCTTGAAGGAACGACTTAATAATAGGTGTGAAGTTTCCATGCTGATCTGAGGGATATTGGCAGAGGCCTTGATAAATGGTCATAACTTTTACAGCCTTTCTTTTTGTTCAATCCAAGACACACAGTGCACCAATTGTATCTGTATGTTGCTTTACTGAGATACGATCAATATCAGCAAATGGTATAATTATCCAATAAGGCTATCACCATAATTTAGTGAAGGAATTCAGGATATAAAAAACAGTTTCTGCTCATATGTATATCAGCCCTTTTGCTTTCTTCCTTTTTCTGAATCTAACCATGTTCTTAGCCTTAATAAAAGTGTCACAACTATGAGCCACGAAACACAACTGCTTGTGCAGACCTGGCAAATGTTGACCCATCCAATAACTTGAACAGCTCAATTATTCTTTGCTTTGTTTGTGATGTAACGAGAAAAAAAAAATTTAAGTTACAGTTTTTGCATTCAGTATAAGTTCAAAGAACTAATTTGATATGTTGACAAACCGGCTAAGGAAATCAAGTTGTTTGAAATTTAGTTGCAATCACTTAATATTTTTTTAATTCTTATGTGATCTGTTTTGACATTTTGGTCGATTGTAAAGAAAACTTCCAAATCTTATTCATAGGAACTCGCTAAATTTAAGTTAGTTTTCATGTCTCATTTACACTAACAAATTTCATGAACACTACAGGAAACTCTTGGATCTAATCCCTCGACTCGCGTATATAGCATCTGGTTCTTGATTCAGCTAGCAATATAACCCACTTACTGTCCTAAAACTTCCAGTGAAATATTATATAAATTGTGAAATTTTAATATGGATAAATGGAATTGATAAGTATCAATTTGGAATACCTTTCCTTGGTTTACTTACCATTTACTGTTTACAAATTGTTCACTCCCATTGAAACATCACCTGCCCTAAGGGAGCATGTATGAACGGTATGTTCGCATTGCATCTCTCCCTAACTACTTCAATACTATATCGTTCGAGCCGAATTAGGAGTCTTCACGTGTTTTATTATTTGTCATTATTCGACCTCTGAAAATTATCACACTACCCTTTAGAGATCACTTATATAATCTCTAAATTTCTTGCATTGTTTAAAATTTTTACTGACTTAACTTTGAGTAATTATAGAGGTCTTAGTCTCTCAAAATTATGTCAGAAAAGCCATCGGACAACTGAACTCCAGCTCAGCCTTGAGGACTACCTCTGAGGACCTATGACCAAGTTTCGCTTGGTCAGCAATTGAGATATTTATCCCGAACTTGATCCTAGTTGTAAAGTGAAACGTAAGACATCAGATGATGACATTAACAGAGAGTCAGGGTAATGAAAGGGAAAAGAGTGTGGGACGCATCGAATAATGGATATTACATAGATAGTTGCTACTGGGGTAGTGCTTATTTGGTTACATACGCATCCATCCCAACCCACAACATGACAAACACACATATCCAGATAAAATGGCATATTATTCTTGATGATGATGAAGTCTGAAAGATTACCTTGATATTTTGTATATGCAAAAGGTGAAGGCATGATACTGGTGAGATATGGTAATATCACATACAAGAGAAGGTTATTTGTATTGACACACCCTCGCGGTAGAGCCATCTTATTTCAAACTTATTTATTTAGCCTATGCCTTTGATTGGGTATCTCAAAAATGCTGGATTGAATGTCTTGTGTAGACTTAGCTACCCTCAAATAAGATAGCGTATTATTTTAGACCCAAGATATTTTACTCAATATTGGCAATGCTTATGGATGCATCTAATTTTGGTATGCTTTTATACCTTCAAATCTCTTAAAAAAAGGAAAATAGTACGTTCTAGACTGAATATATACCATACAAAGTGTATAAAAAACATATGATTGTTCTTGCACACTTATATAGCACAATAATTTGAATCCTGATACGTCTGTGTCATACTAAAACTAGATCTTAAAAATTTAAACTATATCTGTTGATATGCATGTCTCCTTTTTATAGTTCTATTACAAACTCACAGCTTCGGATTTATTTTTGCCCGAAATTAAAAAAAAAAACAAGAGAGTTTAATCAACCAACCAACTAGGATGATCTACCGATCAATTCGGTGACGGGAGAGATATAGGGTGATCACTCAATTAGAAAAAGTACAATGATATGGCGAAAACCACCAAACGGGTAACCAAACCCTCCAATTAATGTTCATCTTCATGACGGGCAACTAAGTCCTCCAAATCATATTTAACTTCTATGAATTCTATCTGATTCCCTACCTAATTTATATACTTAATTGTTCTTCAGAAAATAAGAGCACCCCCCTAACATCGGAGAAACCTAACAAATGGGTACTGATTTATCAGTTTGTAAGCCGCCATACTACAAAACCTTTAAGTGGACTTTAAAACCCTGTATGGTTGGGTATGAAGTGAAAATATTTTTTAATGTAATTTTTGTAATGTTTATAATGTTTTTATATTTATTATTTTATTCATTAAATTATTTTTTAAAAATAAAAATAAAATAATTATTTCTTATCTCACCTTCTCTCACATTTTACATTTTTTTTTACCATTATATCCTTTAACTAAATAAATTATAAACCTTCTAAATAATGTAGTGATTCATATATGAATAAACCACTCTTAACTAAGTCGTCCCCAGATTTACTTGTTTAATAGAAAACCGATAAAAGTTAGTGAGTAATCCACCATCTTATATAATATTTACATATATATTGAACAGATAGTGATAGTCGTTATCAGGGTAGATTTTTCCTTCTGCTTTTGGAAAACGCAGAGACAGTGTACAGTAGAAATCCACTGCTATATATGCTCCCCAGCTGTCATACCTATTCCCTAATCTTGTTTCCGTTTGGTTGCTCCAACGCCATGCGCGCGCAGATGAAGAGAGAAAAATAGGAAACGAATTTTTTTCTTTTTTCTTTTTTCAATTTTTTTACAGTCAAAATTTTTATTTTTATAATTAATGTTTTTGAAATGTAATTTTTAAATTTAAATTTTTATTCTCATGATTAAAATTTTTTATTCTCATAATTAAAATTTTTACTCATCAACAAAGCTTATAATAGCGTTTAAATATAATAAAAAGAAAGATGCAATATGCACAGCAACATGGCAGTACAAGAATAGTTGGATTGCTTTAACAGTGTAGATTTTGTAAGGTTCCGTTTGGTTCGTTCTATTATAAATATAATTTTTTTATATAATTTATATAATATTTATTATATTTATTATTTTATTTATTAAATATTTTTTTAAAAAATAAAAATAAAATAATTATTTTCTATTCCACCTACTTCTATCTATTTATATTGTATATTTCTCTCATTATTACATCTTTTAACCAAAAATATGATTATTATGTTTCCTTCCCCCCTCCAAAAAAAAAAATAGAGAAAATTTGTATACAAAAAATAAGTATTTAAATCTTTTTAAGTAAATAAATAGTTAACTACTTTTCAAATTGAGAGAAAGATATAAAAAATGAAGAGAATAAATAAAATTGTGTCATACTTTTTTATTTAAAATGTATTTTGTTATCTATTTAATTAAAAATTTTAAGTTTAAAGATTAGAAATGTAAGCCCCATACAAAATGGGGATATACTAGTAATTTTTATTACATAAAATTCATTTAGCAATGGGATACCCCAAAACTGCCAAAGCATCCTACTTCTCCCACCGTTTCTATTTTTCTCTCTTTCTCATTGACAATACCTTGTCTTTGGTTGGCTTTTTTTTTTTTTTTTCCGTTATATTTGTCGTCGCCCTCTGTTACAAAAGCATGTCACTCATTTCTATAATTATCAACTGCTACGTCATCCCATTAGCCCCTTCCTCTTCTCTCTCTCTCTCTTTATATATATATATATATATATAATTAGTTATATGCATTTTTAAATAACAAAGTTAACTTTTTTATCTGCGATCATGATGTGACTTAATTTGAAGACCAAGCTGCTTATTGCAAAACTAAAAATTTGTATGTTAATGTAGTAGATAAGTTCTTAAGTAAATTCGTCTAAAAAAATAATTTTAATTGACATGTATATAAGTCTATTCTTTTATTGTACTTGAAAGAATCCGCATCCCACCTTACTCTTTATGTGAAATAATGTCCCGCAATGAAATTTTTTTCATAAAATTTAACATATTACGTTACCCAATTAAAAAATTTATTACGTTAGGTCAAATGAAGTAATATGGAGGCTTGGTTCGTAATTGGACTAAGCCAAGAAAGTTAAGCTCAATCAATTAACGTGTTAGCGTAAGATAGCAGAGACACAAAAACGTAACCTCACGGTCACATCCTGAACCTCCCTTACTTTTTGGGTCAACTAAAGTTGGCTTGACGTTCTTCTTTCTACTATTAGCCTGTTTGGTACCACGTTGAAAAATCACAGTTTAATAGAAACTTCAATTTCTTGCTTTCTCTGAAACATGATTTGGAGATGAGGTAACGATTTTCCAAATACAGCATACCTTGCTACCCTTGTCGAATCAGAAGTTGGGGCACAGCATGTACATTGCTTCTAAGCATATGAGATTAAAATTGAATGGTCGATTTTTTTTTTTATTCTTCATATTTCTGAGTATTAAAAACTACAAAATATAGGCTAAAAATATTTTTTTAATTATCAATTAAAAATAAACTAAAATTTAAATCATTCAAATTTAATTTAAATAGCTCAAATACTGCACAACATGGTAATTCAGGCCAACTTAAAACTCATTCTTGTCTCTTCTCTCATCTCATGCCTATTTATTAATTTTGGAGACAAGGACATATGAGATAATATCTTGTTATTAAATTACAATAGAAAAGGTTTATGCAAAAAGAATAATATTTGATAATAGTTAAAATATTATGTTATCTCTTATCATAAAAATGAAAATTTTCAATTTTTCATATGTTATCAATATTTTATTTTTGGTTTCTCTGATAGCATAATATAAAATCTTAGGGTTTGTTTAAAACTATTTTTGTTTTAATGTTTTTAAAATAGATATTTTTTAGAATAAATTTTGAGAATAAAAAAATTAAAAAATTCGTTTGAATCATTATTCTGAAAAGTAGTTATTTTCTATTTTTTTCCTTAATTTTATAGAATAAAAATTACAAAACATTTAAAAAATGTTCTGATTTTTCTATTTTTAATAATAAAATTTTATTTTTTTATTTTACAAAATACCTCATTAAAAATACATTATTAAATAATTTTTTTATCTTTTATTTTTAAAAATAAAAAATTATTCTAAAAACAAAAAGTCAAACAAGAGCTTAATCTCATGTTTTGTTTTCTTAAAACACCAATGCTGCAACACATCAATTACGCAACTGATAAATCCTACGTGCTGCGATGCAATTGTACGATGAAGGGGAAGGAAGAAACTCGATCCTGTGAAAGAAAATTACTGTATTTTGCTCTTTAGGTTGAAGAGGAAATAAATATACATGTATATAGATGAACTTTTCATTTAAAGTTTTTAAGTTTTCTTTTTGAATTATCTTTATGTTCATAAAATAAAAGAATTACCGATTTATAAGATGTAATTTATTTAAATTAAAAAAATAAAATTAGAAATTGAAAAAGTAAATCAAATTAAGAGCATTCCCATCTCATATTTAAGGCACAGATTTCACCGTAGCATCTTCTCAACGTCACAGACGTAACATGAGACTTTCTTCAGTATGAATGGTGACCACAAAAGACGTAATGTAGTACAAGAAGTAGGATATTAAAACCCCACACTACCATTTTCCTATTAATACCGCCCCTCATCACCTCGTGTCCTCAAAAACTGGTTCAGTTCTATACCTGTCTCCAAGTTCCATAACCCTATTTGCTCTGAAAACATCCTCGCAAGAACTGGCTAACTCTCAGGGAAGCAAGGAAGAGGGTGATTCCAGCAGTAAGAGGCTGGTTCTGACTCTATATGAGGCCTTAAACTCAGGCGATTCCCACACGGTGGTCAGGATTGTGGCCCCCGATCTCGAATGGTGGTTCCACGGTCCCCCTTCCGATCAGTTTTTGATGCGCATGCTCACCGGTGAACCCTCCTCCGACCACACCTTTCGGTTCGTTCCTCAATCAATCACCTCCTTCGGGCCCACGGTCCTCGTGGAGGGCTGCAACAATTCCCGCTCCATCTCCTGGGTCCACGCCTGGACCATCACGGATGGGATGATTACCCAAGTCAGGGAGTACTTCAACACTTCCCTCACCGTCACCCGCTTCGGCCATTCCAACCCCTCCGACGACTCCGTCTGGGAGAGCACCGTCTCCAACCTGGTCGGCAAATCAGTGCCGGGACTCGTCCTGGCCCTATAACTCTGTAATCACGTGCGCCCATTACCACTACTTAATACGTAAAAGGCCGTGACTTGCTTGGTTCAACTACAGGGAAAGGGAAATGTGATTCTGATTCCCCTTGTTATATATAGTGTGTGTTTGGTTATAGTTTTATCTCGTGTTGTCTGTGTGATTGAGATATGTTTGGAAGCATGATTGGTATATCCCGGTGGTCGCACGGGTATCCTTTATACGATGCTGTATTCTGGTGTTTTAATGAACCAATAACAATATCTATGTGTGTTCGTTTTACGCTTTCTTTGACCCTGTTCTCTTTGTTATGCAGCATTCTTTGGTTTCTTGACATGATCTGTATTTTCACCTTCCTATGGCGGTTGCTAGCGAGAAAAGAGACACTGGTGGTGACAATTTTTAATAATTTACTTGACTCACTGGCATATATATATATATATATATACAACTAAAAAGTCTTAACAGTGAGTGTTGCTATTACGGAACTATAATTTTGATGTGAACTATGCTCGATTTTCTCTATCGATAAAGTATATATAAAACAACATGTTTTAATTATGTAACAGACACTTTGGAAAGGTTTTCTTAACTTCTCATTAATTATATTATAATTAATGGTATCAATAAGTTGTCGTTCGATGTACTAATTGAATATATAATGCAATAATCATATTTAAAAAATTTACGTAATTCTAAGCGTGCCCAACATATTATGAGAAAGAAATTTGGATGAGTGAAGCAGGAACAAACTGACCCCAGGATTGATAGAGCTCATGGAACCCGAAACATCGGATAGAATTATTATTATTATCATTATTATTATTATTATTATTATTAGGTTTTAGCAAATAACTATACATAAAACTTGGCATATTATCTAAAATTCAATTTATTTATATAATTATCATTTAATATATTTATTTTTAACATTAAAATTTTTTAAACTCTTATTAATTATTTTTTTTAAGTTGATTAGAATCTTGACAACAGCTTACATCTTATTTGATATAATGAAAGAAATTAAGAGAAAAAATAATTATGTATAATATTTATTTTATATTTATAATTTTTATTTAATTATTAAAAATTAGAGTATTAAAATTATTTTTATTTTTAAAATTATTTTTTTAAATTTTTATTTCTAGATGATAGAGTAGGCCGGAGGGTGTGGAAGAAGGTACAGCTGCTGCATCTTACGCGTGTACAACAAACATTGCATCCAGGGCAGGATGGCCCACTCCATTATCGTCATTTCTGCACAGCACCCACTACTTTAAATTTTTAATTGCATCAAATGTTAACGCAGATCGATGCAATGTCATTACTTCACTTCATGAATCTTCCGTAAATAAGCTCATCATTATACTACTCCTATGGAGCTAAACTATAGTTAAGACTTACCAGAAGTGAAGGAGACAATATTAAACAGGTCGGTAATCTTCTTTTTCAGAATCTTCCACTGTTTTTTTGAAACTTCATTTTTCTTCTTTGATTGGCTCTCTTGTTATTTTCAACATTATCACTTACTCATTGGAGTTAGGCTCAGATTGGCATGATTAAAAAAAATATTTTTTATAATATTTTTGCAATTATTATTCAATAGTTTTTAATTTTTTATTATTTTTAATAAATATTAAAAATTAAAAATTATTCTTTATTTTATTTTTTTTCCTATTCTACGTACAAAATAGATGTTACTGATAACACCACAGTGATGTGATTTGCTTACCCAGTCTTGCCATGTTACTATCCGAGAACAAGGAAGAATCATTCATTCCCGGGATTTCCTTAGATATAAACCCAAACTCTTATTATCAAGATCGCATATGTCACAATCATTTGTCAGTGATCTTATCGCAAATATCTGCATTTCCCCATTTCACAATTTTCTTTTCTGATTCATTTCACTTCACTGTATTACGATAAGGAGGCTAAGATATAGCAAGTTTCTATATCTGAGTTGAATCGAATATATTAGTGGCACAAATAGTTGGTAAATAATGCTCTTATTTTTAATTGGGGGTTACTTTCAAAGCAGCAGAACCAGTGGGCGGTCACTTATTGTTGGGATCCACCAACTTATCCTTGCTCCCGAAAGTTGAAATGAATCATTACTATAATAGTCTTCAAAACATAGCTGATTGATATTGAACGTTTCCAAGGGACGCAAAAATATCATGTACATGGTAAATTTGTTGTTTCCCATCTTAATTGATCCCTTACGTCCTTTTCTATATATGTCTTGTTCCATCCCTTTTCCTTTTTCTCTATCACCTTAGCTTGCGCCAGTTTATGAGGATATAGAGCCTAGTCAATTCACAAGTTGTCTTCAAATGACTCATATACATATGTGTGTGTGTGTGTGTGTGTGTGTGTGTGTGTGTGTGTGTGAGAGAGAGAGAGAGAGAGAGAGAGAGAGAGAGTCGTTAAGCTTCTGCCTGTCTTTTTGTCATCTATATTCAGAGTTTTAATATTTGTTACGTCTTTTAGAACAATAAAAAATTAGATTAGATTAATACGCAATTCACTGTATTAATTATATACAACATCGGATAAGACCAATACTAGGCCAAAAAAGAAATCTTTTGAGTTGGTGTGCATTTGAAATTAAGAAGAATATAAAACGTGTATATTTGATCCAGACACCCTTGTGATTTGTCGTAGTATTGTGGCAACTTATTTACTGGAGCCTATAGACCACGAGAATTAGTCCGTTCAAATATAGCGCTAATTCTAAAGAAATTGTTAAATTTGCTTCGTTATATTTGTTGGCCCAATGGTCTTTCAATCCATTTATGTTTGATAATTCCAAAAGCCCAAATCAGATAAAAGCCCACCCAAGATAATCTTTTAAGTTGTTACTTTCTATACTTCCTACAGAAAGCATAAAGGTTTTAAATAAACTTTGTTTCTACTGTCCTGAAAAGCTAAAAGTTAAAAGCTGACTCTATACTAGGATTATGTCTCTGCTTAGCTCCAAAGTCAACTATTCTCTTTCTATTCAGTCATCGAAAACATAAAAACTACCTACTTCTCTATCATGATGATGACCGAAAGAAAAGATCTGTGCAAAATACTCTGAGCAAATTGACTGGAGCTTCACTAATCTTCCGCTAAAACACTCAGCCACTTCTTGGCTTTTCAACCACCTCTGTATTTAAACGAACAAGCATGAAGGAGATGGAGCAACGACTAGTTTTCTATGTATATATATCTGTTGAAGCTGCACTTGCAATGCACCATAACACAGAAAATTCATACCTCATTTTGTAATTTGCACATACTCTGTGTTTTGTCTATTGAGAAGTTAATCTGTAAGACTTGTGCTGATCTCTATAAGAAGTCTTGAATAGTATAGCAACTGTGAGAGAAAAAGAAGAAAATGCTGTGTATAAGCTATTAAAATCTGTAAAAGTTCTAGGTGAGTTTAAAATCTAGTGTACTTGCTGTAAACTCTGATTTAACTGAGTGAAAATCCCTTGTTGTGCATCAAGGGACTGGACATAGGTCTTGAGGACCGAACTAGGATATATCAAGTGTTCCCCTTCTTTTACTTTTTATTTTTATTTTTCAGACTGTGTACTAAAACCTTATCGACAAGGTCTTAGTTTGTCTCCTTAATCTTTACTTTTCAAACACATTATAGAAGATCTTGTCAACAAGATCTTAATTTGTCGACAAAGTTTTCAGTTCTACAGTTTTAACTGAGATTAGTAATTTTATTATTAAAAGTACCTATTCACCCCCTCTAGGTGCATTCTTCAATATTTACAACTTGTAGTTTCTTAATTCTTACGCATTTTGTAACATCGAATTTAGAGTGCGTTGGTTTCTTATGGGAATCTAATACACCCTCTTTCTATACATTTCATTAATTAATATAATTTACATTGAGAAGCCATTCAAGAATCAAGAAAAAGATTTTGGTAGGGTTTGTTTGCCAAGAAAATTTAATAAGACAACATCATGAAGTGACTGAAATGTCCGGTGTTGACTTGGTGTACATAATTTTGACTAAGATCCTTCACATAGTAGCATGCGATTTTTTTAAAAGATAAATTATCCTAAACCCTAACTTCTATGTAAGTTCAATTATATTACACTTATATTTTTTATGTTTAAAAAATATATTATAATTTTTAAAAAAAACTTTCAAGTCATTTGTAAATAACTTTTAAACTTTAAAATTTGAAAATTAAGTTCTTAAAATTTCATATTCCAAAATATAAGTTTTTTTCTTGAATTTCTTTATAATGGAGTTGGCTCATTTGTCACATCAAATTCTTCAAAATGAGTATCTGTAAATTGTACTTTTCAATGAAGCAATCTCTCAGATTAGATGGTATATAAACAATCTAAAGTCACAAATAAGTTAATACAATCAAGAAGAAATTAGACAAAACGACTTATTTCTAGAACCAATGTTTTAGTTTTAAAAGTTAAAGTATTTCTAGCCCATAGAAGTAATCTCTCGATTGGCGTATTGAAGCGTCTTTGAACATCAATTTGAATGTTTTAGATCTTATTATTATTTTTTAAATATCAAACATTATTTTTTTTAAGTTCACAGTTTAAAAGACTGTTTTTATTATATATCTTGTTTCCTTTAAAATTCAAAAAATTAAATAAAAATAATAAGATTTATACTAACCAAATTAAATTTGGACGATACAAATGCTTTTGGAAAAGAGAAGCACTAGTTGGCATATGGGAAATATGAAGTGACAAAGAGACTAATATTGTTAAAAGAAAATTATAAAAAGTGATTTATTTCCAAGATTGTGAAAGTTTGGAAGCTTACTTTTTAATTTTAAAAGTTTAAAGAGTTATTTATAAATAATTTAAAATTTAAAAGGTCTTTTTGCATTTTTCTTCTTATGAATATCATCAGATTTTCTCAACATTATATATATATATACATATATTACATAAAATTAGTTACATTTATTATCATATTAAAAATAAAATTAAAATCTCATGTTCTAAAAAAAACTAAAATTATAGAGAAGAGTAGGGATGGCGATTATTTGAAACTATTCATAAAATTTGTAATTTTATTTTGGACAAGTTGCGGTGAGAGGTAGGGGTGTTCATGGACTCGATTGGCCTTAAGGGCTCGCCCTAGCCCGGTCTAATCGGGCCGGGCTGGGTCGGGTAAAAATATAAATGTGCATAACTTTAAACAAAATTATTTTGGGTCAGACCGGGCCACAGGCGAAGGTATGTTCTGCCAAATTTGTTATAATAGTTTTTTTTTTTTAGTTATTAATATATTGTCATCTTATTTTTTTATTTCATTTAATTATCTTTGCATACTGCAATTTTTATTGCCTATGCAAATATTCTTTACTTCTTAATTATTTTTATCATTAATGTAAATGCTTACTGACATTTCTTTTATTGAATAATGAAAATATATATATTTACCTAAGACTAATTATGTTAGTATATCTTATATTTTACTTGATAATACTAGACTATTTTTTTATTACTGATACAAATATAAAAGTTCTAAAAGTCAATTGTTTTGAAATATATGTTTATAAGTTTGTGAAAAAATATTTTTATATTACAAGTATCAATTCATAAAAAAAAAAATTAGTTTGGGCAGCCCTAACTTATCATATCCCAACATAAATCGGACTTATTAGGGCCGAGTAAGGTCACGGGTGTAAAAACAAGCTTGATGTCTTAATCGGGTCAGACATCAGACATATTAGATGTTCGGTCTGACCTTGCCCATGTACAACCCTACTTATTAGGGCCGCCCTAACCCATCCTAAAATCGGGCTTATTCAGGCAGGATCGGGCCACAGACATAAAAATAAGCCAAAGACCTTAATCGGGCCAGGTTTCGGGCCAAGTATCACCCTGACCTGAATCTGCCCATGTACACCCCTAATAAGAGAGGGAGGAAAGGGATGTTGAATTATGGTCCCAGTGAAAATTTTGGTAATGCATGGGATGGATGCAGGTGAGCAAGCAGGACTCGGCAAACACATACGACGTGCCGTTTAAAGAATGCGTCGTAGATGGAGGAGAAGCGAGTGTGATGCCCTCCTACGATCAAGTGAAAGGGAAGCGGATTGGCGTCGATCCTGATCTCCTCCGCAACACCATCCATGGCCAATGGCGACTCAATGGGTCAGCCCAATGTAATCTTAATTTTTACAATGCTTAATTACCCATTATAATTAACATTATTTTGGTTCTTAATTAGGTACTTAGTCTCGGATTGTGACTCAGTTGGGGTTCTATATAACAATCAACATTACACGAGGACACCTGAGGAAGTAGCAGCTGACAGCATTAAAGCGGGCTTGGATTTGGATTGTACGCCATTAGAACACCATTAAGGTTACTTGGATTTTTTTTTTGTCACATACTGTTTTCCAAAATGGGTTCTGAATTACGACGGATGAGCCCAATAAATTTAATTGTATCCGTAAGGACCATAAGTGATATTAGTCTGACTTTATTTTTGGATTTCTTTTTGTTAGACTCTAAACCTCCACAAATAATCTATTAAAAGAAGCATTAGACTTAAATAGATCTTATATCTTCATTATCAAAATGTTTAATTATTTATATATTAAATGTATAATTCTCTAATAATACTATAATAAATATATAATTTAATAGAAGAATTATACAATCGATTATAAAAATTATACATTTATTATATTTTAATTTAGAAATCTAATGATAAAGATATAACATATAATTTTTTAGATTAGACTTAAGTGTAATTTTTTATATATTTATTATTAAATTTTTTAATTAAAATATAATAAGTATATAATTCTTTAATAATACTATAACAAATATATAATTTAATTGAGAAACTATATATTTGTCATGATATTATTAAAGAATTATATGCTTCTTATATTTTATTAAAAACTTAATAATAAAATATTTTATATAAATTTTTGCCCTTCGAAAGAAAGCTCAACGGCATTTATAAAAATTTTAAAAATATCAGGTCTAATAATAAGAAGAAAACATCTATAATTTTGTTGAAAAAGTTGCTAGAAGTATCCATTATTTGAGATCAAAACACGTCATCATTCTTGATGCTGTAATAACGCTACTACATTTGTTTTGTTCACATATTTCAAAATTATGTGTTATGAATTTTATTATTAAGAGAACATTAAAAAAAAATCTGATTTCAATAAAAATTAGATCTTCTTAATTTATTCTTCTATTAATTTCTCACCAATTTAAAGAGAAATAGAGAGAATAGGTGAAACCTTGTAAGTAAGCTTTATATCATCTGGCTCTCTTTCGTTTTCTATTTCTCTTTCTAAATTAATAAAAAATTGGTAAAAAGATGAATTTGAGAGTATCCCGATTAATCTCAATGAGATACATAAACACTACAATGGAAATGAAAAAAATACTTTCAATTGTCTGTAAGACAAAACAAAATATTAACAAACATTTAGCTTTGTCAAGGATGGCAACTGAAAAGAATAATAGAAAGATAAATTAAGTAGATTTGTAAAGAAAATAAATTGATGCCTAGAGATTCTTCAGTTCTATCTTACAAAGATAAAACTAGGAATAGTTATTCACATGACAACAAGACATTTATTTAATAACTTATTTGGATGCTATCAGCTTTTTATCTTACGCCTTGTTCGGTATCTAAATGAAAAAAATTTGGTATAGTGTTTATTATATTAAGAAGAATGTATTTGGATAATTAGATTTGTAATCAATTAAACATATGGAGCAATGAAAGCAAACAAAGCACTTGTATTATCTTTCTGTGTATTGATGAGATTGGTTTGTTATTGTTTTCCTCCTTGTGAGTTTCATTGGTACTGTCTTCCGTAGTTGTAATCATAGCAAGCTTAGCTCGTTTTCCTTTTCGTCTGTTCCAAGAATTCCCTTGTTGTCTATATTGCACTTCAATCTTCATTGAAAGATCGGCAACATGTATAAACAAATTTTTTTTTAATAGTCAAGGCGTCGTAGTTTACGTTGTATTGTAACTAATCACCTATTATTTTGCAGGATGACCACTTTATATATTCATCTCCTTACGATGAACATCACAATGAGTTCATGACTTCAGTAATCGATAAAAGATAAAATGATTCAGTTGAAATTGCTCTAAACACGTAGTTTTTCAAGTTAGCTATACATAAATCTTTAAATCTAGAAAGAACCCTTTTCCCTTTTGGTTACATAGAAATTTGCTGATAACCTCAGCTTGTCTACCACAATTTTTGGGGTGCTATTTTGTATGGGGATTCTTTCTTACTATGATGCGGGACCATGTTATAATCTACCTTCTCGTTGCTTCTTTCTCCATTCCCATGGCTCCTCAGGGTTTGGAGCAGCCCATAGTCCAACTCGCTTTGCTCTAGCTTCTTTTTCCCACTGTAATAACACGCAACATCTAGTAAGAGGAAACGCGGCACAACTCCCAGAGAAGATTCAAGAAATTGACAATGAAGGAGCTCATAAACCACAATTTTTACTTACTGTTTCTAATTCCACTCTCTTGTCATAGGCGGCGTAATGCCATGCAAGTCCCTTCTTTAGCATCAATTCCTAATCAACCAACCAAAAAGGACAAGAAAACTTAGATAAAGTTAAGTTCGACAGAGCTCAAGCAAGCTTAAATTGTGAGCAAACTAATACCTGTACAAATAGGCCATTGCAATAAATATCACCCACGGTCCGTTCGTAACGATCTTCTCCATAGACAAGGATCCTCAAAGACTTACCTTGAACAATCTTGGTCAGTTCATTTTTAGCTTCTTTCCCATATGGCATTTCACTCTCTGGCGCATCTATTCCCCTGTTTTTTCTTGGAATATACATTAATGGCTGCCACAACAACTTTGAGTCTTCTAATAAATTTATATTCGAGAGTTACCTTAGCCGAATTCTATGCTTCCGAGCAAGGACTTCCTCGTTCTGAAGATTAATCACCCTGAACAAGAAAACATTTTCAAAGCCCATTTCTGGCGTTAAACTCTGACAATTAGCATTAACAACTACATCACCAACCGATATCCCGAATCGATAATCTCCTGGTGAAGAGCATCAGCCTCTGCATAGTTCCTCCGAGCGCGAGCTTCTGATCTTTGAACAGCTGCTGCATGGACATGGCCAGGGACAAAAGATGACTCTCTGGGGTCTGATGTGCTGACATAAACTGTTACAGTATCACCATCTGCCACTGCTTTTGCATCAACCTAATCGCATTGACATAATCAACTAATTCAAGTATTCACCTACCCGCTCTTTAACATTATTTTACATATGCTTCTATGGACTTAAAACAGAAATGTTGTTCCTACCGGCAAGGTGTGCAGTTCAAACTTTACTCCTTCAGGCAAGGATGTAGGGGGTTTAACAGTTGCTTCAACAAGGGTGTGTGGTTGAGGAAGACCATAGAAAGCCAACAATCCCTATAGAATTAAGCAAGGATTTTAGTATCTGCTCCTGGATTATGATGCAAAAGTTGGAAGAAATTTCAGTACCTCAACGTCGGCCTTTTGATGTCTTTTCAGGGTCTGAATGACGAGCCTAGCTGCTTCTTCAGGGGTTTTGGGAGGGGGTTTTGATTCTTTCCATGCATCTACTAGTTTTCTATACCTGCACATTTTGTTGAAAACATTCTAGAAATCAGAGAGGGCATGAAGTTCTTTCTTTAGAATTGAAACAGAGGATGTGTTCATTACCAGTTAGCCTGAGCCTTCTTCGATGATACAACATGCTTGCTTAGTCCTTCGGGGACCTTAACACGTCAAAGGAAAAATAACCAGTTGTGAGGGTTGAAGTTAAATTTTGAAGGGGCTCGCCGAACGTTTTCTGTAACCTCAAAACGTGAAACTTGCTAACTTCTATGCAAAAATCAAAACTACATCAAAATTAAAGGTTGACATTATACCAGAAAGTTAATGGAATTCACCAATTATAATTAAATGTTGGATTTATCACTATAAACCACATCAAAGAAAATATAACGTCCTCTATAAACAGAACATTGAGAAGTAGGTAAAGAAGGAATTTGGATTCTCTCCACCAAATCTTCCCTCTTATACCTTTTCACCAAAATCTAATTGTTAAAATTGTGTCTTTTAAAATTTTTATCATTGATGATTAGTTGTTGATAAATCTAAGAGTTCCAATTTTGATGGAGAGTCAGAAGATGGGAGATTTGGTGAAAAGAATCCAAATCCGTAAAGAACAAAAACATCTTCCTTGCCTACTGAAGTAGCTACGTTATGAGCAACATTGTCACAATTTATACTCTTTTCTTAGCCTCCTAGTAGCTCATTCTTCCAAGTTTATCAAAACGGAGATTTAAATACCGAATTCGGTGTATCATAGGATTATAGACAAATTATTGTACATAGAAATCAAGGTAATTTTTTGTTTAAGAAAAAATTTATGTATATTTTAAAAATAAGAAAGAGAATATGTAATTTTAGCAAACTTAAAAAGAAGTATATATAATTCACTCTAAAAATTAATAATTTTAAAAAATTATACTAGTTCATGAACCAAGTATAGCCTTATAATTTTACGAAATTAATTTGGACACGAACAATTTTCGCTTTGCCAAGCTTTTCCTAATTACTTTTCGGCATTTCACAACTTCCTTTTTCTTTTTTTAAGAACTAGATTTAAGATCTTTAAAATTTTGGGGGGCAAGGAAGCTGCAGCAATGGTAGACTAGACTTGAAAGATAATTCAAGAACGCCCATAGATGTGCCCTAAATATCTGGAAAACACAGTTAATATACCGAAATAGAGAAAGAGGTAATTAAGTAAGATACCTGGGAGGTGATCTCAAAGTGGAAGAGATCTTGGGCAAGTGCGGATACACCTACGGTGGCCGATGAAACTCCGTGAGGACCAAGTGAATCGGAGTCACCAGCTACGGTGGGCTTACAGCAATGGCTGTACAGGAATCTCAGAGCGTTTCCCATGGCACTATTTCGATTTCAACAAAAAGCAACCCACGAATCAAGCAGGAGGACAAGACAACTTGTCATACTCTACCAGTGCCTTTGCTTTTGGTCTTGCCAATAGAAAAACAAAACGACAGGTGGCGCGTTTTG
Organism: Erythrophleum ivorense; assembly: GCA_026724425.1. Taxonomy (NCBI): domain Eukaryota; kingdom Viridiplantae; phylum Streptophyta; class Magnoliopsida; order Fabales; family Fabaceae; genus Erythrophleum; species Erythrophleum ivorense. Next base: position 980,805 of record JAIUCV010000268.1, read on the forward strand.
ATTTGTCGGAGCCGGATTTACTGTGGTGATTTAAGATTGGAGCAATTCTTACTTATACATTTATATACATAATAATTAAAATTTATTTTATACATAAATTTCAATTATATAATACATAAAATTCACTTATATAAATTAAATTCTAATCATTAAATATACATCATACACTTTAACAAATTTTTTGAAAATTGATCTATCGAAAGGTGAAATTTCTACGTCAACTATTTAACGTACGTTGTGTGGAACAAGGGAGCCCACGCTCCCTTCTCAGAGCGTGTGGGCAGTGAAAACTTAAAATATCTTTTTGCGAGTTTGGTTGTTTGGTTACGAGAATTTCGTACTCCGCTCCGGGATGCACAATTCTGGCCTGAGCTGCAAATAAATCTGTCTGTGAAACTTCCAAAATCACAGAACCACCTAACAAATGTTGAGTCATTTCACTCTTATATTTTTATTGGAAAAAGAGGATTACGATAATTTTTTTGTAAACATTCAGTCACTTCTACTAAGTTCAGTAAGTAAGCCACTAGACACATCAAGAAAGAAAATAAAATGTGTACGCCTATGCAAGAATGCTTCGAGCATTATTTGCAACTCTTGAACAACTTGGATCTTTGTGCTCTAGATACAGTTTATTTTTGTAACCAATTTTCAATTTTTGTTGATGCAATTTTTTTATTGCGTTTTAGGATGAAAATGTGCCAACAGGGAAAGCAGCTTCGAAGAAAAAAGGTGCTAGTGTTACACAGAAGCTTCAAGCCTTCAACGGTGTTTACTGTGGCACTATACATATCAGCTTCTTTTCACTTTAACCCCAAAAAAAACAAATTCCTTTCGCATTTGGGGTCACTTTATTCATAGGGAGCATATGCTTTTACTTTGATACATGCGCTAGTTTTCAGCCCCTGGAATCTGCACCACTCATTGTAATAATTCATGGAAAGCATTCCCCGTAATCATAGAAAGTGAAGTATTGGAGAGCGTGACAATCATGCACTTGACATACTTACCTATATTATTTTATTTTTATGATTTGTCACCGTTCATTCATTCATCTTCCATCTTTTTTTCAACTGTTGAGCCAAAACCCAGCACTGCCATCGTGCTTGCCAACCCTTTTCCACTGAGTGGAGACCACTCCCTTCAAAGTCAATAACAACCCATTCACAGAAAGTATACACTGAAAAAGCACCCTTAATTCCCTCAAGAATCCTATTCCTTGCCTCCCCCTATATATCGTTGTATTTCAGGTTACCCCAAAACATTAAAACCGTCCTCTGTATTCGCTTACTACTTACTCTTCTTAAGGCTTAAATCAGCCGTTAAATTTAGCACTGATTTCCCTCAGATATTGCTGCTCTTCTGCTTTCCCCTCGTGTATCATCTTTCACGATGACAAACGTAAGTGCTTATTACAACCCTTTTGCTATTTTTTCTTTTTTTTTTTGGGGGAGCAGTGATGGAATTGAAAGCTTCTTGTTGTGTCACAAGGTGGTGGAAGTGAAAGTTGGTTTGCACTGTGCCGAGTGTATTAAGAAGATCCTCAAAGCCGTCAAGAAGATCGAAGGTACTACTAATCTATCCTAGTTCCCCAGAATCTGAAATTGCTTCAGGCCCATTTTGTTCACACAATTCCAAATTCCTGGTTTTGGCAGATATTGAGACCTATAACGTGGATACGCAGCTGAACAAGGTCATTGTTACAGGAAACGTCACAACGGAACAAGTCATTGAAGTTCTTCAAAAGATTGGAAAGAACGCAACCGCCTGGGACCAAACTCAAATTGATTCCTGAACTCTCGGTTCTATTACAAGTGACTGGATTTATACAGTTTTTTTTTTTTTAAGGCAAAATAAATAATACATGCAGTGAAAAATTATGTAGTGGGCACTCGTCTTTTTTGGAAAGATCTATATGGACCAAGTTTTGGGATCTGGCTTCTCTGCAGTCCAGGGAGGGAAAATGACATCCAGTCAGGCACTTAAACAATTTTTATTTTATTTTTATTTTTTTTAAATTTTAAAAATATCACCATCCTCCTCTTATTTGTGAAGACTGGACCGCATCCCGTCACCGTACAAATGCAGAGAAGCCAGACGCCAAGTTTTGTAACCTTCACCTTCTTCAGCAGAGTATCACTTATGATAATTTTCAGTTTTGACAAACAAAAAACGAACCTTTTGCCCTAAAATTCAAGACGGGGATTGGGGGTCATTAGATGACATCACAGATTTAGAGTGATAGATCAGATGGGCAGGATCAAGCTTCCCATTTTATTTAATGCTAAATTCAGTAAATACAACAAGTGGGGAAAAAAAAACGAAGAAGCGACAAGAGGGTGAAACAGAGGTCAAAAGAAGAGTGTCTCTGTACAGATGAGATTGAGAACAAAGCGATCCGAGACAGAAGAGTCTACCTCGGCTGCTGAATCGTCCTCGGACTTACCGTCGCCTTCACAATCTTCGGAGCCTTCTGCGCATACCTTGGTAGTTCTGCCCAACCTGAACCTCTTCGCCATTTCAACGCTCCTATTGTCACCAATTCCCTCTGATACTTTCCTCCTTTTCCTTCTTCCACGTTTTCTGCAGCGAATTTTTTTAAAAAGAAAAAATGAATGAAAAAAGAGTTAGAAGTTAAGTATAACGTGGAGGAGAACTAACGTGGGTGTAGTTGAAAGAATGCATCTTGGTCGGGATCGTCAAAGGTTTGGGGATCTTGAAAGCGCTCGCGTAGCCAGTAGTCACAGAACCAAGGGGAAGAATGGACGAGGTGCCACCATTGATCGGAGAAATCCTCGACGGTACGAAAGGACATTGGCACGAACAAGGGAGCGTTCGGATTGAGAGTGGAGGATGATCTCGTGGGAGGTGAAGATATGACTTCCATGGGTGCTTGGGTTTTGGGAAGAGGACATGAATGCTTATCCGGAGAGGAAAGCGGTAATTTATTTAAGGGACGGCGGCAACGAAAGGGACACAGGCCTCTGTGTTATTACGCAAACGACACCGTCAGGGCGAGAGCCAAACTTGGTCTGGAAGCCCACTGTATTTGGTTTTAGGTTTAGCCAGTGGGCGTAGACTCAGTTCTAATCTTTAGGTTGATTTGAATTCTATTCACTTTTCCAAGTGCTGTTTAATAGGCAAAATTATTAGAATAAAAATACAAATATATAATTTGAAAAATTAAGAATGACTCATATATATACATATAATAAATATTATTAAATAATAATTATAATAACATAATACACATTTTACAATTAAAATAATTTTTTTTCATAAATTATATCAAATAAGTGATAAAAAATTTTATATATTTCCTAAATTCATTAGTAAAGTAAAATTTATAATATTTATCTTTTTTTTTTATAATACTGTCATATGAGAGTTGAAATTCAAATTCAAATTATTACTATATTTAAGATTTTATTCTTACCTACTCTAAATCAAAAAATACATTTGAGTTATGATCTTTTTCATGTGGATTAGGACTTGTTTAGTATATCAAAAGTTAGAATGTAAATAAAAATAAATAATAATAAAGTGATATTATAGGTAAAAAATATTTATAATATCCTTATTTTTAATAATTAAATTAATTATTATTTAAAAATATTAAATAATAATTATAAAAATTAAATTAAATTTTTTTAAAACTTTCCTTTGTCCTTTCCTTTTCTTACCTCTTCCACGGATACCAAACGAGTCTGTGTCACAGGTAAAATTGTAATTTTTCCTCATTTTCCATCCCCTTTGTGTAATCTAGCATTGGCTTAATTAACCAAGCTGAGTGAACTTAGTGTGCCACGTGCTTTGTTTGCAATTATTGATCTTGATCCTCATCCGTGCTGACAAGGTTATCCATCATCCTCACTTCGGTCTCGTCCTCCATGCGCTCGCTGACTCCCTCGGACAAACTACATACTTACATTTCTGAGAAAAATAAGAATAATTTCATAGCTCAATGAAATAAATTACTTATGATACTCCTTTGCATTAAAAATATCGTCTAACATCATATTTGATAGATATTTTAATACAGTTTCGGTTAATAGTATTAATTTTTTATATAATATACCTATATTATAATAAAATTATTTAGTTCACTTTATTTTGCATTAAAAATATAATTAAAGTCTCGTTAAAACTCAACATTAATTAATTTATTTTTATTGTGATATTAAAAATAAAATTATAATTTTATATGTTACATAAAGTTAAATTTTTTTTTATAGAAAATAAATTAAAAAAATGTAATATGCATCAAATTAGTACTAAACCCGTGCGTCGCACCGATATAATTTTAAACAGTGAGAAAAAATAATAATTAATAATACAAAATGAAGTCAGGATGATTTTCAGATTCAGTGCTGCCATCCTTTTATCAGCTACCACCAGAAAATCTAATTTTGAAATTGCCTTGGGCCCTTTAATAAGATGCTTAACAATGTAGCTTTTGAATAGTATTTCTAATAACATTTATGTAACCAGTATACAACGTATTGCCATTGTCAAAGGACCCCTTCCCGAATATGTAGACATAGACAATTATTTCTAAATCTATTGCTAAAATCCTTCCCCAACAAGCTCATATACCCAGCCTGTTCGGCGCAGAATTAAAAAATAAATGGAGAACTTAGATTCCATAGCTCAAAGCTATGCATCTATAAAAAGCCGCAAGATTAATCATCATCAATAGGCAAAGGCTAGCTCACTTGATATCATGGAATGCTGGCAAGACAGCAATAAGAGGGTCTCCATAACCAACTGCCTCTGTAAATTATAAACAGCCAAAAACAACAAGCAATATATCACGTATGTATGGTCCAAACTCATTCATCAAATTGTAGTAGTAGAACAATAAGCAATAAATATTGCAACTTGACAGAATAGGAAAAAGGAAATATATATATATATATATATATATATATATCAAAAGCCTTGCTACATAGACAGAGTGACAGAAATCTAACAAGATCTTTGAGGGTTTAAAATTACGTTTCTATTTATTTAGTAGTGATTAGATAGCTCATGATAACCGCTGAGCCAGTGACCATATATCATGAATTACAAAGAATCACACCAGTCTTCATGAATATCCTGTGATTTTTCATCATCTCAAGTTTAGAAAATCAAGGATGCACACAGCCAGCGGAAAGAGTTTAGGCATTTGGTAAGTCAGCATTTTCACACTGGCATGCAAGATACCCTAGTATCTTCCCTGTAGGGAAATTCAAGTTTCCCCAAATTTGGCATGAATATTTAAAAACTTTCAAACAAGAACGGAATATTCAATAAAGTGAATCTAAGATTCCCACATATCCTATCATTTCATGTTTTAATATGATTTCATCATGCCAAACATCTGAGACAATGTAATATCTTGCATACCAATGGATAATGGCAGATTACCCATGTCCCTAAGATGGGAAGAATTACTGTTACAGTGTTACTAAATAAAGAAACTATAAGAATTCTTGTAAGTTTTTATATCGTTTTTGCAATAATTTTATTATAAGGTACGCTACTGCATTCTCTATTTCAAATAAGATTGAATAGCACTGAGAAGCTTCAAATTACTTGAGCCCGTATCAAACAAATGAAGACATTTAAATAATGGAAGGTCATAGAAATTATACCTCCATCCTCAAAGAGTAGCTTCAACACTTCTCCAGCCACATGAGACTGCAAAAATTCAAAAATAAAATCAGCCAGGGGAAGTAGATATATTAAAGGATCCACAATCAACAAGTGAGACAGATCACCTTGACAGGAAGTTCAGTGCCAAATTGATCCAAATACCCTATGACTTGTCCTTCTTTTATTACATCACCCTGTAGATTTGAAAATCGAACATAGACATTTCAGTTTATGCCGAAATCCAAGAACCAACTTAGGAAGTGAATGTGTTGAGAATAATGTGCAGAAAGTTCAATCAAAGGGAGATCCTCAGACAACTTGACACAGCATGCGTCAAATAGAACGATTATGACAGTAAAAAATATATAGGTCAACATTACCAAAGATGAAGCATTCAGTTTATCTCTGTCACGGATCACAGATAAGTTTGCTAAAGAAAATAAAAGAAAAGAGCCTATTTGTAAAATACTAAAATTTACGGATATTTATTATATAAGCTTAGAACTATTAGCTTCAATTACTAATAACAGAACTAACTCCACTGAAAAATGATATGCAACAGCTGAAGAAATTGACAATCATTTCTGCGCTCATAACAAACTGATGACTTGGAAAATAGAAACACAATGGTGGAGGATGCAAAAAGACGAGCAAGTCACATGTACCTGTTTACAGATAGGAGGTTGCTTCTTCCCTTTCACTGTTCTACCTCTTCGGAATGAGCCAACCTAAGAGAAGGGGAGTGGAAGGGGGTACAAAAAAATTTTGAAAACTATACATGGTCCCAGTCAAAGAAATTGTAAATTAGTGAAAGTAGAGCCCACTATAATTATTAGTAATAGGTGACATACCGTAGGAGATGATACTAGGACATAAGTATTGTTGCCAGAAGCCTCCAGTGCTGCCAACTTTGATGACTTCTCTAAGGAAACATTTACAAATGGACTGGTTTTCTCTGAAGATGATTTTGGTGGTGGTGATGGCGGTGAAGCAGGTGCTGATTCAACCATGGGTTTAGTTGGGATAGGTGGTGGTGTAACTGGTGAAATGTTTGATATAGAAGTTGTTGTTGCTCCAATGTTTCGCTTAAGGTTCATTTCAAACTCTCCAACCTATCAAATTTGTAGTAAAATAAGGTCATTCACAAGATTATAAATACACATGCTTTTTTAGTGACCCAGGCACAAATAAAATGTGTAGTTAGTTCAAAGGTATCAGGTTATGTAACATCAAACGTTATCCAATACTTTAGTTTATGCTCAACATGCAGTCACGTTACAAAATGGAAAGATTATATAAATATGACAAATTCAGATAGGACATGAATCTCAAGAGCAACATTCTCATATTGATCAGTTGCTACCACGAATTTTGAGTAAACTTGTTGCTTTGACTTGAGTTTTAACGCATGCAAATGCAACATATAAGAGGGCTATAGACGTTCAGCTATCTAGTTTTAGAAGATAATCATTAAATTCTATATTTTAAATAGAAACTCCTAAATGTTCTAATAGCAAAGAATGAAAGACACCCACACATGCACAGAAAAAGGAAAACAATATACCATCTCTATAGCCTGTGCATCCTCATGCTTGTAAGCATACACTGTAGTTTGATGCCATCCTTCTGATTATATTTCAAGTGCAATAAACTACTGTAACTTTTACAAAAGCAATGAACAAGAGAATAGAAGCTCACCTTTACTTTCAGCTCAGCGATATCAGTCTCATCACAAACCTCTAATACCAAAGCCTGATCATAAGAAAAACAGACATAATCCAAGTTAGGAAAATAAATATCAAATATGGTGATTGATGGCGAATAATATCATTGTCAAACTGAAGACCTTCAAGAAATTCAAAAGAGATTCCAAGGTAATATAACTTTGTTGGATGGGAGGATGAAAACAGAAGGAGAATCAATATGGACCAAGCATGTTTAGAAGTCCCGAAGATTAGTATTTTATAAGATTCACATTGGAACATGACTGCTAATAAATACTATTCTACGGTCTTAGAAAAAGTTACCCATCACAAGTAAAAAAAATACATTGTTTTCATTTCTTCTTGATGGCAAACACACTATTTTTAATCATGGGGATACTGTGTTGTTAATCCACCAAGTTATATCCTTTGTCAACGATACTTAACATATATGAATATGAAGTTGCAGGTTAAAAAAAGAAAAAAAAAAGGCACTATAGACCTCAAATCCATTAGGAAAAGTAGCAGTTTGCAAAGGCTTTTTCTCCAATGAGGCTTGTGGAGAGCTACCCAAAGAAGCTGTAACATCATAATGAAATTATCAGGTCTTTGAAAATAAGAGAAGAAACGACACAAAATTGACAAAGCCATTATAGGTCAACTTCTTTACTTTATAACATGGCCATACCAGTGTTAGAAGTTTGAATTTTCAAGTTTGATAAGAATTGTAAAAAGTATAGGCGGAATATTATTTGGATCTATACATACAAATATCAATTTGTTGATCAAACCTTCTAAAACAAATCTAAATCTTATGAATAAATTCAACTGTTGAAGGTAAAAACTCAAATAACAATTTTCATAAGAACAAAGAATAGGACTTGCCTCATTCATTTGACAACCACAAGGAAGAAAAAAATAAATACACAATTCTTCACAAAATAAAAACAAATTACCATCAGACTTGGTTGTTTTGATAGGTTCAGCTGTTTTTGCACATGACACTGGTGTTCGCTTCCACTTGAATTGAGAACTAAGGTGCTTCTCACCATTTGCCAACTGTTGGAAGTAAAGTCTATTTTGAGAGTTCCATATGGCATTATGCATGGGAACTACACATGGCTTCTCAAGTGAGGATCGCATGTGTAACATGGTGTTTATGGGATCTGAAATCCAAAAGTAGTAAGACTCTGATCTCAATGGTTTGCACAATGATCATTTTAAGTAGAAGGCATCTGACATATACATTTGTTGAAAACAAAACATGAATGCATGAGAGCATACATGTTTGTGTCTAATGTTTAAGACAGGTAAACTGATAAACACCTAAAAATGATACTACTGTAACTCAGATTAAATCTATAAATTAGACATTCCATCTAAATTGCAGTTTTCCTGTAGCAAGAAGTAATTTAAGCCCTAGATGTGTGCATTGAAGGAGAGACTAGTCAAACTACACGTATGTGCTGTTAATGTAGCATACCGACTCAAAACCCTCAAAATCATGTAAACGACATTAATATCAGGAACTAGAGTGTCTCATAAACACGATTATTATGTAGAGGTAGAAGAAGCATCAATATTTTTCAAATTGCAAAGGTGACTCTAGGCACCACAATCTTATGTAGTCTAGTCAATTGTTAGATGATTAGACAACTGGCCAGATGACAAGCTATAGTGGAAAAATGAGTAGCAAATATCACTTTGGAATAACATTGAAACATAAAAATATTCTGAAAATTTCCCCTTTTAGTCGACCAAAAAGAAGTTTAGAATGTTTGCAGCAATAAAAAGAAGGGAGGAAAAAAAATCCTGAAAGTCTGAGATATTTTTGACAAACATTTTCCAAGCAAATAATATATAGTGTGCAGAATATTACACAACAATTAAGAACAACCAGAGTAAAATAGAAGCAAGGGTTCTAGTCTTGTTGGTTGTTGCCTTATGACCCACCAGAATGTCAGTCAATCAACTCCTCAGAGGTGAGTTGAGAGCATCCTTCAGTTACTTGAAACACCAAGTCCAGGGAATTGCCTTTATGAAAAATACAATGCTTGAGTTTCTGGTAGATGGTATTTTACCTTATCTCCCCCCCCCCCCCCCCCAAAAAAAAAACTAAAATCCACCATCCCCCTCTCTTCAGAGGTGCTCTTCACCCCTGATTTCAAATATTACAGCAAGAATAGGTACTTAGAAATGAAAATTTTCAAATATTAGCTGTCCAATAAATTTATATATTTCTGGCTAATATGCCTTGATCATATCACTCATGGGAGGAGAAAACAGCAGAACCAGAATCTTTATCCTATGTTCAACATCAAGTTAAAAGTGACAACAATTGACGAGGTTAAGAAATATTACTTGATGCGGAAGGGCACAAAGGTAGCCACGAATAGTTTCTACCATTATCACAGAGCTAAACCTGCAAGCTTCTCTTAGAATAGAATTTCCAAACTTGAAAATCACAGCTAATTAGAAGTGGGAGGTAATCAAACTGCCTCGATCGAGCATTTAGTTGAATAGCACATAGTGACATAAATCCAATCCGGAGAAACAAGCTGCTTACCAAATACAAAATCAGCACGTCTTAAAACTAAAGGATGGCAACAAAACTTTTCAAAGCTATATGCCGCTTTCGATTATCTTTATTTATCCTCACATTACGCGATTTCAGTTTCCTTATCACAGGTTAAACAAGAAGAGCAACACACCAAGCTCAAAGCATCCTATCAGAAATTGCGGAAAAATCGAACAGCAGAACTTGCATTTAGCCTAACTCATTCATGCATACACAAAACAGAGAGAAAGAGAGAGAAATACAGTGAAGGGATCGGATAGCGGCGGTGGACTCCATGGAAGCGATAAGGAATCGAAATGCAGAGATTGGGATTTTTTTTTTTTTGGTGGGGGGGTGCGTGGAAGAGAGAAATGGGGCGAGCAACTTACGCTTTGGTTTTAAAGCAGATTAAGAATGGGATTCCTAATATTCTTTGCCTTTTCTTCGAAATGTCCGCCTTTCCCTTCAGTTTCTCCGCCCTCTTTAGGAGACTGTTCTTGCTAACATGCGCCGGGGTTGTAATTTCGTAACTCAACCTCTCTTCATGGTTTTTGTTCCCCACGCGATGTTCTAGGATTTGGATCCTTACATTTGATACTTTTGCAATTGGGATTTGGACCTCTTCATTTCTCTTTTTCTTTTTTAATTTAAATTAAATGTAATATGTGTGTGTGTGTATATATATATATATATAGGATCCAAATCCAATGTTGGCGGGTTTCTAAAAGGCGTACAGCCATATGGAATAATCTGAATGCTCCAGCAATCTAGCTTTTGTTGTCTAAAATAGCTTATTTTGAAGTCAAATCTTTTACTGTTGACTCCATATGACATGGTTAAAAAGTGACCAAAAAACTGTGTTAAAAAAAAAACGAATCTCATATATATTTTTATATATTGAATAAATTTTTTAAAAAAAATACCTAAATTATACATCTTTTTTTGTTTTAAAAAATTTCATTCCCTCTCTATAAAATAAAAAGATGAATTATATTGACTTTTTTTATTAAAAAAATTTATAATTATATCTATTTTACATAAAATACCCTTATATATATATATATATAACATAACAAATATTTAATATATATTTAACTAGTATAAAAATAGTCTAAATTTGCATTAAATTAAATTTATAGTTTTCAATTCAAAATAAAATTGCATTAAAATAAAAGTTTTTAAAAATATACTTTTAATATGTTATATTTTTAATAAAAAAATTAATAATATTTTTAAAGGTATTTTACTTTTAAGAAAACTTGTATATATCTTTGTAATAGGAAAAAAATTATATAATTTAAATATAAAAATTGAAAAGGCCTTGTTTTGCGTCCATCGACACCTAATCAGACCAGGATTGTAAGTAGTGATAGTAATAATAATTTTATTTGTGTCTTCTGATTCAAAAGTTAAAACGCTTTTTTCCCTTCCATAAAAAGATTTAAAACGGTTTTGATAGCGCCCATGGTTGAAAAGATATTTAAATTGCAGTAAAATTTACAAACATTCTAAGTATTTCAGAGATTTAATTATTAATCAGCACCAGTAAGATTTTTCTTTATTGTTAGATTTCAAACCTGTAATCTCTATTTATCACCTCCCCATATCCTATATACAACTTGTATTGAGCATATAGTATAGTTAATAAGACTTAAAAAAGGCCTACTCTACACATATAATAAGAATATAAGAAGAGGAATTGTAATGTAAAAACTGTTATCTTCATAAGTTTGTTGTATTAATTTATATGGTGTTTCTTGCATGCGAATCCAGAATCCTTCACCGTCCCTATCTCTCCCATCGTTTTACGTTATCAGTCCTAGTCTATAGTAACTGTGGCGAAACTTAGAAAAGAAATGAGGACAGGAAAGCAAGAATGATATAATTTAATCATCCAAATTAACTTTAAAATACAATACATCAAATAAATAAAGCTCCATAATTAGCAAATACAAGACCAAGAAAAATACATTTGTATGATACAATTAAGCAAACCAGAAGTCAACGGAGCAAGATTTTAAAGCTAAGCAACATTGAGATGGACCATTTCTCGAAACTCCAGCCTCCTGGTTTCGCTGTAGAAAGTCTTGTATTTGTTAGGCCAATAGGTTAACCATATCCAACCCCTTATCTCCCACTCCATTGTTTTCCCCATGGCACCTTTGTCCACTTTCCACGACACACTTGCTCCATACTCATCACCTGCAAATATAACCCCTCCTTGTCGTGTGAAAGGACGGTAGGCACTAGAGTAACGGTCTCTGAACCATGACTTAGGGTTAATCAACTCAATCTTGGAAGGCTTGGAGGAGAAGACTTCCTTGCCATCCATGCTATCGTGAAGGAACCAATTCAAATTTGCACTGTAGCCGTCCACAGATTGCTCGAATTTCCAGGGCTTCAGGCTGACGGTTGTGGATTCCCCAGCTGATACCTTGAGTCCCAAGTAGGGATTAGGAGGCTCAAAGGAGGCTTCTATGCTCTTCTCTATATCAACCTCTCTTCGTGGGTTCTCTGAGGATTTGGCAACTGATAGGCTCAACACCTGGTTTTGCAGAGTGGGTGTGAGCTGCACAGATATTCTTGAAGGAAAATGTTTCTCGGCTACTCCAGCTCCTCTTTCTCTCATCAGGGTGTCGTTCACCAGTTTGACGACATCGCACCTGCCAGCAAAGTGTGTCAAGTGATGATAATTGGAATTTGCCAAGGACCCAAAATAAATTCTTATGAATACACTTGTCTCATCAGTCTTTCAAATTAGAGCCAACTTAAAATATATATCTCTTGAATTTGATCTTTTACTTATCTATTCCCTTTTTTTTTAATTACTTCTCTTTCTACGTCTAAACATTTTATGTGATTTTAAAAAAGCAAAATTTAAATAAGATTTTTAAATTTATCACCTAATTTTTTAATAAAAATATAACAAGCAAATATATATATATATATGTATATTATTCAACGTTACATGATTGAATTAATCTAGAAATAATTCTTATATAATATATTTTTATTAAAAATCTGATAATAACTACTTAAAAAAATTCCATAACTATCTAAAAAATTTTGTCTAATCCGATCCTTGAAAAATCTCTTCAAGTCATAAATATTTTATGTAACTAAAAAGGTATTGAGAAGAGTTTGTCCCAACTTGGTTCAAATTTCGCTTCATAAGAATCTAAAGAAGATCAACGCTGCAGCCTCTTCCATCAAATGTCAAAAAGGAGGGACGCAGCCAAAGAAAAATTGTAGAAAAGGGAGGGAAGGGGAGGGGGAATGTATACTTAATTCAAGTACTAATGATTATTAAAAATATAATTATAAATATCTATCAAAATTAATATAATAATAATTTTTATTAATTTAAAAAAGAGACACAATAATAAAAAATTTAAAGAAATATAATAATATTAAAATAAATATAATTACCTTAATAAAAATGTGTATATTAGAAATGATACAATATTATTAATCATTAGGATTATAATATTTGATTTTTAATAGAATAGAATTCATTTATAATATCTTTTTTATAGTAAAATCTTTTACGATCTTCTTCTTAATATAAACAACTAAATTATTGCAAAAAAGTTATTTTCCATTTTATTATAAAGTCATATTTTACCATAAGTAAAGAATATAATAAAAAAAACTTAAAAAAATTTATGAAAGAGTGAGAATTTGAGAGTGAAGAACACATTATTAATCATTATTGAATAATAGAGATAAGAAGCTCTAGTAGAAATTTTAATATATTTTATTTTATTTGTTTTATAAAAGTTATTTTTATGATCATAATAAAAAGCAACTATATCTTTAAAAATATATGTTTAAGATTTTAAAACATTAAAGGGGGTAGATAAAAAATTTTAGGCTGATATATTTAAAATTTTTTCAAAAAAATAATATTATATATATATACACATAATATATATATATATATATATATATAAACATTTTTAGGAGGGCAATTGCCTCCAAACTGCCAAACGTAAGTCCTTTCCTAAATATAAGATGAACCCCAGAAAACAACATTAAAAACAAAACAAGGGAAGGAAAACTTTTTGCTTCCTAAAATTCTAACTCGGCCATGCGAAATGACGGACTTAGAAAACGTTGCATAAGATGCATGCTTTGGCCTTGTGGTATAAGCTTTCTTGATTGGAGCATATAATATTGATTACCTTATGTTGTCAATGTTGACCATGATTTCAACCCACTTCTCTTTGACTATAATTTTGTAATTGAACTGGAGAACACCTTCAAGTTGGTGATATTTGAGAGAGAATTGAAGTCTCTCATCAGCTGGATGGTTGTTTGAATTCTCGACGTCCATGCTTATGACTGGACAATACAACTGAAGTTTCCATAACCCAAATGTCGAAAAAGCATAGGAAAATAGAGCGGATGGTGTTCTGATCAATGAGCTGGGATGATGTGCTGCTTGCAGTTCCACAATCCAATTAGTAATTGCAAGGTTCAAAGAACGCATCCACTGTTCTTCCAAGTTAGAGCCCAACAATTTCATCAGCAACTTCGAAGCTTGTCTTGACTCACAATTTGTCAAATGTTTTTTGACAGTACTAAGACACCCAGAACGAAGATCTGAAGGAGCTTCGTATATGCAAACTAGGAACAAGAGAGTGAGAAATGCGAGATTGAAAATGACTGGAAATTTGGAAATAGAATCAATCTTGACAAATTTTATAAAGGGGCTGTACTTGTTGGAGCCATAACGAAGGACGTCTTCAATGAAATTAACAAGGAGATTGGAAATGGTCTCTTCGTCCGTTAGCTTCATGGTCTTAGAGCTAGGGCTGAACGGTTTTGAAGTCCAGAGGGAAATAGGGATACTATAGTTGGCAATAATATTGGCGAAACAGAGTTTTGGGGATTGGGGATTTTTGGATATGGTGAGATTAAGAGATGGCTGGGGTGATTTGGCTGAAGAACATATGGAGATGGACATGGAGTCTGTTCTCCATTCTGAGATTGGTGGAAGGTTTTGAATCCAGCGAAAGACATCAGGAAAGCTGCAATAAGCCATGAAGCAACCAAAGTTGGATTTTTTCCCCCCTCACTTTCTCTAATAGGGGCAATCAATTAAGTTGGGCTTTACATATTATAGTGTCTCGATGCAAAGTAGAGATTCTCGTGGGGAAAGAAAAGTCAAAAGTTAAACATGATTAGAACGACGATTGGCCCCTGAAAGAAGCAAGATACTTCTACAAGAAAATAACTGGTTTCTGTCATTCCTTCACCTGCTGGAATTCTAAAAAACCATTGCTTGATTCCCACCTAATTATTATAATGAAAAGAAAATGAAATTAATTTAAACTGGAAGTATATATTCTCTGGCAAGTATATATCCTCGATAGATTTTGATCATGTGAAGAAAATACATAATAAGAAGGGAAACAAAATATATCCCAGCCATGTAGTAATTTTCATAAGAAAGGTAATCCATTAAGCATTGCTCCTTGTTTTAAAAGTTTGTAATGAGAATGTGTGCGGCCTCCGCGCGCATGTGTGTGTGTGTGTGTGTGTGTGAATTTGTAGTACATCTTTGTATGTGTGTTCATAACATAATATATTTCCTTTAAAAAAATAATACATATTGTTAGCATGGGACATAATACTTTCACTGGCTCTTTTTTTTTAATTATATAACTGAATAAGAATTTAAATATAAATTTTTTTTACTAATTACTCACTCTTCTAATTATTAATTAGATCATACTTGACTAGTAATAGTTCGATACTTTAAAGTGCTTAACCAAATAATAGATACATAGTTTTAGAAAATTTTGTCCAACAAGATGGAGTGAGTTAATGATATTCATAGAATGGAAATGATCTCTTTCTCTGATGAGTAATCCAAATTATAATGAATAAAAAGGGAACTTTTTAATTAAACTAGAAAAAAAGTAAGGATAAATCACATTCTTCTCATTTTAAAGATGTTTAAATTATATGATGTTTCTCTTTATTTTAAAAGTTTATATCTTTCTCTTGCAATAAAAGATGAGCTACAATTACACTTATTTTGATCAAAATATTCTTATATCTATTTTATATATAATATAACAAGTATTAAATATATATTTGTTTAATATAAAAATTATTGATTTTCTAAATTTAAAATAAATTATATTTATTGTTTTTGACACAAAATAAATGATATTGAAATAAAAATTTAAAAATATATTATTTAATAAGTTATATTCTTAATAAAATAAATTAATATTATTTTTAAAATATTTTTATTATATTTTAGTAGTTTGTGTATATTTTTATAATTAAAAAAGAGATGTATAATTTAATTGAGAAAAACCATGACCTGATTTAAAAAGGAATATATGGAGTAGATAAGCATCTGAGAGTTTGGAATATAATATAACCTAAAAATTAGCCATTCAACCCAAGAAGTGAAAAGAAGACGGATAAGATATTAAGATTGGATATAGACGAACCACGCAAGATTCTTGTGAACAATGGCCAACTTTAAATGATACCTTGACAAAACTAACCAATGCATCTGTATTCACACCTACTCTTTTTATTATATCAAAAGAGAATGGAAAGAACTCATGTCATACAGCTAACAAAGCAAGTAAGGAGGTTCAGATGCTTTCTTCTGCATATTACTCTCTCTCAAAAGCAATTAATTGCATGCTCATAGATAAAGGCTCCCCCTTGGGCTCTGCCTAATTCACCAAATCTGTAAGCTCAAGTTGTGAATATTTTGATACTCACAACGTATAAAAGCTAGAGATGGGGAAGGAAAGTCATGATCGACGATTCCTTATACAATTATTTAGTCACGGTGCCTAGGCTTCTAACAAGGTTGTAGGCCAGCCAATTGACACAAATTACGTTAGCTAGAAGAGATTGTGGGCCATTATCTTAGACTTTTGAGAGAAAGGGTAAATAAATGGGAATGGCGAATCTAGATTGGAGTCCTGGGCTACCTTACACGTTTTAAAGATGGGACGGGAGTAAGGATGGCAATTTCGCCAATCCCATCCTGATCTCATCTGTCTTGATTTGTTTTGGTTGAATAAATCAATTGTTAAGCGAGCATTAAGATCAATTCAGGATAAATCTTAATACAAATATTTAACGGAATCATGACATACTTGTCTTAATCTGTTATTCAATGCGAACCCATCTTGTAATATATATATATATATATATATATAATATTTATAACTCTTGAATTTTTTTTATGACTTCATCTGATGGTTTGTTTATTGATTATATTATATGTTTCTTAGTTATCTTTTATTACTTTGTATAATTCCTTTTTTGCTCTAAACTTGCGAGATTCGGGTATAGAAAAAAATAAAAAAGAGGTTATAAGTAAAAAAGTCCCGGATGGGTGACTAAAGCATCCTATTGTGAGAGAAGGCTCCTCTCTATGTAATGATTGCAGCACTATCAAGAAAGAAACATTTTTTCCTGTTAGGATTTTTCAAACTTTAGCCAGACAATTCCCTCTTCAGAAAGAAGCAAATGTTGTCTGCGATTTAACAAAAAAAAAAAAGATTAATGTCGCCTGGGATTTGCAGTTGCAATAATGAGAACATTTTTCGTTCATGTCAATGGGTTCAAAAAGATGAAGCTCAGTCTTTCTGGGACTGACTTGAAAATGTGTTCATAAACGAATTTGAATGTTTTACAATCATAAATTGATTATATATTGCAGTAAGAGAAAAATATATAAAATAAATAAATAAATCCCATATGTACACACATGCCCGGATGTTACTTCTTCTCTAATTACATTGTTGCATGACAAATCCAATTTTGTTCGGAAGCACATCCTTAACTTGTAAGCCTTCACTTCATGGGTCCAATCGCTCCTGGGTCCAAAATCCAAATGCGTCATCAGAGTCCTTCATCTGACAATTCTGTCGTCTCCTCCAAAATGGAATTTTGCGGCTCACTCTTCTTGACTTACGTGATGCACCTCACCACATGACAACTCTTCATTCTTTTATAATTAATTTACTATGATATTTTCATGAACACTAGTTTATGATGCGAAGTTATAATTACATGACCAGAACAAGAAGTTTGAAGGTCTAATGAGGAGGGTTTGTAAACTGGCAGTCTTCGTCGACATCTTTAGACATTTTCCATCAGATATTTTAAATTTAACTACAACCATGCTGCGGGCATCAATCAAGTTTTCTTGTATATAATTAGATTTCATAGGTGTTGTTGAACTGTTGAATACTTGTTGCATAATCGTCAAGTCATAAGACGGTAACATAATAATGCATCGCTTGGAGAGTTTAAATAATATTTCAAGTCTCAGTGCAATGAACCAATATCCGAAAGTTACAAATAGATCACTTCGCAATTACAATGACTGCATTTAACAACGAAGACTACTGAAGGATGAATCCAGGGACAAAAATTAAGGATTTATATAAAATGTTGAGTGTGAAAATAAAAATACAAAAATAAATAGAATGAATGAAAAGTAATTCTTATATTCTTACTTAATAAAATAAATAAATATTATTAAATAACAATAATAACAATTTAATAAACATTGCAAATTTTTTATTTTTTATTTTCTATTTTCGTTTGGTTAATAAACGGGTTAAGATAATCAAAATCCACTCCGTCGGAACCCCACCTGACCCCAAAAAGCTGGATGCATACCTCAAAATCCGAGGTCGGGAGGTCAGAGGTGTCAAATACTCAAATTCTATAGCCATGCAAACGTGTTGTGGACCAACGCCAAGTATAGCTTTAACATGATGACGATGATGACTCTTTCTAGATTTCAGAACCTCTATGATACGAGTTGCGACTACTTGTGATTTTCCCAATTGAGTTCTTCAATTCATGCTTTCTTTTTAGGGGGTGTTTTACCCTTCGCCGGCGGCAAGGCAGTGGCATGTTGGTCATTTCAGCAATGTTTGGAGCTGAGAAGCGGGACCTACAGAAAAAGAAATAGCCGTTGGGGACGGGCAATGATAGACCCATGGTCGAACCCCATGAACCCTCTTAACTCTGAAGTAATGAAACTAAATTAATAATGAATAATAGCCGTTAGAGTCTGCAAGAAGAAGAG
Organism: Erythrophleum ivorense; assembly: GCA_026724425.1. NCBI lineage: Eukaryota > Viridiplantae > Streptophyta > Magnoliopsida > Fabales > Fabaceae > Erythrophleum > Erythrophleum ivorense. The sequence goes on from JAIUCV010000268.1 coordinate 999,796, forward strand.
CCTGTGAACCTCTTATTGCTCCCACCTCCCACCACCTCTCATCTGACATTTTCTCTCAAGGTTTCCCGAATACAATATTCCCTCTCTCACGCTCTCAATGCGCGCGCCTACTCATCCAACCGTATGCACCCTCACGTGCAACTCACAAACTCCTCATCACTACAAATTTCTCCTCCCGCTCCTTCCTCTTACATTACAAACTCTTATTGACCCAACACACAAGACCAACCTACTTATCACTTTCCCTCCTTTTTCCTGTCTTCTGCATCGATTATTAGATTTTGCAACTTGGGATGAGGGGTTTAGCAGAGTGGCACCATATTTTGGATAAGAAGAAAGAAAGATGGAAGCTTTGGTCTAGAACACACAACCCTTGTCATTTTTGCCCGAGGATCCAATGCTTTTTGTGGTTTCTTGTGCTCCCCATTTTTGCAAAACCAATTTTGCGTGAAGGGGAGCGTTGGGATGGAGTGCTTGTCACAGAATCCAACTTCTTGGCACTTCAAGCATTCAAACAACAGCTGGTTGATCCCAAAGGCTTCTTACGAAGTTGGAATGACAGTGGCTATGGAGCTTGTTCTGGAGGTTGGGTTGGCATTAAATGTGCTCAGGGACAAGTCATTGTTATTCAGCTCCCATGGAAGGGATTGAAGGGGCATATCACAGAGAGAATTGGACAGCTTCAGGGGCTTCGAAAGCTTAGTATTCATGATAACCAAATTGGTGGTTCAATCCCTTCAACATTGGGACTTCTTCCCAACCTTAGAGGGGTTCAACTATTCAACAATAGGCTAACTGGGTCTATCCCTCCTTCATTAGGATCATGCCCTTTGCTTCAGTCTTTAGACCTCAGTAACAATCTACTCCAAGGGACAATCCCTGATAGCCTAGCAAATTCTACTAAGCTTTATTGGCTTGATCTGAGCTTCAATTCCTTCTCGGGTTCATTACCAGCTAGCCTCACTCGCTCACCTTCTCTTGTCTTCCTTTCTCTCCAACACAATAATCTCTCTGGCTCTGTTCCAAACTCTTGGGGTGGTACTCTCAAGAATGACTTCTTTCGCCTTCAAAGTTTGATCCTAGATCACAACTTCTTCTCTGGAAGTATTCCTGCTTCTTTGGGAAGCTTAAGTGAACTCGCAGAGATTTCCCTTGGTCATAACCAGTTTAATGGAGCTATACCAAGTGAAATAGGGAGACTTTCTAGGCTTAAAACACTAGATGTTTCCAATAATGCCTTGAATGGAAGCTTGCCTGCAACTCTCTCTAATTTATCCTCACTCTTTGTGTTGAGTGTAGAGAACAACCATCTTCACGACCAAATCCCTGAAGCTCTAGGGAAATTACACGATCTTTCTGTTCTAAGTTTAAGTAGAAACCAATTTACAGGTCACATTCCTCCAAGTTTTGGAAACATTTCGACGCTTACACAGCTTGATTTGTCGCTAAATAATCTAAGCGGAAAAATCCCAATTTCCTTTGACAATTTACGTAGTCTTAATTTCTTTAATGTTTCTTACAATAACCTCTCTGGTCCTGTCCCCAGTCTACTTTATCAAAAATTTAACTCGAGCTCATTTGTGGGAAATATTCAACTTTGTGGGTACAGCCCTTCAACCCCATGTCCTTCGCAAGCCCCACCTGAAGAAGTCCACGCTCCATCTCCTGAAGTATTAAAACACCATAATCATCGGAAACTAAGTACCAAAGACATAATCCTCATAGCAGCAGGAGTTCTCCTCATAGCCTTGGTAATACCCTGTTGCATCCTGTTCTTCTGCCTTATCAGGAAAAAAGCAGCACCAAGGGAAAAGAATGGCAGGACAACAGGAAGGGCGGCTGCTACCAGGACGGAAAAGAGAGTTCCTCCTATCGCCGGCGAAGAAGAAGCGGGCGGGAAGGCCGAAGGGAAACTAGTCCTCTTTGATTGGGCAATGGCTTTTACTGCTGATGATCTCTTGTGTGCAACAGCTGAGATAATGGGGAAGAGCACCTATGGAACTGTCTATAAGGCTACATTGGAGGATGGAAGTCAAGTTGCAGTAAAGAGATTGAGGGAGAAGATCACTAAAAGTCAGAGAGAATTTGAATCCGAAGTTGGTGTTCTTGGGAAAATTCGCCACCCAAATCTTTTGGCACTAAGGGCCTATTACTCGGGACCAAAAGGAGAAAAGCTTCTGGTTTTCGATTACATGCCTAAAGGAAGTCTAGCTGCTTTCATACATGGTAAGTCCAGATATTATCATCTTACAAAATTTGTATGATTCATGGTGGAACTGTGTTAATTTCAGTGTTTTCCATTTTTCTGCAGCACGTGGGCCTGAAAGTGAAACGGCCACTGATTGGCCAACAAGGATAAAAATAGCACAGGGCATGGCTCGTGGCTTGCTGTATCTTCATTCCCACGAGAACATAATACATGGGAACCTCACATCCAGCAATGTCCTGCTTGACGAAAAAAACAATGCTAAGATAGCAGATTATGGTCTTTCTCGGTTAATGACAAGTGCTGCTAGTTCGAACGTGATTGCTACTGCTGGAGCATTAGGGTACAGAGCACCTGAGCTCTCGAAGCTTAAGAAAGCCAGCACAAAAACTGACGTGTATAGCCTTGGTGTTATCTTGTTGGAACTCCTGACAGGGAAGTCACCTGCTGAGCCAATGAATGGAATGGATATACCTCAGTGGGTTGCTTCAATTGTGAAAGAGGAGCGGACAAATGAGGTTTTCGACGTAGAGTTGATGAGAGATATATCCACAATTGGGAATGAGTTGCTCAACACATTGAAGCTGGCTTTGAATTGTGTTGATCCTTCTCCATCAGCGCGGCCAGATATCCAGCGAGTCCTCCAGTTGCTACAAGAGATTAGACCAGAGACATAGCTCAGTTCTGGGGACCATGGAGCCATTCCTTCCACCAGTCATCAACTACGGTCTTTAACCCCAAAGTAGGACAATAATTTGAACCTTTTTTTTTTCTATACGTAGGAGGACTAGCCTAGCATTGATTCATTCTTATATTAGTATTGCCTGCTTTAATTGGTCGCCTCCGTAAATACCGCTCTATTCTAAAACTGAGGCTTAATTTCATAACTTGCGAAAGAAGTAACACTCCTCTTCTCCGTTTAATGGGGGAAGAAAATAGGTGAGACATAACATTTTCTTTCCAAAAAAAAAAGGAGAAAAAGGAGAGAGGGGAGGAGGGGGGGAATATAAGCCAATACGAATATTTGAACTACTATTTCGACCGCCAGATATCAGAGTATAAGAAATAAGAAGAAAAGGCGTTGCACTGGGTGTAGATCCAGGGTGGTCATTCGGAAATCTTGAATAATCACAGAGCGAAATTGAAGGTTAAAGACAAAAGATAAGCCTTTATATGCCAAAGTGCAAGAGACCTCTGGTTAGTTAAGTTTCTATGGAATGTACTGTAGAGGTATTTCTAACCTTCAACAGTTTACAACCAATGAAACAAAAATCTAGAAAGTAACATGAAAAGCCGAAAGCAAAAATTGTACAGCCAAGTGAATTTTAGCTGAAGTCTCTTGAGTATGAAGAAGTTTCTTCTGCAAGCTTCTCCCACACAGCTGCCATCTTCTCTGCATAACCCGCCTGTAAAATGCATGTAGAGTTGTCACTGTTCTGAACCACAATTCGCCATGTAAAATACAAACAGCTGCGCAACCTTCACACCTCCACTTTTACACCTTTCTCATCCCATGCAGTAGTATCTTAGAGAAAGCAACTTACATCATTCATTGTCTTTATAACTAGGGCCCATCCCGTGCACGGGTGATCAGAAATTTAAGAAACAAGAAAAGAAAAACTAAAAAGGATAAAAAAAAAAAAGTGAGTCTGCCAAAAAACTGAGTTTTATTTATATTAAATAAATCATTAGAAGGGTATATGCAAGGAAGTATGAAAAATGCTGGTATGCAACTACAATTTCTCAAATATAAAATCAGTAAAATGCATGTAGAGTTGTCACTGTTCTGAACCACAAATGGCCATGTAAAATACAAACAGCTGACTTTACTTTCACACCACCACATTTACACCATTTTTACGCCTTTCTCATCTCATGCAATAGCATCTTACAAAAAGTAACTTCCATCATTCATTGTTTTTATAACTAGGACCCACCTCATGCACAATGCATGCGGTACTGAGAAATTAAATAATAATAATAATAATAATAATAATAATAATAACTAACTAACTAAATAACTAAAATATTTAAAAAAAAAAAAAAAGGATCCCACGAACTGTGCAAAAAAACTGAGTTTTATTATATAAAATAGATAAATCAGTAAAAGGGTATATGCAAGGAGGTATGAAAATGATGGTATGCAACTACAATTTCTCAAGTATAAAATCTCATATAAAAATGAAGATAAACGTAGGCTTACCTGATTGATAACAAAACCCCGCAACATACTCATGAAGTCATTATGTCTCTCTTGGTCAATTCTTTCTAGCTCGCTCCTATTATTTTTCTGCAAACATTCCACAGTCAAACCTGATATTTTGACAAAATCTTCCCAGATAATAAATTCCCAATGACGGTTCTATAAATTTGAACTAATTTTCAAGGCAAACGATATAAATAACATCTGGACTTGAAAGTCCTTAAGCATGTAACACAGACATGATTCCTAGTTTTCAGCAAATAGCACAACCTTATCTTCAACATAAACAATAACCAAAGAGCTGGTGTAAAATATTAAAAAAATAAAATTAAGACAAATGGAATAATTCAGCAACAGCTTCATTCTTGGATGAAATGAAATTCCTAAATTTTGAGGTCCAAACTTATATCAGACAAAGCAAACATTTAAAACAGATCTCACAATTAGTATCTATATATCTTTATCTGATTCTGCCTCACATATACTGATATACCTATTTGGTCAATCAACTTAGGTCTTAAAGAAACCAAATTTACATTAATTTGAGCTTCAGAATGACAACAGATTTTGAAGTCAAGTTCAAATCTGTTACCAACTCTGTAATTGAACCACAATTGTGATGTTAAGAGAATTAAGCCCTTAATAAAACATTTGTAGGTAAATCAAACAACAGTGCTGACACTTGTCTATTCACACACTTGCATAATAGACAACAAGAGAATCATGAGAAAACATGATAATATGATCATTTTCATAATAATTTAATTTCACCTCTTTGTCAATTTTCCATAGGGGGTATAGGCAAGTTACAAGCAAAGGAAATATCAAAGTCAGTATTTGAGCAACAGTATCATCACTTCTTCTCCATAAACTAAACGTGAAAAGAAGGCATGGGAGCAAATTAAGTAAAAAGATCTTCAAAACTTGGTGCGTATAGAAAAGTCATTTCTGAATATGGATATATATTTATATTTATGGGAAAAAAGCTTAGGTTGCAAGAAAACAGATGAGTTACATATGCATAGAGAGAGAAAGGAGAAAAAAAAGTCAAAGAAGAAGAAGCCAGATGCTACCTTGATACACTCATACTCTCTATCTGCACATAATTTGGCATTTTCAGTGACTCTAATAGCTTCTTTCAATTCTTCTACTTTTCGCATCCTAGACTTATCTCCACCAAATATTTTGGATGAAGCAACTTCAAGCTTCTCAATCCGCGAATTTAAAGAAACTAGTTCTGATGAGAGTGTTTGAACTGTCAGTAAAGCATTTGATCGGTCGGAAAATGCATTATCGATGGCTAGCATAGTTCCAAGGTATTCATGTAACTTATCCTGCAACATAGACAAAATATTAATCATAAACAACAAAGCAGACTTCTGCTTCCAATTGACAGGTACAGATATGCATTAGAAGACTAACAGATACATCAATAAGATAGTTTCTCTAATTGACCATATACAAGCAGAAAATTTCTATCAAAAGTGAGTAGAACATGTCATACCAAATGTTTTATTGTTTGTGTGTTCAGTTCTCTATATAATCTGCTTGATTTAACGGCTGCCGTTGCCATATTTCTCATGTCAGCTGCTCGTACTCTCTGAGTCTCAAATATGGCTTCTTCTGTCTCAAACTTAGCAAGCTTTACAAAAGCCAATCCTAGTTCACCCATTGTTTCACCCATGTCTTGCTGTGACTTAACAACAGATTCAGCCTGAATTCGATGTGGACGATAGATATTAGCCATTAAATAAACCATAGCATTGGGAAGAAAAATACTAGATACTGTTCACTAATTATCCATTGAGCTCCACAAGCAGGTTGATTGGCAACATATATAAATAAGAATGGTTCTAATACGCATGCTCCAGAACATAAATGGTAATGAACCGTTTCAACAAATCCCGTAAGTGATTGTAAGATTCAAGGGAAATTTTTCAACCACCTATATCATATCAACAAACTAGCATAAACCAAAACTATATAATCATAAACCTGTAGAGAAACACTGCTCAGTTGCTGCTCAAACTCTGCCAACTTCTCCTTTCTCTCCAAAAACTCCTTGTCTTCTTCTATGACCAACGGCTTCGTTCCGCCCCAATCATTGGCAACTGACTGCTTCAGCTCCTTAAATATCCTCAACAAGTCCCTCCCACCCTTAGCAGGCTGCACCACTTCACTCGAATCCACTGCCCCCACTGGCTCACCCCCAAACAACTGCCTGGGCAGCTTCACCGCCCCATCAAGCATCCTCGACGCCACATCTGTACTTTTCACCAGTGGTAGCTTCCCTTTCACTTCCAGAAACACTCTAAGCTCCTCGCTCGTTCTAATCACCGGGTGCGCTGCCAGTTTCCGCAGGTACTTCTCCAATGCAAACCTCCTCTGCTCCACAAATTCCTGTTTCTGCATCACCTGGCTCTCCACTGAGTTCTTATCAGGCCGTATCGGAATGAAGTACCCCCGGTACGACTCCGATAACCGGTCCGATAGGGTTACCACGTCCCTGAACCGCCTGCGGACGCTGAATTCGGACCCGGGTCCTCCATAATCAGGCAAATTCGTTCTCGTCGTAATCAGGTAAGTGTAATAAGTATTCCCACCAGGAACAAGAGAATTTGTCAATTCTTGCTCTTTCTGCGGATCCGAGACCGATATATACAAATATTCCGAATTAGAGGGGTTCGATCTGGAAGAGAGGTCTGGATTTTCGTGGCCATTCGAAGACGAATCGAAGGAGGTGAAGATTGCGTCAGCATACGATGGCGGGTCAAGGAAAGAATTGAAGAGAGATTTGGGGCTTTGGTTAGATGTGATCGACGAAGGGGATAAATTCAGTGGATTATCCGATAGGGGGACGGAGTGCGACGGTTGGAGGTGGCCGGAGAGGGATTGACCATTGGATGGCTCATCAAGGAGCAGAGTTTCCATTTCGTCATGGGGCACGTGCAACTGAGCGTCTTCGTAATCCGGCAGGCTCTCATGGTTCATCATTTTTAATCCAATCTTCGAAAATCGATATTCGTCAAGCTATGGGTGCATAGTCTCCGGAGGCTACGGTGGTTTTAGGTGGGAGAAAGAAGAAGACGAGCTAGGGATGTCGCTGCATGTGGCATCGGGCATTACACGGAAAGCGATCGCGACAGGGAAGCGATCGAGGACGCGAGACTCGGCCTTGTCGAGTCAACTCGTTTTGCCTTCATCGAAAATGGAGCGCAAAAATAAATAAAAAAACAATTTGGCAGTTTTGGCGAAGTGCCACGTAGACATTTGTGACGTCAATTGTTATCCTCTCTGGCCATTGTATATTACTAGGCATTTTTGGATGTGTCTTTTGGACCTTGTTTACCACGATGAAGGATTTAACTTTTATTGGGTTTGGTTTTTAAAAAAAAAGGTAAAATACACATAATTCTCTTTAATTTATAAATTTCTGCAATTTATATTGTTAACTTTAAAATTTTTTATTCATTCTATAAGTTTATAAATTCGTGCAATTTAATTTGATTATTTTGTTAGTAAATTTGTAAAAAAAATCTAATGAAACCTCTTTACATGAAATTATATTACTATATCATAACAGCGTTGAAAAGTTAACATGTCATCAGTGAATTGTCCAATGAACAAAAATATTTCCGAATCAGTGATTTCCCCCTCTTTTTTGTGCATAAAAACAGAAGGCATACAAATAGTGAGTTCAATTTTTTCCCACAAACTTGAATCAGTTCATATATGTGAAAGAATGCAAATATTCAATCCAACTTCATTAAGGTTTTGGATTTATAAGCTATCAAAAGGGTCAAATTGTACAAATCTGTCAATCTAAAGGATCAATAGTCAAATTTTATTTTAGGGTTGAGAAAGTATTGTACAAATTCTGAAGTCGAAGAGGATTATATGTATTTAAACCAAATTCTTATATAGACGTTTTGTATAAAAAAATAAATAAGCATAAATAGTTACCAAAATTTTTTGGATGATTCTCTAGCTAGATTGTGAAAGAGATATATATGTTGAAGATTGCGGGCGTAAAATTTGTCATAGATCGCAAGATTAAACTTTTTGACCCTCTGATCATGAAAATTTCAATATTATATTTAGAATCATTTCATCTTAATTAAAAACATAAATAATTATAAAAAATTTCAAGGTGATTTTATTAGCATCTCTAACAACAGTTCAGTTTGGAGTAGAAATGAAAAGGATTCTTACATACTTCCAGTATCACTTTCTCTCTAAAATCTAGGGGATTCTTACCTTTCTTTCTCCAAATTTATAAAAAATAAAAATAAAAAATATCTGCTCTCAAAATGCTATTATTCCCTGGCTCAACACGAGCCCTAAAACCAAATCCTTACCAAGAAAAAGAGTATAGTTGCCATAAAAAAATAATAAAAAAAAAAGAGTATAGTTGCTAGCCGGATGTGGGTCGGAGCGGTTGACAATGGGGCTCCGTCTAAAACATTGTTTTTTGGATTTCTTTAATTATTTTCTGCTACTGATAATTTGTTTGTTCGAATATCATTCATGAAAATATTAAATGAATAAAAATTACTTCATTGTATTTAGTAATCGAAATTTGTTAATTTATGTGCTTCAAAGGATTCCATTTTCATTAATTTAATTAATTTGATTAAATGTGTTAAAATGTGAAATTTAAACGTTCTTGTTCAGCAACTGCATGGGATATTCTTGGACGCAGTTTTATTTTTTACATATCCTTCCTTCACCCTGGAGTATTTGCTACCGAGCTGCCTTCAGAGGAATAATTTAAAAGTTTTGATCGGTTCAAATTCAATTTTTGTATTTTGATATTTTTAAAAAATATAAAATATAGCAAAAATAATCTTTCAATTGTTAATTTACAAAATTAACAATTAAATTAAAATTAATATCTTAGCTGCTCAGATTCCCAAATCCCGTGCTACTCCCCCTAAGAACAATGCGTTCCCCTTCCTTCGTGGATTTTCACATAGTTTTCTTTTTAGTTTAAAAAATGATTAATTTTTTCACTCATTTCTGTGTGCTTTCGCTTCTTCTTTTTTTTTTTTATTTAATTTAAATGAGGTAGAACTATTCGAAAGTTATGGGAAGGGACAAAATTGGTGCCTGATATGGACCAATTGCTTTGGTGAGCTATTCTGGGCGCCGGAGACTGTAGCACATAGAAACAACGTAAGGAAGGACTCAAAAAGAAAAATGAACATTTGAACTATGGATATCACAGCAGTCGTGGGAGAAGCATACAGAATAATAAAATGAAAAATTTTAAAATTCAGTCAAATAAGTCAATCAAATCAATTATATTAAATCTATAATTATGCCAAATATATTTTTTAATAAAATAAATATTTGACCTATTTATATATCTCTTTTTAATTAACTTAAATTAATTACTTTTGTAAGTTTAGTCTATTTCTTTAAATCTGAAATATAAACAATATAATATTTGAGAGAGCAAAATTCTGGTAAAGGGCTAGGACTTAATTAGCGTGTTTGCTAATTTTCTATTTCTTAGTTCTATATGTTATAAATTATTGTACTTATTGTAATAAAATACCTTTCTTTGGGGAAAAAAAAGGAATTTTTTTCGGAACAATTTTTTTTGAGGCAGTGTAAATCTTTCAATCTTTTTATATTTGTGTTAATTTTTTGGGAGAAAAACTCATCGCTGAACAGCCCATGTGACTTTTTTTTTTTACCTCTTATTTAGGGGATGAATATTTTCTCTTCACATTTGATATTGTCAATTAAAAAAAAAAAAAAAAAGATACAAAACATATATGTGAGTCATTTGACTAGTAAATTTTTCTTGAATAATTTCACACTGTATGATAAATCTCACATAATTGATAATGTTAATTTCAAAGATAAATTGATAGAATCTAAATCTTCAGCAACAATTGACAATTCTTAAATTTTCACTCTTACCACTCATTAATAATAATAGCTACCAAATTATTAAAACTCTCTCTAACCCAGTTTTAATAGCTCGATCTATTTTAGTTTTCTTTTTGGCCTAGTTGAGAGTTGAAATTGCTTATTTCTTATTTTGAGAAAATACAGTGTTTGGCACGCCAAGCTTTTGTTAAAAAAAACTACTTGTAATAGATATCATTAGCAATTTTTGACTGTGAAAAAAATGTAGCTTTTTCTTCGAAAGTAGAAACATTTATTTGTTCAAAACAAAAATACTCTCACTCAATCATTAATTACTATAATTATTTTTTTATATATCTATGTTCTAAAGTACGTGTCATTTATGTAATTTTAATAGTAAAAAGTAATTTTTTTAATAAAATTTGGTAAATGCAATAATATTGATAAAAATACTTATCAAATATTTTTATAAATTTCTTTTTTATAAAATCCCATTTAAAAAGAAGCAGTAATTAGCATTCAACACACACTCTATTTTCTTCAGACAAATTATTGATTAAGACTTTCGATTCATGTGGCACTTGGAATATTTGCTCCTTGTGGGACATACTGAAGGATTGACAGTTTTACGCGGCATTACAGCGACTTTCGACCTTCCACTCGCTGGACCGCCAAAACTTTGATGAATTTGTGAAGAATATGTCTCAATGAAAACCATTCTTATTATGGCTCCATCATTGGAACATGTGCATTTTCCAAAAAGTATATAGCCTACACTACAATAATGAAGGAATTGATAGATTTTGACTAAAATTATTTGTTTATTTTTTTTTTATTTCTTTTTTGATTGAATATGAGTTGAAAAAAATTATCAACAAAAAACACAGAAAAATAATACGAAAATAATAAAAAATTGTAAAAAAAATAGTGAATATCAATTGGCCAAGTGAATAGACTAAATAAGGGTTGACCTAATTCAGGCGGCCACTTGAGCCAATTAAATAAAATTTTATTTGATTTTTTAAAATTTTTTATATAAAATTTATGCATATTTTTAATTATTTTTACTTTTTTTGTTTTACATCTTTTACTTATTCACTAATATAATTTTGTTAGTGCCCCTCTTCTTTTTTAGTGTCATTCTTTCCTTTCTTATTCTCTTCCCCTCTCTCTCTCTCTCCTCTTTCTTTTTTTTTTTTTTGCATTTGCATGCTTTTTTTTCTTTATTTTTTACTTTAGTCATTGACATTGAATTGCATTGAATAATTTGTTTGATTGAAAATTGAGTATTTGAAAATTTATTTGATTGGAGATTTAAATTTTTTTTCTAAGGTATGTATAAATATTTTGTGATAATATTTCTATGAAATATTATTTGATATTTAGTATTGTTATTTATTGATTATTTAATAATTACAAATAATTGATTGATAATATTGATTATTTATTAGTTTATGATAATATAGCAGAGAAATGTTAATATTAATTATTATAGTATTGATTGTTTTTTGATTTGTGATAATATTATGAAAAAATATTTATTATTGGATAGTATTTAGAAAATGATATTAAAAAAATAATTTTTTAATTTAATGTAGTGGGAAAAAATTGCTAATAACAATTTTAACATAATTATTATTTGTTAAAATTATAAAATAATATTTGAATTGTTTATTATAACAAAAAATGTAAATTCTTAACTATCAAAGTTGGATGTATAATATATTCAATTTGAGACGAAAAGGATATATTAATAAATTTTTACAATAAGTAAACAAGTTTATTGCTTTTGCTCATGAAAATTGACCCAATTATGGAAATAAAAAAAAATTAGATGTTTATATTTTAAACACAAACATAGAGCATGTATTAGTACTAATGATGTAAAAATTAATATTAAAAAAAAGGATTTCAACCTAAATATTGACATTGGACATGCCATGGTGAGATTGAATCATCATCGACTAATATACACATTAGAATAACATCTAGTTCAAAATTAGTAAATAATAACCATAATAATGGTTATGAAATAATAATACTAATAATATTTGATGTAGGTGATCTTGATTTTAATGTTGGTAGTTATAATGAATTAGATTATTATGATAATATTAATTAGGTTGAGGAATCTCCACACTTAAAAGCTCATAAGTTTTTTGATTTATTAAATGTGTTTCAGCAACTACTATAACGAGAATGCATTAATGAGTTTGAGCTTTCTATTGTTATACAAATATTAAATCTAACAATAATACGTTATAATATGATTGTTTATGGGCAGGGTCGGTTCAAACATTTAGTAGTCTTGATGCTCTACCCGATTAAGACATCAAGTTTATTTTTATATTTGTAGCCCAACCTTGCCCAAACAAGCTCGGTTTTACGTTGGATTATGACGCGTTAGGACCGCCCTGACCACTTTTTTTTTTTAAATTGATATTTGGAATATAAAAATATTTTTTTATAGACTCATAGACATATATTTCAAAATAATGAGCTTTTAGAACTCTCATATTTTTATCAATAATAAAAAAAATTAGTATTATCAAACATTAAGTAAACATGTGTATTTTTATCATTTAACAAAAGAAATATAAATAAGTATATACATCAATAATAAAAATAATTAAGAAGTATGGAAGGTTTAGACAGGTAATGAAAGTTGTATCATACAGAAAGAATAAGATGAAATTATAATATATATATATATATATATATATAAGATGACAAGATATCGATAATTTAAAAAAAAAAAAAGTAGCTACTAGAGTGGATTGGACAGAACATGTATTCGCCCGTGGCCCAACCCAACCTGATATAATTTTATTTAAAGTTTTACTTATTTATATTTTTGGCCCAACAACCAGCCCGACCTGATTAAACCGGGTTAAAGCGAGCCCCTATGACCTAATAGGCCAATAAACACCCCTACGTCATAATATAATTTCAATCAATTTGCAAGTTTTATAAAAAATAGTTATTCTTGTAATAATGTTGTGCTAATAATTGGTACAAAACAAAGAAGTTAATATTAAAACTTAGTTTATCTATTTCAAAAATTAATATTTGTCTTAATAGGTGTATATTGTTTTACAAAGACAACATAAACAAAATAACGCGTAAATTCTACAAAGTATCTTGATATAAAATTAGTCAACTTAATAGAAAACAAAAGTTTAAGGAGATTCAAGTTAAAAGAATGTAATGTTTATTGATTATTTTTATATTATAAAGGTTTTATACTTCAATAAATTTGACTAAGCAAATATAATGCCATTGGAATAATAGAAGATGTAAAAGTGTATTATGTCATTTATCAAATGGAGAAGCATGGAAATATTTTGATAAAATATATTTAAGATTCGTTATGGACAAATGGATTCACTCCTTATGGTCATTTTGTCTCACCCTATTTATGTTAGTATGTGATAATAATTCCTTACAATCTCTCTCTTAAATTGTGCATGATTTCTTCTTACTTATTTTTCAACTACAATCAATTTTAGACCACAAAATTCTAATACTAATTTTGATATATTATTACATCCATTAATTGACGAGTTAAAGTTATTATAGGAGGGAGGAGTACCAATATAAGACATCTTAAGAAAACAAAAATTTTAGATGAGAATACCTAATGTGGATGATAAATGATTTTTTAGCATATGGAATATTGTCATGATATAGTACTATTGAAAAATTAGCTTATACTGATTGTGTGCATAATTCAAAAGCTTTTACTTTGAAATATAAGGGAAAGAACTCATAATTTGATTATTATCAAAATTTCTTTCCATGAACAATTTTTTAAAGAAATAAAAAAAGTGTCTTTAAAAAAATAGACTAAAAAATGATCCCCTTTCCCAAGATTGGATAGAAAAGAATTATAACAATATGTGAGTACCCTTCTTAAAATAGTAAATCAAGGGATTTTTAGATTACTTGACCATGGGCAACAACATTAACTAAATGAAGCAAAGCATATTTTGAAAGTTTTTATATTGGAAATATCTATTAGTTTGGCATGTTTTAGATGTCATGTATATAAATAAAAATATGTTTGACAATATTTTTAATTTTGTTATAGATGTCAAGACAAAGACCAAAGATAACATAAAAGTGACGATAAATTTGAAGGAATATTGTAGGTGGAAATACTTGAAACTGTAAGAATTAGCAGATAGAAAAATAGTTAAACCAAAAACTAAGTTAATTTTCATACTTGACTAAAGAAAAGCTATTTGTGAGAGTGGATAAAAAGATTGAAAATGTTCAGTAGATATTCTTTAAATCTATCAAGATGCGTAGACTCAAATGGTGGAGAGTTATTTGGATTTAGAAGTCATGACTATCACATTTTTATAAAATGTTTACTGCTAATCAAGTTTAGTGCACTTCTCTGAGCAAATTTGAAAACTTATAATCAAGTTAAATTAATTATTTGAAGAACTATGTTTAATAACACTGAAGGTGGATGATTTAATACAAATGGGACATAATATTCCTATCATTCTATGTAAGTTAAAAAAAAAATATTTCTACCTAAATTGTTTGATTATATGAAACATTTACTAGTTTCATTTGTCATTTGCGACTAAGGTTGATGGCCCATTCAATGGCAATGGATGTATCCATTTAAAATGTAATTGATACTTAGGTGATATTTTACCCATGTTTAATTAGTTTGATTGTCACCAATTTATTGTTGTTTCTAACTATTTGTTATCTAGTTGTGTATATTTGTAAATAAATTTAAAGGGATCATTAAAAATAAAATTTGTGTGGAATATTCCATTTGTGAGGTATATTTGTCATAAGAGAGACCACACTTTTATTCATACTATTTTGAGTGAGATATGTTTTTTTTACGAACAAAAGTTAATTAAAATGATTATGTAAATGAAGCATATAAAAGTGAGGCAACTTTATCAATTTTTACTAAAATTAAGCATTTGCTTTAAAAGTGTTCTACTCGTTATTTAAATGAAAAAGAAATGCATGTCATTTATTTTCATGTCTTGTTGAATTGCAATTAAGTCAAACCTTATATTAAACAAGAGAAACAAAATACTTTCTTGTTATATGTTAAGATTTTGTTCCTTAACATTTAAATGTTAAACTGTTTTGCAAGGTTTTTAAGCAAGAGTTGGCAAGCTTTAAAGAAATTGATTCCATGATTAAGTAAAACTTTGTCTCATTGTTTGATTCGTATGTATGTAGTAATATCATTATTTATTTGTGTATATATATATTTTTTCTTGCATAATAATAACATAATTATGTTGTTAAATAGGCTCTTAATTAACCAAGATTTAATAATAATATATATTTGAAAGATTTAGCTTGGAGACCACTTAGAGAAAGACAAATGTGATTGAGATATTTTGTGAATAGATACAAATTTTATATTGAACCTTGTAGCATTGGAAAGAAGACAATAAATAGTGAAATTTACCTAAAAGGAACAGGGCAAGATGGAGAAAATAACCCTTGTGATTGGTTTAATCTAGTTATGAATTGTGGAATGAAAATACACAAAAAGTATCAAATTATTGAAATTAAGCAATACCAGAAAATATAAAAAATTTGATACATTTATATTTGCAAAGCAAACAGGTCAAGTCTATTATGTGCCATATTTTATGAGAATTAGAGATAAAATAAATTGATAGATTGGGTAAAGGGTGTGATGGATGATAGTAATATATTAGAGATTGTTTACCAAGATAGTAAAACTCATTTTAACAAAATAAATAATGATATATTATCTAATACTTTACAGATGAAGGAGAAATATAAAAGATGAATCTTCAAATATTGTTGTACGATGAAGACGTAGATGTTAAGATAAATATGCAAGATGAAGATGAAGTTATAGATCTTCAGGTGGTGCGAGATAATAATAATGATGAAGATTAATTATTAACAACAATTCAAATATTTATTTTTTAATTATTAATATTAATTATGTCAATTAGTGATATTATTATATTATAAATTATTAATTACAAGTTGATAATAATTTTATTTAGTACATTAATTAACAATTATAATTTATTTTTAAAACTTTGATTATTAATTATTAATAGTTTAAAATTATTTTATATTATTAATTATATATTATTGTATTAAGGATATAAATTATTACATATTATCTTATGAATAATTATTACAAAAAATATAATAATATCTGCAGATGTTAGTCCATCAAACTGTTTCAGATTGTTACGTATGTATATATATATATATATATATATACATATGCTTATTAAGGGTATTTAACTTTTTGTTTTTCGGTCAAATGCAAAATATCGGGATATTTAACTGATTACACTCTTATATACACACTACTCTTATCTTCAGAAATAGTGTAAGTGCATGTTTGGATAAGCGTTTGAAGGAAGCAAATCACGTTTTGCAGGAAGTAAACATAGTTTGCAAGAAGCAAAGATAGATAGCTTTTACACAAACTGTGATTTTGTATTGAAAATCCAAACATGTACTAAATACAGCTTATTGGGGACTTTCTAACTCATTCGTATTAGTTTAAGCGTAATGATCATAAATAGTATATTAATAAGTGGAAAACCAGCTTCAATTTTTGTTTTTTGTGTTTTAATGTTTCTTGAATATTGTTGCACAAATTTTAAAGTAGTACTCCTCGAAGATCAGAATATGGAATAATCTTATGCAATGCATCAATTTGAGACTGTTAAAATCTTTCTATATTTGTATTATTTTTTTGAGAGAAAAACTCTTGTTGTTGGACAGTCCGTGTGACTCTTTTTTTTTTTGTTAGCCTCTTATTTAGGGGATGAATATTTTTTTCTCTTCAAAATTGATATTATTAATTTAAATAAAAAAGAAAAAAAGATACAAAACATATGTGTGACTCATTTGAGTGGTAGATTTCCTTTAAATAATTTCATAGTGTATAATGAATCTCGCATAATTGACAATGTTACTTTTAAAGAGAAATTGATAGAATCTAAATCTTTTAATTTGTAAATATAGCAATTATTGACAATTCTTAAATTTTCACTTTTACCTCTCATTAATAAAAATAGCTACCAAATTATTAAAACTCTCTTTAACCTAGTCTTTAATAGCTCAATCTATTTTAGTTTTCTTTTTGGTCTAGTTGAGAGTTTAAATTGCTTATTTCTTAAAAAAAAAGTATTTATTTTGAGAAATTACAGTGTTTGACACGCCAAGCTTTTCTTAAAAAAAAAATATTTCTAATAGATAGCAGAAGCAATTTTTTATTGTGACAAAAAAGTGGAGCTTTTTCTTGGGAAGTGAAAACATTTATTTGTAGAAAACAAAAATAATCTCACTCAATCATTAGTTACGATAATTATCTTTTTTTAATATATATATCTATGTTCTTAAGTGCATGTATTTTATGTAATTTTAATAGTAAAAAATACTTTTTATAAAATTTGCTAAATACAACAATATTGATAAAAATATTTATCAACTAATTTTATAAAGTATTTTTTAATAAAACTCCATTTAAAAAGAAGCAATTATTAGCATTCAACATACACACTATTATATTCAAACAAATTCTTGGATAAAACTTACGCTTCATATGTCACCTAGAGTATTTGCTCCTTATGGGACATGGTGAAGGATGAACAGTTGTACGCAGCATTATTGCGACATTCGACCTTTCCACTCACTGGACCACAAAAACTTTGATGAATTTGTAAAGAATATTCTCACTGAAAACCATTATCATTATGGCTCCATCGATGGAACATGTGCATTTCACAAAAAGTATATAGCCTACGCTGCAACAATATTATAAAATTTCGATAGAAGGAATTGACAGAATCTGACTAAAATTATTTCTACATTATTTTTATTTTTATTTTTATTTATTTTTTGATTGAATTTGAGTTGAACAAAAATTGTCAACAGAAAATGAAGAAAAAATATATGAAAACAGTAGAAAATTGTAAGAAAAATAGTGATAATCAATTGGCCAAGTGGGTAGATTAAACAATGGTTGGCCTGATTCAGTGGGTCATTAGAACTAACTAAGTAAAATTTAATTTAATTTTTTACATAAAATTTTGCGCATATCTTTCTTAACTATTTTACTTTTTTTAACTTTTCAAATATTAGAAAAATATAGTCATTTAAAAATAATTGTTGAATAGATTAAAAAAAAATTTCACTTTCTCTCTTCTCTTTTAGTGCTCTTCTTCTTCTCTCTCTGTTTACATGATTTTTTCTTCTTTTTTTTTTTTTTACTTCAATCATGGATATCAAATTGCATTGAACAATTTGTTTGATTGAAAATTGAGTATTTGAAAATTTATTTAATTGGATATTTGAAATTTTTTTCTAAGGTATGTATAAATATTTTTATAAAATATTATTTAGTATTTAGTATTGTTATTTTTTGATTGTTTAATAATTATAAATAATTGATTGATAGTATTTATTATTTATTAATTTGTAATTACATAGTAGAGAAATATTTTTTATTATAGTAGTGATTATTTATTGATTTGTAATAATATTGTGAAAAAATATTTATTATTAGATAGCATTTAAAAGATATTAAAAATTTTTGTGATATTTTTTTGCCACTTAATATAGTGAAAAATTTTGTTGATAAAAATTTTAAAATAATTATTATTAATCAAAATTGTGAGATAATATTTAAATTATTTATTATAACATAAAATAGAAATTTTTAGCCATTGAAGACAGATATATAATAAATTAAATTATAAACGAAATGGATATATTAATAAATTTTTATAGCTCATAAAAATGGACCTAGTTTAGGACATGAAACAAATTAAATGTCTATATTTTAAATAAAAAAATAGAGTATATCTTAACACTAATGATGTAAAAATTGATATTTACCAAAGAGAGTTTTAACCTAAATATTGGTATCAGACGTACCATGGCAAGATTTAATTATTGCCAACTAATATCCACATTAAAATAACATCTAACTTAAAATTAGTAAATGATGACTATAATAATAGTTATGAAAACAATGATCTTTGATGTAACTAATCTTGATTTTAATGTTAATAACTATGAATAAATAAGTTATGATAATAATATTAATTAGGTTGATAAATTTTCAAATTTAGAATCTTAAATTTTTTTTTAATTTATTAAATGCATATTAACAACTACTATGGCTAGAATGCATTAATAAGTTTGAGTTGTTTGTCGCTGCATCAATATTAAATATTAAATAGTATAGTTTTAATAGATTTGTAAGTTTTATAAAAAATAGTCGCTCTCGTGATAATATCGTACCTAATAATTGGTACAAAACAAATAAGCTAATATTAAAAACTTGGTTTATTTGCTCTAAAAAATGATATTTGCATTAATGGACGTATGTTGTATTACAAAGTTAACATAAACAAAATAACATTTAAATTTTATGAAGTATCTCGATATAAAACTAGTCAATTTAATAAAAAAAAAATTTTTTTTAAAGAAATTATAGTTAAAATAATATATTGTTTACCAATTACTCCTAAACTATAAAGGCTTTTATGTTTTAATGAATTCTGTTGAGCAAATGCAATGCCACTAGAATAACAGAAGATATAAAAGTATATTCTATCATCTATCAAATGGAAAGGCACAAAAATATTCTAATAGAGTATATTTAGAATTTGTTATAAAACCACAAAATTTTAGACTGGATTTATGTATCAATGAATTCACTCTTTGTAATCATTATACCTTACCATGTTTATATTAGCTTGTGATAATAATTGTTTACAATCTCCCTTTTGAATTGTGCATAACTACTCATTATTTATTTTTAATTACAATCATTCATAAACCACAAAATCTTAGTATCAAGATTAATAAATTATCGCAATCATTAATTAATGATTTAAAATTATTATAGGAGAAAAGAGTACAACTATATGACATCTTAAAAAAATAAAATTTCCAAATAAGAATAGCATTAATATGAATAAAAAATGACTTTTCAACACATAAAATGTTGTTACGATAAAGTATTATTGAAAAATTAACTTATCCTTATTGTATGCACAATTTAAAAGCTTTTACCTTAAAGAAAACAAAATTCATACTTCAATTGTCATCAATAATCTCTTCCCATGACCAATATTTTTAGAAGAAATAAAATTATTTTTAAGAAAAAAAAGTTAAAAATGATCTCCCTCTCCCAAAATTGGATGGAGAATAATCATAGCAATATATAAGTACCCTTTTTAAAATAATATATTCCCAATTTCTAGATTACTTGACTATGGGTAACAACACAACTAGATAAAACAAAGCATATTTTGAAAGCTTCTATATTAAAAAAAGCATATATTGATTTGACATAATTTAGATGTCATAAACATAATAAAAAATATATTTGACAATACATTTAATATTGTTATGGATACCAAGATAAAGACCAAAGATAACAAGAAAGCGACGATAACTTCAAGCTGCAAGAATTTGCTAATGAAAAAATGGTTAAACAAAAAGCTAAGTTTACTTTCATGTTTAATCAAAGGAAAACTATTTGTGAGTAGATAAAAAAATTGAAAATCCTCGACAAGTATTTTTCAAATCTATCAAGATGTGTGGACTCAAATGATAGAAAGTATTTTGGATTTAAAAGTCATAATTGTCATATTTTTATGGAATGTTTACTACCAATCATGTTTAGTGCACTTTTTGAACAAATTTAAAAATCTATAACCAAGTTTAATCAACTCTTCAAAGAACTATATTCAACAACATTGAAGGTGGATAATTTCATACAAATGGAACATAACATTCCTATCATTTTATGTAACTTAGAAATAATATTTTCACCT
This sequence comes from Erythrophleum ivorense, assembly GCA_026724425.1. NCBI lineage: Eukaryota > Viridiplantae > Streptophyta > Magnoliopsida > Fabales > Fabaceae > Erythrophleum > Erythrophleum ivorense. The sequence continues at coordinate 1,020,929 of JAIUCV010000268.1, forward strand.
AAATATTTTGATTTTATGAAACATTTAGCAATTCATTTACCATTTAAGGCTAGAGTTGGTGGCCCAATTCAATACCAAATGATATACCCATGTCTAATTAGCTTGATTGTTGCCAACTTGTTGTATCTAACTACTTGTTATCTAATTGTGTAAGTTTTTAAATAGATTAAAATAGATAATTAAAAATAAAGTTTGTGTAAAAGGTTATATTTGTGAGATATATTTGTCATATGAGGTATCGCATTTTCATTTATATTACTTGGAGTTAGATATGCCTTTTTTTACAAAAAATAGTTAATTGAAATAATTATGTGGAGGAAGCAGATCAAAAGTAAGTTAACTTTATCAATTTTTACTAAAGTGAAACACTTACTTAAAAAGTGTTATGCTCATTATTTGAATAATAAAACAATGTGTGCCACTTATTTTTATATCTTGTTGAATTGCTATATTAAATAAGAAAAAAAAACATTTTCTTTTTATATGCTAAGATTTTTTTTTTCCTAAACATCAAAATGTTAAATTATTATGTAAGATTTTTAAGTAAGAGTTGATAAGTTTAAATCCAAATATTAACTTTAAAGAAATTAACTTTATGATTAAGCAAAACTTTATCTCATAGTTTGACTCTTATATATATGGTGATATCATTATTTATTTTTATATGTATATATATATATTTATATTTTTCTTGCATAATTATAACTTAATTTTATTGTTAAATAAGTTCTTAATAACCAAGATTTAGTGATAATGTATATTTGAAAGATTTAGTTTGGAAGCCACTTAGAGAGGTGCAAATGTAATTGAGAAATTTTGTGAATCAATACAAGTTTCACACCAAATCTTGTGGCATTGGAAATAAGACAATAAATAGTAAAGTTTACCTAAAAAAAACAGAGCAAGATGGAGAAAACAATATTTTGGCATCTTTGAAAATGTGGTACAATTACAATGTCCAGAAAAAACTTATAAAGAAATTTGTATTATTTTTATTGTGATTGATTTAATCTAGTTATGAATTGTAAAATGAAAATATACAAATAATATAGAATTATTGAAATTAAGTAAAACTAGAAAATATGACAATTTTGATTTATTTGTATTTACAAAGCAAGCTGTTTAAGTTTATTATATACCATATTTTAATAAAAGTAGAGATAAAAACAAATTGGTAAGTTGTTATTAAAATTAAAGCAAGGGGGTGTTGGATGGTAGTAGTTTATTAGAGATTGTTTTTCAAGATGGTGAAATTCATGCCGATACAATAGATAATGATATATTATCTGATCTCATATGAGATGAAGGAGAAATAAAAAATGCATATTTTTAAAAATTGTTGCACATTGAAGATGTGTATCTTGAGATAAAGGTGCACAATGAAGATGAAGATATGGATAGATGTGAGATGATTATGAAGATTAATTATTAATGGTAACTCAAATATTTATTTTTAATTATTAATATTAATTATGTCAATTATTTATATTATTATACATTATAAATGATTAATCACAAATTGATAATAAATTTATTTAGTACATTAATTAACAGTTATATACTATTTTTAAAGTCGTGACTATTAATTATTAATTGTTTAAAATTATTTGTTCTTATTAAGTATATATTATTACATATTATTGCATTATAAATATAAATTATTATATATTATGTTATGAATAAATATTACAAATAATAATAATAATATTTATATAAAATAAAAATTACCAATATAAACTAAAATTGTTTCAACTTTCACATGAATGTTGCCTTATTTTTTTTTAAATAATATTACACACACACACACACACACACACACACACACACACACACACACACACACACACACACACATATATATATATTAGTATTTCTGCATTCTTCTTCATCCAAATTGATTTTTATATATTTCATTTATTTGGTTATATGTTTCTCTAGTATTAAAGATATTAGTATCTCTTTATTTTTTTAATTATTTAATTTGATATATTTTTTCTCCTCATGTCATATCATACTCTACTCTAATCTATGATAGAATGTTTTTTATCTTAGAGATGTCTAAAAATATATATATATTTTAGTTATTTATTTTCAAGTTAGCCAAAAGAACTTAACATAAAAAAGTGTTTATTACACTATTGTAGATAAGGGGTAATTTTTTTATTTAATTACATTGTTTATTTGTTACATACATTTTATTTATTTATTACATACATTTTATTTATATATAAATTAAATTAATATAAATTTACCTTAATTATAAATCAAGTTTGATCGAGATGGTAATATTATTAGTGAATATATTATTATTATTAAATTTAATTATGATTCTCCATATTATTGCTCAATAGTAGTTTCTTAAACAAGAAGATTGCTATAGTTTCAAAAGTTTAAGATATAATTTAATTTTATATATAAGACAAAATTAATTTTTTTGGTTAATTCTTTGATAATTGAAAGAATTATTTTTTCAAAAATCATTATTGTTAGTACCTAAAAAAGCACAATAAAGTTTATAAGACCTTTTTGGTTCAAGTAAAGATAAAAATGAAAGGTTTGATTAGTTATGCACAACATAAAGAAAAAAAATCATAGTGGATTAAAGAACATATTTAGGATAGATTATGTACTAGTTGGAATAAGTCACAATTCTAACAAAAAAGTGAAAAAAAAAAGAGAAATAAAGCATCTTGGATCAGACTCATCTCTTCATATGAACGGCTTTATTCCACCATGGCTACATTGAGAGAATGAATAAGGGATTAGGCAAACAAGCAACACTAGCTAAGTTTTACTATTTTATCAATTGAATAAATAATAATTGAGTTAAAAAGAAAATTAAAAATAACATTTGTAAGTATAATTTTATATTTAGTTCATATCAATCACTATAATACAAATTCATGTATGTGAAATATTTGTACAAAATAATTATAACAATCTTAAAGGTGGAGGAGGACAAAGTTCTGCTTCTAAACGACAATGATCATGACAACAATTATTAAAAGAAATGAATTTCTAGATGAAAGCTGCCAAAGGACAAAAAGTTAATAGAATGATATATGGTTTTAGAAGTATGCCACATTTAATGGAAGGAAATGTAATATTTGGATTTAGATATAAAGATGCTAAGTTCAAATAAAAAATTATTCAAATATTCAAGCTACATTTCTAAGAAGAACATTACATCCAAATGTTGCAAGTCCATTGCATTCTCTTAACCTACAATTGTAAGAAAACAAGATAACTATTTCATTTTTACAAGTCTAAATTGATACTTATAAAAGTTATTTTATCCTTAACAGATGTAATTAAGATAATAATAATAATAACAATGAAAATAATTTATTTTTAAAAAATAACTTGTATTAAATTTATGTATTTAATTTTTACTTGTTGACAAGACTTCTCATTTTCATTATTTGATAGACATGACCTAATTGTATATATAATATAGATGGAATCAAAATAATGTAGTTTAAGCAATGTAATATATGTAATCTAAGCAAGTTTGAATGAATTGAATTTTAATATTTTATTTATAATTTTTTATTTTATATATGTGTATATATATCATTATATTCTATGCTAAACATCACACACAAACCATCTTCATCTCTTATGCTTCTCTCTCACACTTTCAATCTTTTTTTTTAATTATCACTCTCTCACACTCTCTCTCTGAATATCTCATATTTCTTAATCAATATTAATGTTCATTTATATTAATTTTATTTAATCATCTTGATTTTACATTTAAAAGAATTTTTATCTATACAAATTTTTGATATCTTTCAAATTATATAATTTCCTTTAATCTACATATCTCAATGAGGAACATCATTATGCAAGGGTTGATCATGATCTCAACACAATCTTCTCCCCTATGCATGAAGGGACTTAAGCTCCGGCTCAAGAAATAATTAAAAAACAATTTGTTCAACTAGGTAGCGATGAGTTACTATTGACTTTTTGTATATTATTTAAACTTATTATAACTTCTAATTATTTATATAGTTAATTGATACACATTTATTTTATATAAATTTAGGCCAAATAATGATACAAATTGTTATTGTTTAGTAAATATTTTCAAAAGTAAATATGAAAGGGCTTGGAATAGTTGGGGAGATATTCTTACAAAATATCAAAATTTATGATTTTTTGAATTTTTGGTTATTTTTTCTAATTATTTATTAGATTATTATAATATTGTGTTTTTATTTTATTAATAATTGAAACTTTTACTTGTAAACTTTTATCATAGAAACATTATTATTGGAGTCCTTAATATCATAATTGAATTTATTTAAATTGAAAGAAAAATTGCTCATTTAGAAGATCTAATAAGCAATGTTTGAAAATCAAGAAAAAAACCTAAATGGATTAGAGTATTCATTGGGGATTAACTATATAGAGATTAGTTAGTGAAGACTTCCAATCAAGGAGTGCATTTAAAAAAAAAAAGCCTCCATATTTGAGTATAATTCCTTTTAACATATAGGAGATTTTATTTTAATGCTTGAACACATAAAGAGATTGATAATTAATTTTATTTTTTAAAATTCATACTTATTATTTTGAATATATATTTAACTAATAAAATTTATTTTAAAGATACAAGAATTAGGGAGAGACCTATCATATTTTGAGGCATTTCTTAAGACTCATAAATTAACTAGTGTTTGGATGGAAAAAAATTTGAAATTATATATATATATATAAGTGTCTTTTTATATTTAATTCATATATGTTATTATAATTTTATGATTTTAATTTCTTTTATTCATTCTTAAAATAAGTGTCAAAAAGAAAAAAATGCAACAAAAAGTAAATGAGAAAATATATCATAACTGAAGTTATGGATAAAAATTTTAAGAGGGAGAAAAAAAAGGCTTTGTATATGATTTAAGAAGTATATCACATAATATATTTGGAAATCTAATATTTGGATACTTTCACTTTTAAGGCCCAGCATATAATTACTTTGAATGTATATAAGAAATGATAAGAAATTTTTTTTTGACTTTTACTTATTGACTCGCAATGCTGAGTATGAAGAATAAAGAAGACAAATCAAATTATTTACATAAGAATTAATTTTTTTTAAACAACACCAAAATTAAATTTTTTCAAACAACATTGAAGTCAAGATAAAACTAGCCTAAATCTTATATATAGGCCAGATATGTTTCATATTAATAGAGATAATGAGAAGGAGAAGGAGAAAGAATAAAAAAAGTAACAAAAAAAAAATAAAGATTGATTGTTAATTTGTTTTTATATAATTTAAGTTATTTTATTAGAAGGAATATTATTTCATATTGATTTTTTGTATATGTAATAGTTATTACTTTATAAATTTATATATTGGGATAGTAAAGTTATATATATATATATATATATATATTAAATTAAGGTACATTTTAGGAAGATTTTAAAGCGAAAATTAAAAGAGGTGCCAAAAAAAAATGAAAGAATAAAAGTAGCAAAAAAGAATAAAAGAGACAAAATGAAAATAAAGTGAATTTTTTTTTACCTACCAAATTAACAATTTTTTTTTTCATGTGTTCATCTTTTTTTTCTTACCTTTTTCTCTCATTTCATTTATTATATGTTTTCTATTGGTTCAATCGTCCTCTTCCTTTTTCTTTTTGGTTCAAGTTTCTTGCTTCATTTTTTTTTAAATTTTAAATTTGATTATTTCTCTTAGATTATTTTACATTTCTTGTTACCTATTTTAATTTTTTAGTAGTAAAAATTTTTATATCTTCAAGTGTTAATTTAATTTGTAACATTAGTTTAGAATTTATAAATTGGAATTAGTTTTGATTATTACTACATCTCTTTTTTTTATGTCTCTTAATCTATTTGTTTGTAATATGCATAAATCTTTTTATTTTTATTATGGTTTATTTTCATATGGTTTTATTTATTTCTTCTTATTTTGTTTCATTTTTAATTATTAATTTTTTTATTTGGATAAGAAAAGGAATCAAATATGAAGAATCAAGAATTTGTTTTGATTGTTAACTTTTTTCCTCATATGATTTATAAGAAGAATAATAAGAGGAAGTAAATCTAGAAACTGAAAATGTAGACAAGTATTTATCTCATAGACAAAAAACTGGAAACTAAAAGAAATAAGAAACGGGAGATGAAAAATGAATAAACATTCAGAAAATGCGAGAAAATACATAATAATATTAATAATAATAGGATAAATTAAAATGAATATAACATAAATAATTATAAATAAATTTGTTATATTTATTATTATATTAAAAAAATGAAGAAATGTCTTTGAAAAAATCTCAGCAGAACGATTATCAGAAATCTTTTTGACAAATACATTTTTTAACCATAATTTTTTTTACAAAAATTATAATTAAAAATTTTAAAATAATTAAATAAATATTTCTTACTTTTTTGAAATTGTTTACTTATCATTTATATTAATTTTTATTAAGATTATTAGTTATTTATTTATTATATGTTAAATACAATTTATCTTTAAAAATTAAAAAGCTATTATTAATGTAATGAGATAGAAAGAAAGAGAAATGTATTGCATTCTAACTGAATTATAGTCAGAATAAAATATTGACAATAAAAAAATCAATAAATTGTCTAACTAAATTTTCAATTAGAATTTTTTGATTTTTAATTGAAAATTTAAATTTATTAACTGAATATTTAATCGATAAACTCAGTTTTTATTATAATGCTAATGCTAATCATACATATCATTTTCAGTCTGATCTCGAAGGCCTCGTTTTTAGATGAATGAGATATGATGGATTCGTCGATTAAATTTTTTATAATGTCTATAATTATTTTTTGGGTCAGACAAAAGCGGTGGGGGGATTAAAGTTTTGCACAAGTCCGCAACCACTTATAACTAACCATGAAAACGAAAACCCAAGCAATCAAAATCCCAAGCAAGATCGACAACCAAAAATAATTGTAGACACAAAGCTGAAAAGCTTTTGGGAGACTAATCACCAGCAAATTTTGACAAGGAAAAAGGTGTACACATTCTGCTCGTCTGTCAATTTTCACCATTCTTTCTTTCTTTCTTTCTAATGTACTTTCTATTTTTTTTCTTCCTTAAGAATCTGCAAAAGTCAATAACAAACTCTACCAACTTTGCATAATGCTCTTTAATTTGTTTCTTGTTCACCCATCCAAGTCTAAACATTTTCGTTTCAACGTCGCTCTAAGTTAATCCCTATCAGACATCCTCAGTTTTGACACGCTTAATTATTTATTCAAAGAATCTAACGGTTTGTGACACCAAGAAAAATCCTTGTTCTTGGCTAGATGTTGTTATCAACTCCAATGTGCCCATTAATCCTACATACCATAACCAGACAAGGCCTTCTTATCGATAGTCTGAGAATGCCAACTATTAAAGCGAGTATTTCCATCTTCCTTGTGATTTAAGAATAAAATTCTGTGAGAGATCATATTACAAAAGGGACACTGAAATAGACTGGTCCAAGCTTTTCATTTCATGTCCTTTTTCACCTCATATCGTCATGGGGCTTTCTGATCTGTCAAAGCATTAATATCAAATATAGGGTCCATAAGTAGCTGTACCAGAATAATTTCACAGACCAGAATCAGTAAAACTTTCAAAGAAGCTCGACTTTTATATATTACCATCGTAAATTCTAGGTTTGACTTTGGTAAATATTAAGTGATATATCATTGCTTTCATGTATATCCCATGTGGTAATTTGGTGATCCCCTGAAAGAAAGAAAATGTAGCCAGTGTTCGTCAACGTCAAAGTGATGCCATTGGATTGTGCATCCGAGTACGTATCTTTGAGTGGGACATGGTTGTGTGTGTATTCACCCATGCGTAAGATGATAGTTGTGTGACAGGCCACCTAATTTAGTACTCCAAGTTGCATTTTTCATGAGCACCTCTAACTAGATTCTGGTTAGACGCAATCAAATCATTTATTTGTTAGTATATTATTGTATTATAGCTAGAAAACCTAATGGTAGCCCATTCTTCGAATTAATTATTTTTTCCTCATAGAGACTCATGAAATAAATTAAGACTATTGAGCAAGCCTATTCTTAGATGTCGGAAAGAGAGAGAGAGAGAATGGTAGGAAAAATTAGCCTACCATGAGGGCCAGAGCTGGAGGAGTACAAAGCTGAATGTTCCTTCATCAGGCAGCCTCAAATTTTATCTAACCTTGATCTTGTACGAGATTAATTATAGGCCAATGGAAATGGCATATTATTGAACTATAAAATGTAAAGTAAACTTTGTTTATGTTAAACAAAAGAAGTAATAGAACGGGAAGCCAACGGCTTAATAATCAACATTTTTTCTAAAGTGGATTACTTTTTCATCAGACAATCAAAAGGACTTAAAACTCTTAATTTTCGACAACAACCAGAAAGGGGTATAGTCAAATTGGATTAATGCAATTGTAGCACTCTTTTCTCTTTTCAAACGGTTTACAACTATTAAAATACTCTGTCCCAAATTACAAGAATTGCTAAGATGAAAAGAAGAATGTTCCTTTTTTTTTTTTTTAAACCGTGGCAAGGCTAATTGCAATAAATTATATTTAATTTTCTGAAGATAATTAATTTGTAGCGTACAGAGACAGTCCACTTCGGGCCACTTCATGCACAGCAAAGATAAAACTTCGCTTTTTTTTTGGGTCTTCTTGAAATATTTTTTTTTATTTTTGGTAAAAGTAGACGGTAAGAAATTGGATGAAAAGATGGGAATTAATCTTGTCCCATGTCCCTTGGAATATCAATTAAAATAGAAAGGAGTAAAATCCATGTTAATAATTAGTTGATGCAATATTTCAAAATAATGATGATTAATCCGCAAATGAAGACTTACGAAGCAAGCATATTTCATATAAACTAGTGGGTGCAACAACTCGTATAGAGTTGAACAAAAGTTTCCCCTGTAGTCTGACCGCTATGCCGTATCAAAACCTAATCTGCCAACCTCAAACGTCTTTATATCTCTCCTCTGATTTCCCCTATAAAATGACCCCCCTTTCTCTCCTCCCTCCCATCATTCATCAACGTACTCTCATTTCATTCCTGAAAATCAAAGATGGAGCCTCTCAATGCCAAATACTCCTCTGTCTTCTTCGCCATTTTTGTTCTCTTATTAGCTTTAGCAAACGCCAAACTTCATGAGCACGAGTTTGTTGTACGTTCACAGTTCACGCTCATTCTTTCTTTTTATATAAATGAGTCCCTTTACTTTTTGTTCTTTAATATTTCCCTCATTTTTACTCTTTGACGGAACAGGTTCAGGCAACCCCAGTGAAGAGGCTGTGCAACACCCACAACGCTATCACTGTGAATGGGCAATACCCAGGCCCAACTTTGGAAGTCAACAATGGAGACACGTTGGTCATCAAAGTCACTAACAAAGCTCAATACAACTTGACCATTCACTGGTATACATACACACATTTTAGTTTGTTTTGCATGGTTCATGCATGCAAGTGTGAGTGATCATTGTTTGTTCCTTCTATGTGTCTAGGCATGGCGTTAGGCAAATCAGAACCGGATGGGCTGATGGGCCAGAATTTGTGACCCAGTGTCCCATTCGTCCAGGGGCAAGCTACACCTACCGTTTCACTATTCAAGGACAAGAAGGGACTCTTTGGTGGCACGCGCATAGCTCGTGGCTGAGAGCCACCGTATATGGAGCTTTAGTCATTCGTCCAAGGGAAGGCGAGGCTTACCCTTTCCCTAGGCCAAGGCGCGAGTCTGTGCTTCTTCTAGGTACATAATCATCTCATTTTTCTCCCCAGAATTGGGTTATAACAAGTGATAGGGATAGCCTGAGAGCTAGATAGGTTGAATATATAGTAGCAGAAGTAATAATATATAGAAGACAAAGACTATGTTCATGATGGCAAAAGATTAACGGTGGGAATATATATGATGGTTTAGGGGAATGGTGGGATGCAAACCCCATCGACGTTGTGAGGGAGGCCACACGAACAGGAGCAGCTCCCAATGTGTCTGATGCTTACACTATCAATGGCCAACCTGGTGATCTTTACAAGTGCTCTAGTCAAGGTTTGATGCTTATGCTTTCTGCAATTTTGTTAAATCACAACATGTCACACGTCTTGATAACTACCTTACAAAGTATATATATATATTTTTGGCGATTTTTCAAAGAATATGATAATTAAAAATAGGTAATAGAATCATACGGGAGAAACTTTTTTAGCAAAATTAAAATTCAAAGTGCGAAATCATTAAAGATTTAAAGTAATTGTTGATAATTAATGAGTCATATACAGTATTTGATTAGGAAGAAGAAAACACAATTAGGTCAGCGGATTACAATGTTAGGATACCAAGCAAGGAATAACACTATCTTTTGTACATTGTAGTCTCGCAAATTATAATTATATTATTTCAATATATGAACCAACGGGTGGAATTCATTTTCTTACTATTGGTCGATGCATGTGCAGACACCACCATTGTTCCAATAGACTCCGGCGAGACCAACCTCCTCCGGGTGATCAACGCCGCACTGAACCAACCCCTTTTCTTCACCGTTGCCAACCACAAGCTGACGGTGGTCGGCGCTGATGCCTCCTACCTGAAGCCCTTCACCACCCAAGTCCTCATGCTCGGACCCGGCCAAACCACCGATGTGTTAATCACCGGTGACCACCCACCTTCCAAATACTACATGGCTGCGCGTGCATACCAATCCGCCCAAAACGCACCGTTCGACAACACCACCACCACCGCCGTTCTCCAATACAAGTCCGCACCGTGTCCCGCAAAATGTGCGTCCATTAAACCATTAATGCCCTCACTCCCAGCGTACAACGACACCAACACCGTCACTTCCTTCAGTAGAAGCTTCCGAAGCCCAAGAAAAGTGGAGGTCCCCACCGAGATCGACGAGAACCTCTTCTTCACAATCGGTCTTGGCCTCAACAATTGCCCGCCAAATTTCGGCTCGAGTCGATGCCAGGGTCCCAACGGCACCCGATTCACTGCGAGCATGAACAACGTGTCTTTCGTGCTCCCCGACAATATCTCCATCCTGCAGGCCCACCAACAGCGGATTCCCGGAGTCTTCACCACCGATTTTCCGGCCAACCCGCCGGTGAAGTTCGATTACACCGGCAACGTGAGCCGGTCCCTCTGGCAACCCGTTCCTGGGACGAAAGCATACAAGTTGAAGTTCGGGTCGAGGGTTCAGGTTGTGTTACAAGACACCAGCATTGTGACCCCTGAGAACCACCCGATTCATCTTCACGGCTACGATTTCTATATTCTAGCAGAAGGTTTTGGAAATTTTGATCCAAAGAAAGATACTGCGAAATTCAACCTCGTTGATCCACCTTTGAGGAACACGGTGGCCGTTCCGGCAAATGGATGGGCAGTTATACGATTTGTTGCTGATAACCCAGGTACTGCATTTTTTAATCACATAAAAAATTACAAATAATTTGATGTTTGATCTGAAATGGCAAACGGGGTTATGTTATAATTGCAGGTGCGTGGATTATGCATTGTCACTTGGATGTTCATATCGCATGGGGTTTGGCGACGGTGTTCTTGGTGGAGAATGGACTTGGGGAATTGGAAGCCATAGAGGCTCCTCCAGAGGACCTGCCTCTCTGTTAGGAATCATCAAAATAATTAGATTCGTAATTTCAATCTTTCTTTGTTTGGAAGTTCATTTTTGTTTCCCTCCCTGCATTTGGGGAGCTCCGCTTGTTTTTGCTCTGTTTCTTTGTTCTTTTTTTCTTATAGATAAATGGGGTTTGCAAGAGATGGTAATGATGTGATTCAACACAGAGTGCCATCTGATATAGTCACAACCCCCCACTTGCTATATTGATCTTAGATCCATGCAATCCTGTTTGTTCCTTTTATAAGCAAATTTTAAGTTTAATATATATCCCTCGCACTCTTGCCTCGTTTCTCAAGTATATAGCTGCTAAAGCAAGTAGCATCTATTTTGGATTAGCATGGATGATCTGAACTTTATTTCCCATTTTACGAAAAAAAAGAATGATGCACAGCACAATTAATTACAAAATTGATGGAGTGGACTGTTAATCACCATGCCATGCTCATTCAAATAAGATTAATTCCATCAAAGTCAGGTTTATGTGGGCACAACCGGAAGAGTGGGGAAGTGAAGCACTCAAACTAGCAAAAGACAGAAGAAAACAAGCTAAAAGTGGTCAATATACACCAGAAAATGTGAAGCCGCCCAAGAGAAAATATTATTTGGCCTCCAACTTTATACTTTTTGTGAACAAGGAAAACCAAAAACAGAGATGGCTTAACGTTTGAGTATTGGTGGTTCTAATAAGTCAACATTTTCTGTCCTAAAAATTCTATGACCCAAGTTGTCGTACTAAACACCCACATCATCCACACTTCAATCGTGTCATTTTGTGTTGTATGAAGGAACTATTGCCACTGACCCCCTTTTATCTTTAATTTCTCTGCCTCTGCAAAAACCTCCAATTCTTGAACCCTTTTCCCTTACCTTGACATGATCATTAAACACAAGCTTCTTCTAGTAAACCTAAAGAAGGAAGGTTTTAAGTTACAGCTGTTGTGCCGTTGTCATTACGTGGCATTTGTTCTTAATCAGTTAAAACATTGTGATTGTTATTACAGTTGAAACCACAATTTAAATCCACAAAATTACGAAAATAATAGGGCCTGTTTAGTATGTGTTCTCGAAATCAGTTTTCCATTTTCAAAAAATAAAACAATATTTGGAATGTTGTTCTAAAATATATGTTTTGAAAATAATTTTTAGATTTGTTATTTTCAAAACAGATAAATGACAACGATTATAACATGTTTTTTCTTTTTTAAACACTGTTTTCGATATACTTGTCTCAAGGTGGCAATTTTGCCATTAGATTGATTCCTTGATTTCATTTTGATACATATCAAGGTTTTGACTTAGAAAATCATTTTAAATCAAGGCCAATGGTCAATCCCAACTTAGAAATAATTATCGCTCTAGGCTTGGTTTCAATTTGAAAATCTACTATTAGAACTGCATTGGTAGCACATACACAACTCATGATAACATGGAAAATCTATTTATTGATGCTTGCTAATGTGTCAATGTTCACATCCTTTATGTTGTTCAAGCAGAAATAACCTACTCAGAAACAGACATTTTTTTGGCTATTCATTTTCAACTGCATTCAGAATATCGCTTGGCTAACAAAACCGGTACCGTTTTCATATCACTTGGCTAACAAAACAACCAGTTCACCTACATGTTGAGAAATCAACAAAAACTTCATATACGACAATCTTTTTTTTGTAGTTATATCCTTTTTTAAAGAGTTCAACCCAAAAAAAAAAGTTATTGGGCTTTTCCAAAATTAATAACACCTGGGTTAATGATAGGAAACTGGCAGCCAGCTATACATCTCAAATATTCTGTCTCATTTTTTGTTTTTTCTTTTTTACATTACTAAGAAAACCACTTCTGGAAATGACTCAGCTATGGTAAAGTAGTGATGTGCGTTTATACTTGCTTTATTGGCCAATCCCATGAGGATGAGCATTCTGGAGAAGATAACTTGTTATCTGCAAAACAATGCACAGGATTAGCTGCGAATAGATAAATGAAGCAACTTCTTGATATTGAACTAAAGCAATAGGTCTTTCCTTGTGGACTACAGTGAATGTCAATACATTTTTAAATAGTTTACATATTTGTCTTCGATTATATTCCTCATGAATATATATATGTGTGTGTGTGTGTGTGTCAAAGGTCTTTATGTTAATTAATATGATTTTTGAGAATATAATTGATTGGGGTGAATTTATAATTCTTGGTAATATTGTTTTTGAGTTAAAAGTTGTTTTAATGGTTTAAATTATTTTACATGAGCTAAAATGTGTTTTATTATTTATTATATTAATGTTAAATGTTTTGAAAAGATTTTGAAAGTAAGATTAATTGTGTCAAAGATTTTATATGAAAAGTTTTTAAACACGATATTAATTAAGTTGAATGTTTTATAAAAAAAAGCTTTCATTTGAACTCAATAAGATTTTCAAGTTTATAAAAAAGTTTTCAAAATTATCATATAAAGGACACTTTTGAATATACATAAAAAATAGAAAGAATCTTAAGAACTTTGCATGGTATATTTTTGAATTAATATATCTTGCATATTAATGAAAATATTTGTAAGTTTTCAAATGGATTTGTATTATTAAGTCAAGATACTAATATGAAAATATTCTCTATTGACTTAGCAATGATCTGATTGTCTTAAAATATTAATGGAATAATTCTATTTAGGTACAAAAAAAAAATTCATGATATCAGGAAGCGAAAAAGAAAAGCAATGATTTGAAGGATGCATAAATGGAGCTACACTTATGATGATTCATTCAAGTTTGCTAACTTTTAGAAAGCTAAATAAGATGAAGACAATATTCTGCATTTGAAAGACTATTAATTATGAAATAAAGGTATTGCACTTATCTCAAATTGATTGGATGTATTCAAGGTAGATTCTTAATTAGAAAGCATATTTACATAATCTAAAGAAGTTGCTATCAATGATCATTTGTTGAAGATTACATCATTTAAAGAAGACAATTTGAAGATACAACCAAGAAGAAAGTAAAAAAAAAAAAAAAAGAGAAAAAGGCATATATTCATATATCTAGTGAAAAAGAAAAGAACATGAATCAAGAAAGCAACAAATGAAACAAGGGTAAGAAGTAAATCATTTTAGTTTGCCTTTTAATGTACGATACCCATTGAGGTCAATTATTAACATTAAAAATAGTCCAAATGGAAAGAAGACGTTAAAGTAATCAAAATACGATCTAAAGATTAAATGCTAAAATTCCTAAATGTTAAAAATGATCTACACATAAATAAAGGAAAATTTTTACTATTCACAAACCACAAATGAAATAATGATATTTTAGCATGTAAATCACATGCTCTTAAATGCAAGATTAACAATAATGGAATACTTTAAATTTTTACTTCTGATCTCTCACTTAGAAATCTTATTGTTTAAATTTTAGGAAGGTAAGTTAATTAGCACACGTTTTATTCATTTGATAAAAGAAATCTCATATGGATAAAAATTCCTTTATTTCTCTTATTGAATGCATTATCTTAGATGAAATGAATGAAAAAAAAAAATCAAATTAAAATCAAACCTTCTACTACTTAATATGAAGATTTCTACTTGTTAGAGTACTATATAAGAAGACATGTTCAAAGCTGAAGAAAAAATAGCATTGATGCATATTCTTAAGAGATGTGTAATTGTTTTATGTGAGTTAACCATTTGTATTTGAGATAACTCTTAAAGTCTATGAGTTTAATTCATCTTATTCTTTTACCTTGAGTTTTTAGGCATTTTAAGAAAAATGTAGAGAAAAGTCTTTTGGTATAGTGAAAAAAATGTTGGGGCAAGTTTCTACTTGTGTCTTATAGAAAAATTTACGAGAAAGGTTTGACATATATTGTAAAAAAGCCTTGAGGAGAGTTTTTAGGAATTTTGAAAAAAAAAACCTAAGGAATGAGAAGTCTTGTGAAGAGATGAAAAGTGTAAAAACTATGAGTTGAAGTTGCCTTGATAGAAGTAGTAAAAACAAAAGTATTGCACTCTTGTATCTAGGGTCACTTGTATTTTTTGTGATTACTTAAATTAAATAAAAATTTCTTATTGTGTGTTTAGAAATTAGATATAAGATATTTTGGTTTGAATTAGGATAAATCGATTATGTACTTTTTCTCTTTCCTAATCTCTTTATGTTCTATTTAAAGTTTTACTTTATAAAATAGGTTGCCATTTTTAAAGAACTTGATGTAGTTTAAAAGGAATCAAAATTCCTAAAAAAAATAATTTTAAATCCAATCAATTCTCTCATTTTTAAATTACTTATAAACTAATGCAAATACATATATTATTGCACTTCACCTTACAAAAATATCTCAATTTCCATACTATTCAAAATTTTCATTCCACTTCCCACTACTTTGTAAATTTTCATACCATAATCGATTCTCTATTATTGATATTATATTATTAACATTTAATTAATTAATATTCTACAATCAACACGAAAAAATATTTTCATTATATACCCAAAAAAAAAAAAGTCCCCGTGCACAAGGTACTTGGCCTCTAATAATTAACTAGGTCTGACTCTGCTTGATATATTGGTTTAAGTTATGCAATATGTCTGTTATATGTAGGCTGGAGCACAAATCAAGACTGAGGTCAAAGAAAATAATTTGAGAGTTGAAGATACTCTTAATGCTACAAAAGTGACATTTTATTTTCCACAATGTGCACCAATCTTCCTCCTTAGATTCGAGTACATGTGGGTTACAGGCTGCTGTTGAATAGGGTATTGTTGTTGGTGGTGAATGCACGTTGTTGAGACTTGCATCAAAGGCGGATGCTATCAAGGAGGGCCTTAACTAATGAGAAAAAAGGAAGCCACTTAATGATTTGGGAAGATTGAATTCTTCAAATGTGGAAATATGAATTTTGTGTTTGTGCTTTCACGACAGCTGTTGGTTCTTGTTCAGTAACATATATTTTCTACTGCTTAGCTTTTTGACTGAATATACGCCCAAAACTATTTTTATTTTTCGCCATGTTGGAAAAGATAACGTAGAGAGAATTCTTAGTTACCTTTTAAAATTAAAGAAAAATTATATTTAAAGACTCAAATTTTATAAAATATATAATAAAAAATTTAAAAAATAAAAATTATTTACAAATTATAATTATCATTAAGTTTTAAGAAATTTATTATTAAGTGTAAAAAAGTATTAAATTTTTATATATTTAATAATAAATCTTTTAAAACTTAATAGTAATTATAATTCTTAAAAATATTTTTAATTTTTAAGAATTTTTACTGTAAATTTTATAAGATTTTAGTCCTCAAATATAATTTTTTCTAAAATTAATTGTCAATATTCTGGTGTATATTGTAGCGTGGTCAGTGAAAAGGTATTGTCATTTGCGAAAACTGGAATTTGCCATTCCCGGTCAATTTTGCTTGTGATGATATGACTGAATGTATAAGTACTGTGCGCAAAACAATTTTTAATAATATATAATATATATATATATATATTTATCTAATTCGAAGAAAAATTTAAATACCTGTGCGATGCACAGGTTATCCGTGTAGTATTTTTATATTTCAAATAACGTTTTGTTCTTAAATTTTTATATTAATATATTTATGAGATAATATTTAATGTTTGATTTATTGACAAGAAAATAAAATCATGATATCATGCATGACATGATATCAGGCAACGAAATAAGAATAAATTGGTAGTCAACCATCAAAGTATATAGAGAGACACACACAACACAAACATGCATATAACATGATATAAGCATACATGATACATTAACACTTCAGACATCCAAAGTATAAAACATACAGACATGATACACGTGATATGTTACCACACCTGCAGTATATATATACACACGATGTTATGTCATGTGTACATATGTGCTTGCACACGTTACTTATATATCCATAAATATTACATAGCATGACATACATGATGCCATATCATAAATATGTATGTGCACATGCACAATACAGTATTGTACACACGTGTGCATCCATGGCACGACGCTGTTAGAACAATCTTTTTTTTTTTTTTCTAAAAAATGTTTGAAAATTAAATGACCCAAATGCATTTTAAATTTTTAAAAAAATTTTAAAATTAATTTTAGAATAAATTATTCAAAAATAATTTTTATATTAATCTGCTTGAAACTGTATTTAGTAATTATTTCATAAAATTACTTTTAAAAATAATAAAAAAATTGCAGTGACATGAATGAAATGGAGAGGCACCTTATGAAATTGACGCAGAGTTGTCAAAGCGACGAAGGGAGAGAGCGTTTGGCAGTTAATGGGAACGGTTGCACCAGATCTGATATAATTAGTTTAGAAGAGTATTGGTTAAATATTTTTGCAAAAATAGCTGTTAATTTGGACTTTTTATTCTATGTAAACGAGATGTTATTACGTTAAAATTTTTTTAAAAAATAAAAAATAAATTTATACATACTTTTATTTCTTTAGATCTTTCATATGAAAAATCTAAATTAAATAGCTATGATCTTTACAGGTACAATGTGTCAGTGGCGTGACTAAACCAAACATTATGGTGGTGAATGGTGGTTCACCATATTCTTTCTTGCTAAACCTGGTGCCATTTCAAACTATCATTTTTTGGTCCCTTTCTTAGTCTTTTTTAAAGATTCATTTCTCTCATCTTCTTGCTATATAACATCTCCTCACATAAATGTTAAACATGGTATCCCACAAAAATTCAACAATTTTTATATTTCTACTAATAACAAAAATTAATTAAAACACTTTAAATATTTGTTATAAAATGTTTATATTTTTAAAAAAATTGATAATATGTTACAGATGTTTTTTCCCCCAAAAAAAAAATAGATCTGAATATTATCCTATAAATAATCGTGTCACCAGTGTATTGCAATTTACACCCCTGTTTATACGATGGAGGCAATTAGCTCAAGTTTGTGTTTTCGTGCGACAGGTATGACAATATCTCTGACAAATTGACCACTATTCGCTACCTCGTTGTGATCATGGTCCTCCATTAGTCCTTATGGATAATATTTAGTGTGTGCATGCATAACTATGACGTGTTCGCTAAGGACCGCAGAAAGTGGCACCTCAAATAACCAGCCACGTGGCCCACGTGTTCTCTCGATGACGTGTCAATCAAATCCATTACCATGGATGCTACTCTGTTCCTTTTGGAAGGGAAGGTGTTCTCAGAGCCCCCCACTCTCCACCCTACACGTCCCATTCTATACGTGGCTTTCATTCATTGGCAGCAATATTTTTTAATCCAAAAATCTGTTTTTTAATCTTTTTATTTTTTCCATGTTTTCAACATTTATGATTTATGATTTATCGCTTTGGGAACCGTCACGACTCACAACATTGTGAATTTGTGATGTATTGTTTTTATTTTTGATATAATATTATTATTCATAAACATAACTGGGCTAGCGGCCCAGCTTTAGTTCGTACTTGATACAAATCCCAACGTCCGAATAAGGGAACCAAAACACAAAAACAGTGAAGCGCTAAAATAAGATGATAGATATTAGAGTAAATTATTCCTAATTTTTTGAGTTTTATTGAAATTATATAATTTTTTATATTTATATAATATATATAATTTTAAAATAAAAACTATGCTATAATTTAATTTAATTTTATATTTTTAATTTAAATATATTTTACTAAATTAAATATAATTTTTAAGAAATTATTTTAATTAATTAAATTAAAATATATTTTCAAAAATAAAAAATTTATATAATTTAAACAAAATTTTTTAAAAAATGTATAATCTACTCTATTATTTTGTACTTATTTGAAGCAAGAGGCAGTGGCATAGTTGTAAATGTATGCAAAAAGAGGTGCAAAAGAGAGAGGGGAACGTTTTTGAGATGGGTGATGCTTCGGAGCGAAGAAAGCGTTTTGTTGGTTCGGGAAGCTTCGGGCCACAGGTGCCACAAGGTTCGGGAGTCCGAAGCGACGCAACGCGACTAAGGAAGTGCCACGTCATTCATTTCTCAGAGCATTAAAATATCAGAAATATCTAGAGAAGGCTATAAATACAAATTACAGCTGAGAATCAGAGAGATTTCTTCATTTTACTAGCTAAAGCAGATAGGTCTTTTACGAAATCGGCGTTGTGCAGACGAAAACCTTCGCAGACTCGCATCTAAAGGAACACCTTCGAGAAAATATCTCAAGCAAAAAGAAAAACCCTAATTTGCTCCGAATCTCAGAGCTTTGATCGAATCGCAAAGGGGAATATTACGCGCGTCTTCCGTCCCTACCCACAGGTTGGTTCTCTTGATTAGTCCAGTACTTCTTAATTTGTTTGGTTTTCTTTTCTGGCGAGAAATTTTTGGATCTATCTGATGCCTTTTCTGGAAAGGCGTGTTTGTGATTTGGGTTTGTTTTCTTTTTTAATTCTGGCTTCTTCTTCCGTTAATGGTATTTTTCTGGGGTAGGTTGGGTTGGGTTTATTTTTTTTCGAATCGGGCGATTGTTTGGAGGGGAAAAAAAATTATAAATAAGTATTGTATATTCGGGACACGGAAATGATTTTCTCTTATTGAAGGTTTATTGCTTGGGGTCCAAGGATATTCGATTCCTGGCTCAATTTATATTAATAAGGATTTGTAAAATCCTAATCGTACTCGTCTTTCTGGTTGCGTGGAGAGGAAGAATTTTATTTGCCCTAGGATTAGTAGAATTTACTCCCTTAGCTCTGTTTGTCGTCTGCTGCCTAGAATTTTCGGTATGAGTTCGTTCTGTTCTTAAATTAATTCTGCTTATCTGACTGCAGATTTTGAAGATCTTACTTATTCAGATCTGATTGTTGAGTGTGGAAAGACTATCCAACTGTTTTCGTGTTGTACGAAGTTTATCAAGTGGAAGGTGGTTGCCTGTACAAAACTATTGAACTCTGTGTAACAAATCGCGGCCATGGGTGTTTATGATCAAGGTTCTAACATCACTTCTCTGCCATTGGATTCTTCTAGGAAGAGGAAAAGTCGAAGCAGGCGGGATGGATCAAAATCTGTGGCTGAGACTCTGGCAAAGTGGAAAGAATATAATGAGCATCTTGAGTCTATCAAAGGTGAGAGTAAACCAACTCGCAGAGCCCCAGCCAAAGGTTCAAAGAAAGGATGTATGAAAGGTAAAGGAGGGCCTGACAACTCAAGATGTAACTACAGAGGCGTTAGACAAAGAACCTGGGGGAAATGGGTTGCTGAGATCAGGGAACCGCACAGAGGAAGTAGGCTGTGGTTGGGTACGTTCTCTACTGCCTGTGAAGCTGCTCTTGCATATGATGAAGCTGCTAGAGCCATGTATGGTCCTTGTGCCCGCCTCAACTTTCCCCACATATCAGATTACACTTCTTGCAAGGAATCACTAAAGGACTCTTCACCGGCTACAACTTTTTCAAGTTCTTCGGTGGCAACTCCTGCAGGTTCTGACACAACTTCTATATCGAATCATTCTGAGGTCTGTGCAGCTGAGGATATTAAGGTGAAACTTCAACCTATCAAAATGAATGATAGGGATAATATTCATCACGAAGCTGATGAAGTTGCCTCTGCAAATGTCAAAGTGAAGTTGGAACCAAAGGATGAGCCTGTCGATCTCACAGATCACGAGGGCAAGGGTAGTCAAATTGTGAAACCAGAAGCACATGACATTAAAAAGGATGCCAAGGATGAAAGTAAAGATCAGATTGACTATTCTTGGCTTGATGGTAATGATTTGGAGGTTGATTCCTTTCAGAATTTCTCTATGGATGAGATGTTTGATGTGGATGAACTTTTGGGGGCGATAGACAAGAATCCAATTGGTGACTCTGAAACGTTCGGTTTTAATCAAATGAGCCTTCCTGGTGACGGAAATCTTAAGGGTGAGGTGCCATCAACCTTTTCCTATCAATTGCAAAACCCAGATGCCAAGCTGCTGGGAAGTCTGGACCATATGGATCAGACACCATCAGGTGTTGATTACGGCTTTGATTTTTTGAAGATAGAGGAGCCAGAGGACAATACTGATAGAGAGGAAGAGCAGCAATATCTTGATTTTGGATTACCAAATCTGTGATACATGATTAATGGATGGGGCTGCATGAATCTGTTTGAAGTCTTCGCGGGGGGCGTGCGGTTGTCGGGTTGTGTAATCCACTTTAACAACTGGCACGGTCATAGCTTGTAATTTGTTTACAAGTTGCCGAACGAATACTAAAGTTGTGTCGTGAGATATGTATCTTCGCCTGTGGCTTTTTAAAACTTCGACTGAGCAAATTCTCTATAGGTTTTTTTAGAATGGAGAATTTAGCGAGTGTCAGTTGTTAATTTTACTCCTTTATTTTGTATTTTTCATTTTGTTTTCAAATTAGAATGCCTTTCAAGAGCAGAGCTGGAGAGTAAGCGGCATAATAGTAGTATTTGTGCACCTAATCCCGCATTATGAACACTGTTTTCGACAGAAATTTTCTTAGAGGAAAAGTGAGTATCTTGCTTATAGTCGTTGCTGACTTCTGTATATAATAAATCGAAGTTGAATACAAAAACATGTAATTTTAAGTGTTGCTGACTTTTGTTTATAGACTACAGAAAATGGGGATTGATCTATGCTTTGTTTTCTGCCCTTCCTTTATACCTTATTGTTTGTGACCGAGGTGGTCGGGCTTATCTCCTGGGGACTGGATGTAAAGATGTGATTTAGCAAATGGAAGAATTAGGAGGCATGCGATGCTGGAGGCTGCGATATTGACAATTGTCACTGTTTTTAGGCAATTTGAGGAGTGAATTATATTTTTTTTTTTATTTTTAAATGTCTAAATTATCGATCATTTTTAATTTTAAAAATCCATATTCTCTTATTTTAAAACTTAAATATACGTTTCACTAATTTATGTTGTAATAAAAAATTAATTGTAATTATATTTATATTGATTAAAATATTTTGATATTTATTATTTATATAATATAATAAGTATTAATTATATATTATATCAATATAAAAATAGTTAATTTTTTTAATTTGAAATAAATTAAAGTCGTAGTTTTCATACAAAATAAATAATAATTGAAATAAAATTTTAAAAGATATTTTTAATAAGTTATATTTTTAACCAAAAAAATTAGTATTCTTGGAGGATATTTTAATTAAATTTTAGTTTTGGTAAAATTTCTGTATTACTTTTATAATATCGGATGGGGTGGTATAACTTAAAATACCTCTTTCTTTAAAAAGAAAATAATTTACTCTAATTTTAGTGATATTTACGAATCAAGCCTTTCTAGTTCTATGAACTTGTAAGAGTTGAATTCGTATTCTCTGTTATGTTAGGGTGTACAATAAGAGTTGGTGTATGTTATTGATTTATTTAAATTTTTATCTTTTTAACGCCTATCCTTGGGTGTAGTATGCTGTATGCAAAGCAAGTGATTTGATTTGTTAAATGTTTTCAAAACATGAGAAGTATAAAACTACAGTATACAAGTTCTGAAGCCTCCTTTTAGTGATGGGGTTGAGAGGGTGGCGAGAAATAGAATAGGGGAATGCCGATCAATTGGCACTTGCTTGCTTTAAAATGCTTCCAAAATTAGTACTTAAATTTTTTTTCTTTTTCTCTTTTATGCAAGAGTAGAACTGAACTTGCAATGTTTTATTTAAATTTTCACTCGTTTTACAACTAAAAGGAAAAAAAAAAAATCACTCATTCAACTACTTGAACGAGCCTTAGTGACTGAAATGTAAAACTTTCCCGTTCAAGATTTATTATAAGCAAATTTACATCATTTTATAGATCACTTGTAAATAATAAAGCATATGATTATAATGTGATAGCAATAGGCCCTACTAAAATTCATGTGGGTGTAATTCATGCTTATCACCTATTCCTCTGGGTGAGATCTGAGTTCAAGCAACTTTAAAAACAGATCTTTCGTGCTTCATTTGTCATGTGGTGACTATTTCTACTTTCAATATTTTCAAGAGTAATATTAGGCTAATAAGCTAATAGGCTTATAATTCTGAATTTACGGAAGTTTCGAACAAGTCACCTACGTGAATTTGCAAATTTTAGAAAGATGTAATTATGAGCAAAACTGGGAAGAAAGATGTTCACATTAATGGCAGAAATCAGAGGGCTTGTCATAGTCAGCAGGATCAACATGTGGGATGCTTTTATTCATTCATTCATACCTTCCTCTTCTCTTTCCTGTAACGTCCGATATTTTCTAGACTCAGCTCGTGACTTCTAGAAAGGCTCATTTTGTAGATTAAAAAATGACGGGAGGGGTCAATTTATGTAATTAATAAGGTGAAAAAAAATGTGCGAAAGAGAGTGCCTATATTTTAATTAAAATTTGGTCTAAATATAAATCTGAAAAAGTAGTTGGGTCCCTGGCAGCAATCAATTGAATCGTCCCTCAAACTAATTCTCTTCATAATTATATAAAAAATTCATTAATTTTAACATATGTGATACTGTATACAAATTTATTATATCTTAATTTGTGATTTTCTATTAAAATAATTTATAATATTACACAAAAAGCAAAAGTGAAGTAGTTTAGCATGAGTCAAGGTTGGTATATGAGATAATGCGATACCATTATATATATTTATACGATTCAAATTTTAATCCAAGTCATTATTCATATAAAAAATTACTCCCAAAATATAATAATACTACTTAACATGATGTAAACCCAAAGATTAAACACCAAGCATTTTGGTTGGACAACTCTGGTTTTGAAACGAAAGGAAAAAACCGATGGGCTTATAATTCTCTTTAAACAAAAAAAAAAAAAAAAGGTCCAATCAATTTTGTGAAACCCATACAAAGTTTTGGATTAAATAGAGTCTTATCGAATTTGGCGGATTGTGTCCAATTAAACGGATCTAACTTTTAAAACATGTTTGAATACTGCAAGTTTTTGGATCAGTATAGGTTTTAGGACATCGATTTATGTATTATTATTATTATTATATAACTTTTTTTTTCTTTTTCTGGTTGCTTCTACATTTATAAAATATATTTTCATGTAAATTGTTTTGCAAATATATATGGTATAATTTTATTTTATTTTATATATAAGTTAATATGATTCAGGTCACATGATGGTAATAGATCAGCACATGTCATCCCTCGGTTCTAATAAATTTGAAATCAACCCGTGCAATTTCACCTGAAAACATTCTATGATTAATTATTTAAGTGTTGTAGTGATACGATAAATTTCTGCTCTTAACATTTCAATTTGAAATTAAACTACGCAATTCATATGAAAAAATTCCATGATTAGTCATTCAAGTGTTAATATGATACCATTTGAGCCTTTCATTTTATTATTTCACCCTGTCTATATGAGTATCTATATGTTTTAATTATTGCCAATGTATGATGTATCATAATGTGAGTCGAAATTGAAGGTATAGTTTGAATGATTTAATAATCCAAAACGAAGCGTCTGTTTGAACAAATGAAAAATGTTTTAATCCTGAAAGTCTACAAGTTAGTTAATAAGAATTGATTTAATTGAGAAAATTAAATTACCTTGATTCAGAAAATATTTAAAATTTATTTTTATTAAATATTCTTTATCAATAAACACTTTATTAATTATGGTGCATTGTATCTTAAATTTAAAATAATTGATCATATTCTTAAATTTTTTATCAACCAAAAAGTCTAAAACTTATTATAAATAGATAGAAATAGATTTATAAACATATATATATTTATAATAAAGGTAATTCACGTTTCTTGGCTTATAACTCATAACACCTATAAACACATAAAATCAGCTTAAATTCATTAATAATTTAATTATCAAAATAATCTGCCACATGTGATTCACAATCAACCTACGTTTTCAATTAAGGTGGAGATAAATCTCTCAAAATATTATTATATCAGTTAATTTTTAATTTATATTTTATAATTAAGCATCACTTGCAAACGCTCTTTTTTGGTTATTTATTTTTAATTTTTGCGCGTGTCAGTAGAATGAAATATTATTACACAACTGTTTCAAAATCTAAGTATGATTTTTTTTTCAATATAGTTCTTCTAAAACCGAAATAAGTACAATTAAAATTTTTTTTCTTTAAATTATGTTAGTATCACAATTATACAACCAAAAAATTTATAAAAAACTATCAATTCGGCTCTTAACTACTTTGAAAGTTCAATTTTATTTTGGGACTTTATATTGGGATACTAGTATTATTATTTTAAACAACCGCATGAGTGTTGAGATGTCTATTATGGCATATCTAAAATTACAAATCAAATATAAAAAAAAATTTAGTCGTATTATACATTTAATTACATCTTAATAAAACTTTATTTTTATACTGAAAAGAAATCAAATTCCATGTTTGTTTTTCCCACGTAATTATCATGTCACACCAAATATGCAAATCCAGAATGTTGAGCTCAAAATATAATATCGAAATGAAACAAATGTATCAAGTAACGATTCTTTTCTATTTAGTTTTTATATCGGAGTTCACATTCATAACGTTGGATATTAAATTATACCTTTGTTTTTTTGAATATCTTAATTCTTAAATTCAGCAGTTTCTGTTTTTATATAAACCAATTGAATGCGTCATTATGAGGCCCTACTCCTTCGAACCAACCATCTGAGTTCTGAACTGATTTGTCCTCACCACTCTGCCACCCTAAAATCCATCATAGCCGTTAATTCGTGCTTGAATCAATATTAGCCGTTCATTCACTGTTATTCTTCTTCTGTTTTTATATGAATTATTTCCGTTTTCCTTGTCAGACTATATAGGTTTGTCCATTGCCCGTCCCTTGTCATAGGTACTTGCTCTTTAACCGCGAATCTTTCCTTAACCACCGTTCTCTCTATTTCTCTCTCTTGCAAATGCACGACATTCAAGGATTTTCGGACCCTTATAGATTTCTTCACTTGCCTTGTCCCCTTCTTCTTTCCTTTCTCCCTTTTTCCCAACCCACTTTTTCCCACCCTTCCCTCAACCAACTCACTCACTCACTCACACCATTCTCGAGTGTATTTCCAGCACCATTTAACGCCTCCACTGTTTCCGGCACTAAAAATGGCCTTTTCAACTCTTTTGTTCAGAGGATCCAACTTCACATGCTGGATCCTGAGCCAGCTGCTTTTCAGGTAGGATTGACTGACTTCACTATCTGCAAAATCGAAATGGCCATGGTAGATTTATTACTCTGCATTTGAAGTTTCAGATGCTGATCATGTGATTGATCGACCACTTGGGGTCTCTAAGTTCATATACTTCTCTGCGTCCGAAGAGGTAAAAAACAAAAAAAAAGAGACTTTTGATCCTTAATGGGAGATTTGTCTGTCAAAGCTATTATGTTACATGTAAAGGTTTGCCATTTATGTGTAAGAATATGGGGATATGAAAGATTCTGTTTTCGGGTAAATATATAGCTCTGAAGTTCCGAACTCTGTAGAGATATTCATGTCTTGTGCTTCATTAACGTTTTGTTTCCTCTTTTTCAGTTTCTATTGCCCCCTTGTGAATAATAAGAAAAGTGAACGCCGAATGATTGACCTGCCACTTCATTAACATATGTTTCTCTTGCTTTTTCTTTCTTTTATTTTGGGCTGGACGGAGTAAGAGTTAGTAAACATGAATCATAGACGCAACTTGAGGCTAGCTCATGTGGTTGGAAGGATGAGTTTTTGGGTAAAGTGTCGCAAGTTCAATTTTCCTTGGGTCTGCCACTTGAGGGTAGGGGTTTGGAGGGTAAGAAGAGTAAGAATTAGCAAGCATGAATCATGGACCTCACTTGAGGCTAGCTCATGTGATTGGAAGGGTGGGGTGTTAGGTAAAGGATTGCAAGTTCGATCCTCTTTGTGTACGCCAGTCGAGGGTGGGTGGAATAAGAATTAGTAAACATGCCACTTGAGACTAGCTCACGTGGTTGGGAGGCCGGGGTGCTAGGTAAAGGATCTCAAGTTCAATCCTTCTTTTATATGTCACTCAAGGGTGGGTGGAATAAGAATTAGTAAACCTATTCCCATTCACTCGAGGTTGGGAGGGAATGGGTTTTGGTAGAGAGTCACAAGTTTACTTATCCTCATGTACCAAAAGCAACGTTACCCAAGTAAAGAAAATATATGAAATGAAGCAATCTTTCTGATGCACTTGAAAGATATTTGTAACGCTGATTTAAATCTCTTGGATGCCATGATTTTGCCTGCTCATTTTGCAAATTTGTTACCTTCTAGCTACTGCAGAAGCTCACTGTAAGACGTCACCAAGTCAATTAGCTGTTATACTCAAAGATGCAGAGAAAGAGACATTTACAACAATTGAAGCATCCATTTGATTCTTACCGTAAGCCTTTCGTTTTCTGTACTTAAATCAATTACTATGCATTCAATGGGTTGCAGCACTGGTTTTACATGTTTTAAAAAGCATTAACCTTTTGGTGCCATAATCAAGGACATTTTTCATTTGCAGGACAGACTTGATAGACTAAAACTTTTGTAATGTGATTGCTTCAGCAGAGATATTCTTAACATATTAACTTCCTCATATTGTTCTATACAGCATTTGAGGCAATTCTCTCTGGCTCATGGCAAGCTTTGGAGTACATAACAATTAAGGGAGGAACAATGGCCTTACATTTTAAAGATCATAGCTATGTAGTTATGGAGAAAGCTCCCTTTTCAGACATTCGGATAAGGTCAAGGAAAGCTACTGTATCAGATTGCTCCTGCTTTTTAAGACCTGGAGTTGACATATGTGTGTTATTAGCCTCTCAACATACTAATAGCTCAGATCAAAATAGTCTTAATCCTGTAAGTGACCTTCTTAAGTTGGATTTTTAACTTCTAATCTTTAGTTGAGGTTCTTGAACTGCATGGACTGAAAAGTACAGTCTTGAAGTCATCTTTCATTGGAGTAAAATTTAAAAGTAAAACCAAATTATAAAGCCATATTATTGGTTCAAAGTCTTGAAGTTTATTTTTGAGCCAGAGTGAGTTTGATGTGTGAATAAATTAATTATGCATGCAGTATATAAGAGCTAAGTGTTCCCTGATTTTGATAATGTTTTATATTATTTGATAAAAGCATACATTGGAAGGTCACTTTGCTGTGAATTTCTCCTTTCCTGAGATGATAGTTGTTAGATATTTGAAAAAACCAATCATGGGTCTAAGCTTTTGAGTTGAAATGATCCTTACATGGTGGCAAAGTCTTCTGAATGATCAAGTCGTTAGGAGGTCGATCCTTGCCACCCCCATTTTCCTAATTAAAATTTGGTTTCAATACAAAGTACAATGCTCTCGTGTTTTGTTTGCACTACAAGCTCAAAGTGCGTTGGTATTAGAGAGCCTGTTAGAGATATCAATGAAAACCAATCATGAGCATTCACTTAAAAGTTTAAGCTTTTGGGTTAACTTGGTATATGGCACAAGTTATATAGAACACATCTACACAGTAAATATTCTCTGCTTTTATAATATGCGAAAGTGGTATTTATATGTATGACATTACTAGATCCTCATTATTGTCTTTCTCAATATTGTTTCCCAGCTCTTGGCCCATGTTAAAATCCTGTTGAACTTTCCTTTACTTTGAGAGTTGTAGTTGCTGAAATTTAATTTTGATCAACAGAATTTTTTTGATTGTAGGTGTGGGCTGATGCTAAAATAAGTTCTATACAGAGAAAGCCACATGATTCCAAGTGCTCATGTCAGTATTATGTCAACATCTATGTTAATCAAGGTTGTCTTGGTACAGAGATAAGAACTCTGAGTAAGGAGATTAAATTATTTGGAATAAATCAAATTTCCATTCTCCAGAAACTTGAGCATAGTCCTTGTGAAGATCAGCACTATCGGTGGGATTCATCTGAGGACTGCCATGCAGTACCACAAACTAAATTGCTTTTAGGGAAATTTTTATCTGATATTTCATGGTTAATTGTCACATCAGTTTTAAAGCAGGTATCATTCTGTGTGAGATCTGTAGGTAACAAGATTGTGTATCAAATTTTGGGGGTTGATAATAATAGCTCACCATTGAATGTTGTAAATTTCAGAGTAGACAATGGCATGTTGGTACCCATTGTTTCTCAAGTTGTTTCATCTTACACCAATAGGGTTGACCATACACGTGACTCCCATGAAGAAAAAGCACCTCCATCTTATAATCCTGAGGGTTTGCGTCGTTCCAAACGTCGGAATGTACAACCCGAGCGCTACCTTGGCTGTGATGAGACTTTTGTGTTGGATGTTGGTTTTGTTCGAACCAGGCCATACAAGATGGACATTCGAAAAGATGATGATGAGGACGATGAATTGTCAATGCCATTATCAGCCCTGTTTGGTTTGCAAGAAAATATTCATGTAAAGGATGGTGACAGTAGACAAAAGTTCAATAAGATGAAGTCCTGCCAGAAGCTTATAGTGTACAAGAGGAGGCCTAAATCCAGGGAGGTGAATTCAGGAGATGCTGATAAAAATGAACTTCAATCTCAACTCGCTATTGTTCCAGTTCCTCATGAATGTGATCCTATTGCCATTGAGCATTTTGATTCCAATGCCAAGGTTACTAAATATTATACACACAAAAATGATGAATTTCCTTCCAAATATTATCATCTGATGGCTAGCCCTGAACCAAAGAGGAACAATATTGATCTGTTAACTTTTGAACCCTATAATCATCCTTCAAAGATTCCAGATCTTGAAAATTGTGCAGAAGGGATTGATGATATTTCTTCCAGATGTCATCATAATTATGGCACCCCTAAATTGAAGAGGAAGAATTCATTTGGTTTGGATGATATGAATTTTGAAGGCAGATGGGAAGGAATAAGTTCCAATAAAGGAGTTCAAGGGAGAAAATATCATTCAACATATTCAAGAAGTAGACAATCTGGTGAAGAAAGAACTTATAAAGACAGATCCTTAAGTGCAGGGGCCTACAAGGAATTGATAGATTCATACTTAAAGAATATGAATACAAAACCATCCAAAGTAGACCCACCTATTTCTGACCAGTGGATACAATTCAAGGAAACAAGCAAATTAGGACAAAAGAGGGAAACAGAGGCACCAAAAATAGAGGATGAGGAAGAAATCAATGAACTTGATATATTGTGGAGAGAAATGGAAGTTTCATTGGCATCGAACTATTTTGATGAAGACACAGAGGTATAATCATTTCTTTCCTCTCTCTCTCTACCTTTTTTCCCCTTTTTTTTGGGGGGGGGGGGGGGTGGAGTTTGATTTTAATTTTGTGATTTTGTTTGGGTACCAAAATGGGGCCTAAGCCCGTTTCTGCCATTATTTGTTAGTCTACTTTTCTTTTGTTTATCTTCTTTTCTAAAGCTAATTCAGTTTAACTATCTTATCAGGGTTCAAATGCTGCAGTTTTTACTGAGACTTGGGAAAAATCCAATAAACTTTGTTGCCACGAGTATAGAATGAATGAAGAAATTGGAATTTACTGCCTCAAATGTGGCTTTGTCAGCACTGAGATAAAGGATGTTTCACCACCATTTGTAAGTTTTTGAAACCTATGTAGAATCTGTGTGTTAGTGTGTTCACTTGTGTATGTGTGTGTAGATATGTTTCAACATGGTTTCTTTACTTGGCATCAAGATGGACACAACATGCATCAGGAAGGTGCTTCCTATATGTAAAATCAATCATGGACTAAATAGTGTGATCCCAAAAGAAACATGTGTCGTTTCTTTATTGTGTGCTATCCAAAGCTCTCCCCATCAATAAATGTAGTTGCTGATGTTAACTGTAGTCTCATGTTACTGGTGAGATACTTTTTTTTTTCTTGGTTGACTCAGTGAGTATCTGATAATTTTGTTCAATACATCAGATGGAACGTTCAGTGTGGCACCAAGAGGAGAAGCAATGCAGTGGAGAAGGTTCAGAATCAGAGCCAAAGGCCGATGAAGATGATGGTTTCCATCTTTTGTTGACTCATGCTTTACCTGATGAACCTATATCTGAAGAAAATGATAATGTCTGGGCATTAATTCCTGAACTTAGATGGAAGTTGCATGTCCACCAAAAAAAAGCTTTTGAATTTCTTTGGAAAAATATCGCAGGGTCCATGGACCCAGCACTTATGGAAGCAGCATCCAGAAGAAGAGGCGGTTGTGTGATATCTCATTCTCCTGGAGCTGGAAAAACTTTCCTTATTATTGCATTTCTTGTTAGCTACTTGAAGTTATTCCCAGGGAAGCGACCACTGGTTCTCGCTCCAAAAACAACACTTTATACTTGGTATAAAGAATTTATTAAATGGAAAATTCCTATACCAGTGTATCTAATTCATGGTCGTAGAACCTACAGAGTATTCAAGCAGGATACAATGGTTTTTCACGGTGGTCCAAAGCCTACTGATGATGTCAAGCATATTTTGGATTGCCTGGAAAAGATACAAAAGTGGCATGCGCACCCAAGTGTTCTTGTCATGGGTTATACTTCATGTTTAACATTGATGAGAGAGGATTCAAAGTTTTCTCACAGAAAGTATATGGCTAAAGTATTGAGGGAAAGTCCTGGTATCCTGATACTGGATGAAGGGCACAATCCTAGAAGCACAAAATCGAGGTTGAGGAAAGGTTTGATGAAAGTACAGACAGAATTGAGAATATTACTTTCAGGCACATTGTTTCAGAACAATTTCTGTGAATACTTTAATACTCTCTGCTTGGCAAGACCAAAGTTTGCTTTTGAAGTGTTGAAAAAATTAGACCCAAAATACAAGAGGAAAACGAAAGGAACAGGAAAAGCGCGTCATTTAATAGAGGCACGAGCTAGAAAATTCTTCTTGGATAATATTGCGAAAAAAATTGACTCAAATGATGGTGAAGAGCAGCTGCAGGGTCTAAACATGTTGAGAAATATCACAAGTGGTTTTATAGATGTTTATGAAGGTGGAAGTTCAGAGAGTCTTCCTGGTTTACAAATATATACATTGTTAATGAATACCATTGATATACAACATGAGATTTTGCAGAAACTTCAGAGGAAAATGTCTGGATGCAACGGATATCCACTGGAGTTAGAGCTTTTGATAACCCTTGGATCAATACATCCTTGGTTAGTCAAAACAGCTGTATGTGCTCAGAAGTTTTTCTCTATCGAGCAATTGATGGAGCTAGAGAAATGGAAGTTTGATTTAAAAAAAGGGTCGAAAGTGAAATTTGTTTTGAGCCTGGTCTATCGCGTTGTTAGGAAGGAGAAGATTCTTATTTTTTGCCACAATATTGCACCTGTGAGGTTATTTACAGAATTATTTGAGAAGTTCTTTGGATGGCAAAAAGGTCGTGAAGTTTTGGTTCTTACGGGGGAGCTAGAGCTCTTTGAACGAGGAAGGGTGATGGATAAGTTTGAGGATCCTGGTGGAGCATCAAAGATACTCCTTGCTTCAATTTCGTCTTGTGCTGAAGGTATTAGTTTGACAGCAGCCTCTCGGGTGATTTTGTTGGACTCCGAATGGAATCCATCAAAAACAAAGCAGGCTGTTGCACGGGCTTTTCGTCCAGGTCAGCAAAAGATGGTTTATGTCTATCAGCTGCTGGCAACAGGCACATTGGAGGAAGATAAGTATCGAAGAACCACTTGGAAAGAATGGGTTTCGAGCATGATTTTTAGTGAAGATTTTGTGCAGGACCCCTCCCGATGGCAAGCAAAAAAGATTGAAGATGATATACTACGGGAAATGGTTGAGGAAGACCGGTCTAATTCATTCCATATGATTATGAAGAATGAAAAGGCATCCAAAAACTGATTCAAGGTAAACATTTATTTTTTCTTAGGATAATGAGTTGTCATTATCTATATTACATTATTTTTCCTGGGTTTTGATGTATATGTTTGCATGTTCACTCATTCCCTGAGGTTGTGCATGACAAGATGTTTGACCTGCTATTGTAATTTCCCACATAGCCCACATCTAGACGTGAGCTGATTGTCTGAGGAATCATTTTCGCCTAGCCT
The DNA here is from genome assembly GCA_026724425.1 of Erythrophleum ivorense. Classification (NCBI taxonomy): domain Eukaryota; kingdom Viridiplantae; phylum Streptophyta; class Magnoliopsida; order Fabales; family Fabaceae; genus Erythrophleum; species Erythrophleum ivorense. Next base: position 1,054,591 of record JAIUCV010000268.1, read on the forward strand.
TGAAAATCTGTGGTACACAGTAATCTGAAGATCAAGAATATGGACATATACTATTCTCTACAAAATGGTATCTTATGATGATTTCAGGTTTATAGTTTATCCTAAAGGCTATGTGTATGTAAATTTCGGTCCTTCTAACTGTGGAATGTGAAACCACATTTCTGAGAAAATGAGAATATGTATGGATTGGTTCATGCTTGTCTTGCATCTATCAGTTGATCTTGCCTTTAAAAAATTTTTGGATCCTATGAATGATGATCAAGCAAAGTGAATTAAATTGCTGCTTTGCTTTTATGACATTGTTGCTTTTCTTACAGTCTGACAAGACCATCCAAAGCATAATAATATCACCAGGAACTGCGGCAGAAGTCTCGAGGTCACTTCTTCACAAGCTTCTTTATGGAGAGTGAAAGTGAATCGACACACAGTAAAGCAGCATTGGGTGTAGGAATTAAGCGGAAATGAAACCAGACATATCTTCAGATTTGCTTGAGATGGTTGGGTTGAGAATGTAATTGAGGTAGACAGGTTCTGCTTTTTCAATTTAGTCACAAATTTTCAAAATCAATCTCCAAACCCTCTCTTGTCAAGAGAGATTTGTCAGTTTCTTTTTCTTTTTTAAATTATTCTGGTGATAAATGGGGGCAAATCGGCCAAAGAATGAGTTTTCAGGATTTTCGTTTCTGGAACTTTTTGATACATAGTTATTTTATTTTAACATTTCAAGAAATATCCAATATTTTTAGTTTACTTCTTAAACTTCTAGAAGTGTTGGAGATTGGAATTTTAATCTTGTCCCACAAAAAAAAAAGCATTTTATTATTATAGTCTGTTATATTTATATCCATTATATTGTAAAAAGAATAAAATATGATCATTTTTCAATATAAACATTGTGGTTAGCTTTAAAAAATTTGGCAACTGAACTACGGAGGTAAGGTGATTGGACATTCTAAACTTGGGGTGTCATTTTCTCAGGAAAAAATCTAGTGAAAAGCGCAATCTGGGGAAGCTGAGACAATGTTCACGAGTATAACTAGTGTGTCTAGCACAACTGTACTTTTGTGTCATTGATGTTTTGATGACATTGATCTGTGATGCAGTTTCCCAAATTAGTGGCAAACCAAAAATTTGAGGCTATGTAGCATATAATGCACGCATAAACTCTATAGCCATTGCATGAAAATAAAGCTATTGATGATTACTAAGTAAGTCAGATTTGGCCCAAAAGACTTTGTCTAATAGCGACATCTGGATTACTTCACTGGCCTGTTGAGTGACTGGCTTGACCTTAATTCAATCAAACCTTCTCGATCGTGTAGGCGTGGATGCTCACCAACGTCCTGCAAGGCATGAAGGCCGTGTAAAACTAAATATACTCTTTACGCTTTGATGGGATGGGACGTGAAATTGTTAGATATAGAAATAAAAAAGGAATAAAAATATAAATTAAATTAAATTATTATATTTGATGTAATATAGAGAAAAGTGATAATATTATTCTATTTATATGTTTGGCTAAATAAACAAGAATGATAAACAATATTTTTTGTATTTTTATTTAAAAAATAATGATAACAAAAATATAATAAATTTTATAAATTATGCATAATAATTACTCTCTATTCCTGTATTTATGTGAAGACAATGAATTTCTTCTCTTTTTTTTAAATGTTTGAACAAAATTTAATTACTAAATGAGGCATAAAAAACAATGATTTTATCTCTTTTCTCTCTTCCTCGTGCTAACAAATGGGACGTTAATTTATGGAGGGTTAATTCATTTTCATAATAAGCTTCTTTAGGTGCTTGATTAGATGGCGACAAGGCATGAAGGCCGTGCTAAACTGAATATTTTTGCGTCATAAAGAGATAAATACAAGCCATATGACTTGACTTCTCTATCTGGTGGCTAAGTTCAAAATTTTATAATATTCCAATAGACTCTTACTGCCACCATATCTTAACCCAAAAAAAAAAAAGAAAGGATATAATTGAATTATTTTCATTACTAGTTATTTTTTTATACGATAATACAGAAATTTGAATCTGAACCTATTTAAACTTTTTAAGTCCTTTTCCTTTTTCTTTTCTCTAAGTCCAACTACTATTAAAAATACTGGCTAGTACAGCTATTCCTATGCTTTATTAAAAAATTATAATAATATTATATATTGGAAAAATGGATTACTTTAAAGCAATTTGACACTTTCATTTATTAATCAAGATATAGGATGATATAAATACGACGATCATATATTTAGAAAAATATAAATATTTTTTAATTTATGTTATTTACAAACACTCCCTTCAACTTTAAAAATAGAAAAAATGCTCCGTCAACTACATATCATCATTCAGGATTTAAACGGCTCTATCTAGTTTCTTGTTATTCAATAATGGAGATTTTATTTCAAACTTTGCCATTTGTCGTTCTTAGATAAATGAGAGTGTGCAGAATAACAAAAGACAGAGTCTAAGATAACATTTTTATGAATGGGGATAACGGAGAAATAAACCCCAAAAACAAAACAAAAAAAAGTTTAAAATCTTGAAGGGTTATAGTTAAAGAAGGTATTTATAAACTTCTAAAATTGAGAAGTGTTTACAAATAGTTCAAAGTTGAAGGGGGTATTTAGATCTCTCATGCTTTCAATTAGGAGTAGAAGATGCTTGTTTAACGCTTGATTAAATATAATTAACGATTTAGGATTGATTATATCCTAAACAAAGGGGACAAAAATAACTAAGCAATTAAAATTGACATCTGAAGAAAATATGCAAATTGAAGGTTTTTCTTCACACATTTATTATATAGTAAGAAATTAAACCAATTTGTAGAGACTGCCAGGATTGAATTCTCATTAGACGACTTATTCAAGCTACGACTAAATGAGTGTCTAAGAATTTTTTTCTTTTCCTTGCAGGAGGGAACTGAGAATGGAGATATGTTTTTATTGTAGACAAAAGAGAAAGAACTGAATAAATTGAGAATTTAACAATAGTTTTTGACTATCTTATCCAGCTAATTTCTGGACTACTATTTCAATTCGTTCTACCCTTAATTAGTTGGCCACATTCCAAACGTACAAAAACCTCAACAATGTTATAGTTTTGCAACTGAAGATTCCGGTTGAATTCTGACCGTTATGGTAATTTAAAAAAATAATAATTTTCGACTAACTTTTAGACCCCCCCCCCCCCCAAAAAAAATCTGTCGCTTAGCAGTAAATAAACAGTAAAAGCTAGTAGAACAACTACACAAAATCTGAAGAAGACTAGCAAAGGCTGACAGAGATACAATGAGAGTTAACCAAGACTCAAGCTGTGTTTGGATGGACGTTTATTACTTTTTAAACCATGTTTTGTAAGAAACAAAAACTGTTTTATACAAACGTGATTTTTCAAAACATATCCATGCACTCAATTGTTGATTAATGACTGAATAATGGTCGGCCACCCATGTAATAATAAATACATAATTATAATGATAAAATTAATATAATAAATACTTATAATAATGATAAATAATTATAGAATATAATTATATAATAAATAACATTAATAAATAATGCAAAAATCTAATATGACAGCGAATTTGGCTCATCGTGCTCATCCTGGAATGATCCTTTTAGATAGGGGTGTACATCGGCCCGGTTGGCCCTAGGGGCCCGCCCTAGCCCGGTCTAATCGGGCCTGGCCGGGCTTGGCTAAAAGTATAAATGGGCATAACTTTAAACAAGACTGCTCTGGGCCGGGCCGGGCCGGGCCACGGGCGAAGGTATGTTCCGCCCAACTCGCCTAATAGTTACTTCTTTTTTTTTTAGTTATTAATATCTTGTCATCTTATTTTTTTTATTTCATTTAATTATCTCTGTATACTGCAATTTTTATTATTTATTCAAATATTCTTTACTTCTTAATTATTTTTATCATTGATATGAATCCTTACTGATATTTTTTTTGTTAAATAATGAAAAAATATATATTTACTTAAGACTAATTATGTTAGTATATCTTATATTTTATTTGATAATACTAGATTATTTTTTTATAACTGATACAAATATAAGAGTTCTAAAAGTCCATTGTTTTGAAATATATGCCTATAAGTATGTGTAAAAATATTTTTATATTACAAGTATCAATTCATTAAAAAAAATTAATTTGGGTGGGCCTAACCTGCCTTATCCCAACATAAATCAGACTTATTAAAGTTGAATAAGGCCACAGGTATAAAAACAAGTTTCATGTCTTAATTAGGTCAGGTATCGGATATACTAGATGTTCAGTTTGGTTTTATCCATATACAGCCCTACTTATTCGGGCCGTCCCGGGCCGCCCTAAAATCGGGCTTCTCCGGGCCGGGCAGGGCCACGGACATAAAAATACGCCCAAGACCCTAATCAGGCCAGGCTCCGGGCCAAGCATCGCCCTGACCCGACCCTGCCCATGTACACCCTTACTTTTAGATACTCCACCTAGGGAGTGTTTAGATTTATTGTGGAATGATACTGCTAGAGTTTCGTGGGGTAGAGACCCTGAGTAGTTTGTTGTCTTTATTTTTCTCATAAAAAAAAATCTAATATAACTAACAGAAATTCTAAATTAATTAATATATAATACATTCGAATTATTTATTTAATTTCTAATTATTGATCCAACCATAAATAAAAGTTAAAAATAAAAATTGCCTAATTTATTAAAATAAAAAGTAAAAACTAGCCCTTAAATTTATGTAATTAAATTATCTTAAGAATTTGTAACTAGAGTTTTTTTTTTTAATTTTTATTTTGTTTCCCGTAAATTGCGTTACTTGGTAAAATTATATATTATATTTGTCAATATATATTATATTATCAAATTTTTTGGGCAAAGGGCACTGGCGCGAGACCGAAATTCCAATACTACTGCTATAACTCGCCAAAATTTTTGTTTTTCTTTCTATAAATATCGTATCTTTTGTTTTCATTTTCGTGCTTCTCTCATTTATCTCTTCTTCTCTGCTGGTTGGTGATGGTTTTTGTTTAGCTGTGCTCAGTGAGGTTCTGTGGTTTTTCGTTTTGTTTCTTCTTCTTTTTTTTTTTTTTTTTGCCTTCTTTCATTGAAATATCAAAACTTTCGACTAATTATTCAGTCGTTAATATCTTTTTTTCTTGTAGTGAAAAAAGGATCCTTTCAAGGTTTTGGCGTTTTTTATTGAAACTTAAGGACGTTGAGGCAGAGGCTTCTAGAAATTAGTGGTTTTCGTTTCAAACCCAAGCTTTCTTTCATAATGTCCTTTTCAGTTTCACAGAAGCTTCTCTGAATTAAAAACCTATGCCAAGTTGCCAAATTGAATGAGACATTTCCATAAGCACCAACTTCCTCCGTCTCTCTCTGTCTCTCTGCTTGAATCCCAACCCTATTGATTTCCTTCATGACATTTGGTTACATATATCTATCTAAACAGTTAATTTATTTGCAACATGCCAACTTGGCTGCTATTTTCCAATTTTCTGATTATATGATTCTATTACATATATATATATATATATATATATCACTTTTATTGTTATTTATGTCTAGTTGATTCATTATACAGTGAACTGCTATTAAAGTATTAATTAATTAACCTTTCTAGTTATATATACACACACATAAATATTATACCATTCTTAGGTTTTTGCCATATCGTCATGGCAATATATAAAATAAAATTTAATATCGTTAAGAAGTTCAGAATGACTATACAAAATTATATACGGGTAAGAAGTTAGGTGGAGAACATGGAAATATTATGATATCGTGGTACCAAACATAAAGATCAGTAACTTCGAGATATTTTCACATATCAATGTTAAATTTGTTGGTGCATATATATATATATATATATATATATATATATGAAATATCTTCTCAACATAATATCAGAAGAAGCCATTTTTATGCTTCTACGTAAAAATCTCAAGTTTTGAGTTCGCAATATAATAATAATGTATATACTATTTGCTTCGATCATCAAATACAAAACTGCAACACATTTCATTTTGGTTGTTATTACATATAGCATATATCTACGGGGTTGCATAGCATGAATTGCGCTGGTTGAATAGCAGATGTGACGAAAGGTGGTAAAAATTAAGAATTGGTCAAAATATTCTGCAAGTGCAAATTATCCTCCACTTTCTTACAAAAACAGTAAAAGTTAAACCGTCTTCTGTTAAACTAGGTGGTGCATTGAAAGACTAAATTGTACAAGTTAGGAGACACTGCACTCACATTAATTAATGGGATGAGCAGTTGGGACTAGGAACCTCTTTCATTCTGATTTTTTTAACCATTTTTTTTTATTTCTAGAATGTTTTAAATTTTCTTCAAAAGGAAACAGGGACCTTAAGGGTATAGAAGCACCATCAAATGTGGGTTGATTAATCATGAAGTTAATTCAAAAGGAAAAAAGAAAATCAAAGTTGGTGGAAGTTGGTGAGAATAGAAAAAAAAAAAAAAAAAAAAAAAAAAAATATATATATATATATATATATATAAAAGAAAGGACAAAAAAGAGAGTTGAAGGACAAGGAATCATTCGAAAAGTTGTAAGAGTAAATTAAAGAGTAAAAACCAACTGCCTTTTTTTCTTTCTGGTTTTAAATGTAACCCAACTGCAACGGATGATTAAAGTTGATATACATGGGTGATAAAATATGCCTAGTTGATAAATGAAATTATGATATTAACCTTGGAGAAGATTCTAGATGCATAGTACACAAATCAGTCATTAATATGAGGTCCCCCCCCCCTCTCTCTCTCTCTCTCGGAGTTCTTTATTTTCCATCATTTTATTGGTATATTCTTCAGTTGAAGATAGGCTAGATCATGTGTTTTGAATACAACAGGCTTCTCATCCTTATATAAAGTCAAAAGTAGCCCTAGAGTATTAGTAACAATCTATAGTACACTGAGTATGCGCATTGCAGAGTATGTATACATATATTTCTCTTACATTTGGTACATAAAATTAAAAAAAAAAATATTTATAGATAAAGAATAACTTCATACTTCTACTTTAATTATGTAACCAAAAATAATAAATATTATTGAATGATAAGTATCTATATATGTGTGTGTGTGTGTGTGTGTGTGTGTGTGTGTATTTTTAAAGATCAACGTTCTTGATAACTCAAACATTGATGGAATATTTGAACACACACCGTTAGTCGTATTATTACATATAAAGAATTTGCAGTTTGATAGATTTAATCATAATTATTAATATTAGTTAATTATATATGATATAACAATGTTACATATATGACTGTCAATGGATTGGGTCAGGCCGGACATCTAGTATGCTCGATGCATGGCTCAATTAAGACGTCAGATTTGTTTTTATGCCCGTGGTCCAATCCGGTTTGAACGAGCCCAATTTTATGTTGGGTTAAGATAGGTTAGGATTACTCGGGCTATTTTTTTTTATGAATTGATACTTGTAATATAAAAATATCTTTTTGCAGACTCATAGGCATATATTTCAAAATAATGAGCTTTTAGAACCCTCATATTTTTATCAATAATAAAAAAATAGTTTAGTATTATCAATCAAAATATAAGTTATACTAACATAATTAGTCTCAAGTAAATATGTGTATTTTCATTATTCAATAAAAGAAATATTAGTAAGCATGCATATTAATGATGAAAATAATTAAGAAGTAAGGAGGGTTTATGTAGAAAATAAAAGTTGTAGTATGCAGAGAGAATCAGATGAAATAAAAATTAAAAAATATATAGATATAATAAAATATTGATAATTAAAAAAATAATTATTAGAACGGGTTAGGTAGAATATGTCTTCATCCATGATTCGGCTTGACCTGATATAGTTGTGTTTAAAGTTCTGTCTATTTATATTTTTTATTCGGCCCAAACCGACTCGATTAGGCTAGGTTAGGATGGGTTCCTAAGACCTAATGAGCCAACGAATACTCTAGTTACACTTGATGGTATTAGAAATTAAGGGGTTTCCTATGCTGATACCAACTGCTCTTAATTAAAAATTTCAATAGCAACTTAATTAGCCTAGAGAGGTACTATTTCCCGGGCAAACATATATACGTAAAGATGATGCGCTCCTGATCTATGGAACTGAGTTTAATATTTATGCTTCCAAGATGAATTCATTTCTTTGGTTGCATTGATGAACAATTTTGCTCCAATTGAGATCCTCCAGTAGCTAACTTCTGATCAATTGAGGCTCCCAAATAGGTCAAAGATGCTTTGTTTGTTCATGCATGGTATGAAGATATACAATGGTTTATCACAAACTCACTATTAGTTGCTAAATATTTCTTTTTACGGCATTAAGTGGGGATTCAGAAAGAAAACTACTCAAAGAAATTGATTTTGTCTTTTCAAGAATTGAAAAAAAAAAAATTCCCCTATGGGTTGATTATTATGCCATTTAAGCTGTTTAATTATTCTATCTGGGCAAAACGGATATGATATGCATTATACGTGTATAATACCATATTATGGACTCTCTTAGATCGAACTTAAACAAACATGAACGGAATTATTCAAAGTTAATTAGTATTCCCTGGTAATTAAATCTATAATACCATATTATGGACTAAACAAACATGAACGAATTATTCAAAGTTAATTAGTATTCTAATTAGTACTCCGTGGTAATTAAATCTATGTAATCCTTATCGCTTGTTCTTAATTTTCCCTCGTTTTTTTTTCTTTTCTCTATTCCACTCAACATCTTCGAAAAGTTCAATGGATGGATATACATACATATTTATAAGTGTTTTCATGCTGGTAAAACTTTCCAGATTTGAATTCTCAGTACGTATATCTGTTAAACGTTGCTTTTCTATTAAAAAATTATAGTGCATTTCAGTCCAATGCAATAATATGGAATTCATCACCACGTGAACTTTGTTTGTTTTATTTAAAGAAATAATGTTTATTTATTCTACCTAAAAAATAAAAAACTTTACTTCAATTAAAAAGAAAAAGAGAAAGAAGGATGAGAAATTTTAAGAAGCAATCCATACGATGATTTGGATGTACATGGAATAAAAGAAAACAGAATTTCAAAACGCAAGCGAAACAGATTAACAAGGGCAATAACAAGATGATTGTCAGATAAATAATAATAATAATAATAGCTATGGAGGGGGGCAAGGGGGTTGTTGAAAAATTAAGTAGCTAGCAAATAGCAATAATAATCATGCATGTTGGCATGGTAAATAATAATAAAATGAAAAAGGGGTGAAGTGGCAAAGTTGTAGTTTGAAATAAAGAGAGGGGGAAAATTGCCAAAACAAAGTCCAAATGCAGTTGCAAGTTGAGCATCCACTTGCAAGTCCCGCGTAAGCTTCCCCTCCTAAATATCATATCTTTCCATTATCTCTCTCTCTCCCCGCCAAACATGTCATTTCAACCCCCAGTGGCAGCAGGAGGAGAAGAAGAAGAAGAAGAAGAAGAAACCCTCCCTCTATTCTATCTCTCTGAAATACCAAAACTAATCCAACTTGGACTACAAAAATATTAACCCAAAACTCACACACCATATACATACACAAACCCCTCTTGCCCTCCCCTACCATATATATTTATGCTTAATATATACCACTACCCCTTAACCCAATCCCAAATCTCCCTCTCAATCCATCTTTCGCCGGAGAAAGTACACAACTTTATACACTAGACTAAAATGCCATCTTCCACTCAAATCCAACGGTTCGATCCCACCACCGACGCAACCGCCATCTCCAACGGCTTCAACTGCCCCAAACAGCGCCGTCTCCTTGCTCCCCTCTCCTCCGCCCAACTAAGCCTTCCAGTTCCAGACACCGCGGCTTGCCACCACGCTCACATGGTGGGACCCAACCAGTGCTGTTCCTTCATGATCAAGGCCATCGACGCCCCCGTGGCCACCGTGTGGTCTGTGGTCCGGCGCTTCGACAACCCTCAGGCCTACAAGCATTTCGTAAAGAGCTGCCAGGTCATTATGGGCGACGGCATTCAGGTGGGCACCCTCCGAGAGGTCCACGTGGTCTCCGGACTTCCCGCTGTGTCCAGCACAGAGCGTTTAGAGATCCTGGACGAGGAACGCCACGTCCTCAGCTTCAGCGTCGTTGGGGGAGATCATCGCCTGCGGAACTACTGCTCCGTCACTACCCTGCACGCCAATGGAAACGGAACACTTGTCATCGAATCATACGTGGTGGACATACCACATGGTAACACCAAGGAAGAGACCTGTGTCTTCGTCGACACAATCGTACGGTGCAATTTGCAGTCTCTGGCTCAGATCGCAGAGAATATGGCCACGAAGGACCAGAAAGCGCGACTATCCTCCTGAATATATACTCCATAATGATGATTCCTCCTCTAATTAATTATATATACCTTGGTTCACTCCCTGTTTCTTCTTCAACATTTTCCCTTTCGTTTTGGTCATGTGTTCCAGGGCTTTTTGTTTTCAAATATGGGTTTGGATCTTGTATGTTAAAGACACATACCCATATTTGGGAATGAATGGGTAGATCAGTAGGTTTTTGCAAGGCTCTCGATCAGACGGCAAGGGTTGAATTTGAAAATATATATATATATACACATATATGCAAATATATATATATATATATATATAATAAGTGAATGATATATGTTCATATATATAATTCTATTTTTTTTGGTTCAAACCATTCATTCTGATCGAGGATTGCTGGTCATTCTTGTATTTGCACTGAATCTGTGATACCTTTGTAGCCGAATAGTAAATTAAAGTTGTTTATTAGTATAAGTTATTATAAAATATTTTGTTGTTAGCCCAGTTTGTTTTGGTGTTTCCCTCGTATTATGTATAATTCATCTATCCATAGTACGTGTAACATACTAACCAATGAGCTTGTTTGATTTGTTCTTGGAGGAGGGGAGATGCTAATTAGGACATTGATCAATTGGAAAAAGAATAAATTTTAAATGTATAACGAGATGAACAGTGCAATTAGCAAGCAGCTGAAGACTTTCAAAATGTGTGTGTTTGGTGAGAGATCATGATCACAGTCATTTTTAAAGTGTTATTTGAAAAAAAATCAAGCGTCACCGGATGCATATATACCTGCCGGAGAAAACGCTGTAAAGTTGAAAACAGTTGCAGCCAAAGCGCGATCTTAAAGTCACCGAAAGTATGCGAGAATATTATAGAGTTGATGGATCAACTGTGTAATTGATATAGGTATTGGAAAAAGCAATGCATATTTTATTTGAAGTATTGGATAATTAACATATTCTAATGTAAAGTCGTTTAGAGTTTAGATTTTCTCAATTCTGAGAATACATTAATGTTGTTTATTTAAGAGAGAGAAGAAAGAAAAGAGGAGTTGAGTAAAAAGAAAGCAAGTTAATCATAAATACATTTTGTATTACTTTTTCTTCTATTATACAAGATATAGTAGTGGAAAAAATTTGATGCCGTTATTTAGAACGGTTGTTTTATCGCAATTTGTTTGATACAAACTATTTTAATTAATTTGAATACTTTTTTGTATAAGAAAAGGTTATATGAAAGAAAGAGTAATTAAGTGAGATTAGAATCCGTACAAATAAGTTTTATAGGACCTCATTCACTCAATTACTTTTTCTCACACAAGAGGATCCAAGATCAAACTATTTGATTCAAAATGTTATATGTAAAGTGGCATTTGCGATGGTGCGCCTAAAAGGATTTCATTCATTCGCTGTGTGTTGCGATGCGGTGCCAACCATGAGTTGGATACAAAACAGTACGTATTCCTTGCTCCTCGGTTGATAAAAGATTTTTAAAAGTATACCCTATTTTAGATGAATTAAACTAATAGAAAAATATAAAATAAATCAATATGTTATTTTTTTTATAACTTTTTTAAAACAAATTAGTTCTGTTATATAGTTGATTCTAAAATTCACAGTGCTTAATACAAAAAAGACACCAAAAACATAACACAAAACGCACGCAAGCAGTATTTACTACACGGAAAGTGGGTGAGGCTATGTTGGCATTCATAGAACCAAGCATTGTTTTTCAAATGCGGCAGGGGAGATTTTATCCTTTGAGAGCGTGGAAATCGAAGCACGACGGCGCTCGTTGGTATCTACAAGTTGCTCTGAAACTTCCATTAATAATTTTTCAATCCTAAAATATTGTACTAATTAATTATATATACGTATAAGTTAAGGAAGGAATATCTGATAACAGAAACCCTGATAAAGGAAAAAATAAACAAGGGAGGAGAGAAGATGAATGATTTTCCGTAGAAAAAACATGCACGGAGACGGGAGCGTATAAAATATAATAATAATAATAATTTGGAGTTTATTGATTATATGGATATTACGACAATATTTATTTGAATACTAAAATTTGAATGGTGGACGAATCAACCTCTGAACTGCAACTTGCCGAGGCTGTAACTCAACTTGTTCTGTAAACTAAGTCAAGTTGTTGTTCTTTGTCCCCTTTATTAATATTCTTTCTCTTTTTCTTTATGTATTTATTATTATTATTAGTAATAGTAGTAGTAGTAGTAGTATTTTTTCAAAATATGAGTTGTAAGGTGGAAGAGATGGACGGAATTGCAACTTGGCTTGCAAGTGGGCAAGGACAGGGTCTCCCATGTTTGTTTGTTCACCCTTACCCTTTCCTGTTCACATTTTAGAATAAAACCAAAGCCATTGTCCCCTTTTCCTTTATTTTGTCCACTATTCATTTTACATGATAAGACTTGAATGGCCTGCTTGGCTTAGCTTACAAAATGAAGAAGTTATTTATTTATTTTTTAAATGATATTTATTTTGAGAAAATGAGATGTTTGGTTAAACTTTTGATTTTTAAAAAAATTAACCTGCTTTCAATGGAAGCAAAAGTAATTTTTCTACTATAGAAAATTAGTAAAAAAATTAGAGTTGCTCCAAAAAGCCCAAAAAAAATTCTAAAGAGATAAATATACTTCCACTCAAAATCATTAATTTCCATAATTTTCTCTTATCTTGTTACCTTGTCCTCTTAAATACATGTCTTTTTTCAATAATTTAACGATAAAAAATATTTTTTTTTAAAAAAATCTACCAAGCACAATAATAGTAATAAAAGTATTTATCAAGTAATTTTGTTAAGCACAAGTAATTTCTTTCCCACCAAAAAAGAAGACCTTTCATAAAACTTCATTTATTAAAAAAATATTTTCAAAATAATTCAAAATCCACGACAATCCAAACTAACCTTTGGTCAAATCAACCATACATTTTTCATTAGTTCCAACAACCTTCTCTTATCCCAAAGCCATTACCTATTAGTCCTCCATTTGCTAATAAGAAAGATTCCTCTCTCTCTCTCTCTCTCTCTCTCTCTCTCTAAAAGGCTTATTTAATATGTAAAAAATAAAAATAAAAATAAAGATAATTTTATAAATAAAAAAAACTTTAATATTCTTATTTTAATAATTAAATAATAATTAATAAATAATCACTATAAAAATAAAATAAATATTACATAAAATTTTTCTTTTGATTTTTTTCTTGTACTCTCAAACGGAATCTAAGTCTCATTCCCTATGTATATTTGGGATTTTAGATTTGGACGGCAAAGGTACATAAACAATAAAGGACACCTCTAATGGTGTGTTTGGAAACCCGGTGGCAAACCACGTTTGTGTAGAAGCAACAATTTGTTGCTTCAGAGAAAATGTGGTTTTGGAGGTAGCCACCGGTTTTCCAAACACGCACTAAGTAGCTAGATAACCTCTAGGTAGCTAGATATTATAAAATATGCTATTGGTAATTCATTGAGCATCCGAAAGATCTATTTTTGGGGTGAAAAACTGACTTGCCACCCAAGTATAAATAATGGCTGAACTGTTTAAATAGTTAAACCTAAGAGCAAAAGTTTAAGTTATCGCTTAAAATAAGTGAAAATGAATATTTTAATGCGTCTTGCAGGACCTGTTTGTGTTGTTCCTCATCAGCCCCATCTTAAAAGCACTTTAAATATGGTTAGATTTTGCTCTCCTAGCTTAGATTTTTTGTGACCATACATATATGTAAGTAGATAGTTTAGTTTTCTGAGACCCAAGTAGCTGCTCTCAGCAGGCACAAAGATGTAAAAATGATTCGCGCATGCATCCACGAGGTTGATAGAAACCATCTTCCACTCCCAGATATTCGGGGAAAAAAGGGAGAATTTGAATTTCTCAGCCGAAGAAAGAGAGGAACATTTTCAAAAATCGCTACAAAGGAAAAATTCGTGATGGTGCACATGCTTATAAAATTTGTGTGCCATGCCCATATATGAGCTTGCATGCATATAATGCTGGAACCATAAGCATAAGGCCACATTTAATTTGAGAACCCAAAACTGCAAATTAATGGACAAAGGCGGATCACTTCAGTTAAAAACAATGGGGCTTTCTAAACCTTAGATTCGCATGTTGCTTGTATGGCTGGTTTTTGGTAATGGAATAGAGTACCAGGAAAGACAATTAAGGAACGAGGAGCTCATGATTCCGGTCCTGCTGGGGAAATGTATTAAAAAAAAAAAACAGTGAGATAAGCGCTGAGGTGGGAAGACGATTATTTCACAAAGGGCCCACTGAATCATCAGAGAATTCCATGTCGAGACTAATCCTGTGCTGTAGGTAAACCCTAAATATATAATTTTTGTAATCTACACATAATAAACTGCATAAAAGAAAAGGAAAGTTCATATTATGACATGGACTAAATTATACACTATAAAAAAATTACACTTGTCTGCTTTAATTTTTGCTTTCAATTGTTTTTTTTTTAATTCAGAAAAAAATAATTATTAACTCCTGTTCAATTACTATAAGTTCACTGTTTAAATTTTAAAAATTTTAGCTACGTAAGGTTATTATTATTTTTTTATTGTTTAATATCCTTCTGTCCTCATTTTTCATTTTTTGGTTGGCTGAGCACATGTTGGCATCAGGTATGAAATAATGTTGTGTGTGTCACAGGAGTTGTTGTTGAATTTATAGAATGTAGATGGGAAATCATGAGCACATGGGAGAGGCCCATGGCACAGAGTGAGGGAGGAATGACGAGGAGTTGAAGGTTGAGCAATTTGAAGAGTAAGTTTCTGTTAAAGAGAACCCCATCTAGGCAGCGTCTTTTTCTTTCATTCCTGTCACTGGAGAAGTACCAGAGGAAGGAAAAAGGACTTATATATATTAATAGAATGAAGATTTCAATAATTTTATATAATTAAAGCTTTTATTTTCTTTTTGGTAAAATATGGAGGCCAAGGGTCCAAAGGAAGGAAAATAAACAGAAATTACTTAAGGCATGTAAATTACCATCATATTAGCAAACAAAATGATTGTCATAGTATTAGGGGGTTGGCGTAAGTAGATTTAGATTGTTGGAAGCTTGTTGCAATGGAACTAAAACATCATGGAGTTAATTGTAATTTTTTAAAAATTAAAAGTAACATTGCAATTAAACGCAATGATCAATAAGTGCTATTTTCTCTGGATAAAATGTATACACCAAAAATTGTTAGATAAATTTGGTTAATAAGTAAACTAAATAAATTATAAATAAATATGCAAATATATACACATCTTTTTAAATAAAGCTAACCTTTAACAAATTTTTATTGATATTATTTATTTATTTATTTATTAAATCTATATAAAAAATATCTCTATACAGTAACATTACATTTAAAGTAAATTAAAAGAAGAGTACTTTAATATTTAATGGTTGAAAGAATACTTTCTTCTCAATTATTTTTTTAAAGATAATTTTTTTAAATTTAATCTTTAGCTACACGATTATTTTCTTTTTAATTTGATTCTTAAAAAAAATAAAACTTTTTAATTTAGTCATCGAATATTTTTTCTGATTAAAATGGTTCATCTGTTGACTAATAATGTGAACTTGTTTAATTGTTTTTAACCCTAAAAAATATATTTTCTTTACATAAAAATTAAATTTTAGCACATTAGAAAGTCACAATGATTAATAGATAGTCTATTTTGATAGGAACAAATATTTAAAAACTAAATTGAGAGGATTTATTTTTATAGTGCCAAATTGAAAGAAAACTGATTTTTTAAGAATTAAATTAACGGATATTATATTTGAATGATAAACATTGAAAAGATAATAATTTTTCAAAAAATAAATCCTCAATATATATATATTTAAAAAAAGATAAGGTTTTATTAAAAGTTGAAACCTCACCCATGTCTAGCACAGACAATGGCTTTTTTGTTTCTTGGGCAGCCTAACCCAAGAGGCTCATACTGGTTTGTGGTTTTTTGGGTCTGAGAAAGCATGAGACGGTTGGTGGCCTTTGGGGCTGTACCGCCATCACTGGGTATTAGTTTCTCTGTAAGATTTTGCTTGGTGGATACAGGCCTTTTATATTCTAGTTTTAGTATATTTTCAAGATCAAAGGCAGCCCAATTTTTGCACAATTAGTGAACATTAAACACAGGCCCAAACTAAAGGAATCGGGCCCATTTACTATGTTAGTTAGTTCGTTTTGTAACATTGCGCGGGTCACATGAATGAGCTAAGAAATCAGAAAAGAGAGAGACACAAAATGAGTAGACAAAACAACCCACCACAACTCGCAAAATTTTGAATCTGAAATTCCAATCACCAAAAAAAGAAAAAAGAAAAAGAATTCAATTTCCTCTTTCAAAACTAACTATTATTGTACACAAAATCTGTTTCATTCCATTCACCTATGGCATTTACAATTTTAGAAGCCACATATGGAATCAAGGATAAAATAGCTTGGCAAAAAGAAGCTCATTCCAAGTATCTTGGAGGCCTGGCAAACACCAGTGCACGCAGTCAGCATAGCTAACGGGGTTGGCTAATTGCTCAGGAGTCAGTGGACTCCATTGCTTCTTGTAGATGGAAGTGTGTGCGTCTCTGCGGTAACTGGAGAGCTGGGTGATGTTGAGGAATGTAATGGGCACTTTGGATTTGCTGAACACCTCTCCAATCACTTGCATTACGCCCTTCCGACAATCAGAGCCCCAGTACGTGGGATCCTCAATCAGAGTCGTTTCATTGTAGCAGTTCCTTCCTGCTTCACCTCCCCAGTCTATGCTCCTGCCACAAAATATATTGTTCAAAATTATTACACACACAGTTTCAAATAGCATGTGCAAAGCAAACCCATGACTAAATATCTCACTTTCCATGAGAAGGGGACATGCTGGTGAAGAAGACTCTAGTTTTCTTTGGGTCCATGTTGAGCCTCACCCATCTAAGCATACTTTTCATGCCCATACGATAAGCTTCCTCTGTTGAGAGCTCCACTATCTCTTTCACTTCATCGTCAAAAGATCCTAGCCTGCCAATTTTTCAGACCATTAGGCGGAGTTCTTTGCAAAGATCTAGCTAGGCAAAAGAAATTGGGAGTGAGGTATAAAAACATACAAGACCTTCATCTTCAAGCCAGTCATCCACCAAAGATAGGTATTAAACACCAAAATATCAACACCTTTCCAATGGCGACCATGCTTATTTATTGAACCCTTTCTCACGATCCTATCAGATACCCTATGGATGACGGCGTCATCGGAGTTGGATTCCAGGAGGAATGGCGCCCAGTAGAACTCTATTGTGGCATTGTATTCCTTATCAAATATCAATCACAACAAAAGAATTCTCAGAAGAAGAAGAAGAAGAAGAAGAAGAATGTGGCAAGATCGATTGCATAAAATGAAATGGTACCTTAGCAGTGAAGACAGTGAGTGAATCAAAGGTTTCCATGGACTTGGCATCTTCAGGAATGAGTCGATGGAGAAGGCAGACCAAAGAGACATACTGACCCCTGTTCAGAGAATCTCCAACAAACATCATCCTCTTCCCACGAAGCGTTTCCAGCATCAAACTCGCATTGAATCTGTGCCATTCATTTCAAAGCATGAATTGGAAACATCATCTAGTTTCGACAACAGAAATTTAAGGAAAAGAAGATGTAATATTTAACACTATCTGTGTCCTTTTTCCGTCACTGAAAAGTGCGTGTTCTCTCTGTTTCATAACCTGTCGCCCGATTTAGAAAGATCAACTTCTATCTACGAGTAAATTACAACAATCCAAGAATAATAATAAAAGAAGAGCCTTGTCATGAGCCTAGAATTCTAGAATTTCGTCATATCAACTACAATGTATAAAATGAAGTCTAGTTATATTATGGAAGAGTGATTTTGTTAGGCACTTACTCGGGAAGATCGCAACCGTGAGGCTGCCACCTCCAGTACTGATATTCTTTATCGGGGCGTCCGTGTTCTTGGCAAGTCAACTGTGGCTGTATGTAGGGACACTCCGATTCCTCATAGTGAGGCCGATTCAACTCGTCCCGAACCCACCTCCCACTGAACACGTCACACCCTTCCTCTGTTTTCCCGATCGCAAATGGAAGCTTACGCCTTTTGATTCTCTCTTCATACCCAACACATCAGAAACCATTTCAGCTGATTACCAGAAAAATAACTCTCTCTGCATCTTTCTTTTTTTTAAGAATATATATATATATATATATCTTGTCAAGAATTAAACTATATTTTCTGTGAAAATGAACTAACCAGGTGTGGAGAAGAAGGCGTGAGGGTTGGAGTAGAGTTGGAACTGTTGGCCGAACATGCAAATGAAGTCCTCGCCATAGAGAATAGCAACGAAGAAAATGAAAGCTAGGAGGGTGAAAAGGTAGGGAGAGAAGCGAACCTTGTTTCTTACAAGAGAAGAGGGAGAAGAAGATGGTGAGAAGGCTGGCTTCATTTCACTTGCATGAATGCCCCCCTCACCTCTCTAGGGTCGTTTTTGGATCCTTTCACCTCTTCATGTGTCAATTAATATAGCAAACTATTCTCATTTCTACCTTCATTTTTGCCTTTATATATATATATATATATATATATATATATATTAAAAAGCTTTATAGGTGAAAGAAATCAATGGCATGCGGTAATTGCAAATAAATAATTGAGCCTATGTTGCACAAAGATGAAGCAACCACAAGAATACCTAATTTGGAGAGCAGATGGGTTCTTGATTAAGCAAGTGGTCCTCATCGCAATTTTTTTTATTAACATTCATTTGCTTATTTTGCAATAAAAATTTTAGTGTTACATAAAATAGATCATGCACTTAAAAAAATGCTCCACTTATAATAAATAAACAACTAAAAGTACACATATAAATATATAAAAAAATGTATTGCATTCAAAATATGCTTAACATATTTATTTTTTATTATTAATTAATTTTATTTATTTATTTTTCATAAGTAAAAAAATTCTCCATACTTTCTGCTTTCTTGTGATATTAGAATAGTCTGTACTTACTACTTGATAAAATAAGTTTAGCATTATAAATAAAGGAGAGATAAAGTGTATGGTGGGTTGTGCACGATCAAGATGATGTGATACTGCAAGAGAACAGCCTTGGCTTGGCTTCGAAGCAAAGGTTTTTGGAGAAGATTGTGAACCATAATTACTTAACCTTTTTTTCTTCATATAAAATCATTGAACCTACCAAATCCCCCAAAATAGTTTTTTAAAAAAAAGCACCAACAAGAAAGATAATTGTTTTTTGGTTTAAGTTGTTTTATGTTAAAAATTTTCATAGGTAAAAGAGACAATGAGAGTTTACACAAGTGAGATTACTAAATCTCATTCATCATATCACTTATATATATATATATATATATATATATAAAGAATCTCTGGACATAAGAAAATCTTTTTACAATATTTATTAGGTCACATTTAGCTTTCATTTGAAACTTAAGCCGGTTCGTTACGCTAATTTTCATCAACATACGACATATGAACATTGGTATATGCAGCAGTGGTTGTGCTGGACATTCAAAAAATGTTAAAGCGACGGATCAACTATAAAGTATAAACGAATAAACTAAAGTAATCTCCAATTAAGTAATGATTTTTGAGCGTTTGAATAATTCTATATTTTCTGTTTATCTTTTCTATATTTGCTATTAATCTGCTTTGATTGATTGTTTTACTGGAATATCTTAAATTGCTTTGCATTAGTCACCATTCACCACATATAATTATAAATCACCAGTGGTTTGACATCCATTAAAGTGGATGTCAATGATAAATTATTCAAATAAAAATATAATTAATAATTAAAATATGTAGTGTGAAATTAATTTCTCATTCTGTAGTTGTTTCAATAAATCGCCTCTTCATTAATTGATATTTATTTAAATATATTTATTCTACTTTATTAATATATGATTCTGGAACAAAGACTTTAGAAACTTCACAATGGTATACATTAGTATCTATGATTAATATATTAAAAATTAGAAAACATTATAAGGTTGTATTTGGTAGAGTGAAGAGATTTTTAAAGGCTTGAAAAGGAGAATAAAAATTGAGAATGGAGTAAAATCTAGTGACTTAAAATTACATTTGACATAATATGAAAAGAACAAAAATACCTTTTTATTTTTATAATAGAAATAGTATAAGAATGGAAATTAAATGTAGGCAAATGTTTAAGACATTTAGAGCCAAAAAAATTAAAAAATTAATTTTTTTTATTACCATGTAATAAAAAAAATTATAATTGAAGGCTTTAAATTAAAGATATTTATAATTTTACATGATATTAAATTTTAAACTTATTTTAAAAGATTCAAATATAAAAAATTTTAACTATATAAAGAAATTACAGTTTAAAATTTTAAGAATTTTTTTTGCCTTGAACTCATTAAAATAATTTTAAAATTTAAAATCTTTTAATATAAAATATTACTGTTATTTGATGTATAATAATTTCTTTGTTCTCTTTCTATCTTCAACAGTGCAATTCTATCACAAAATTAAAGGAATCAACAGTGTTACTATGAACAATATAAAGAAATCCTTCCATAATTCTTTTTCAACTCTACCAAATATCTTTTTACACAATTTTGTCTCCCTCTCTTTTTTTTTTTCCTTTTCCCTTTTCTTTCAATTCTACCAAACATTTTCTAAGTCGTGTTTGACGGTTTGAGTATAATTGAAGTAAGTACACTATTTCTAAAGATTGAATCAATGGATTTTAGAAATTGAATTGAAATTCCATGTTGCTAAATGTTGATTTTACAAATTTCATATGGTGCAGAGTGTAGTTAAGTGATCCTCCAAACAATAGTTTTTTGGTAGACGTCTGAGCAGTGGTTGACGCAAGTTCGATTTTTATCTTGCGAAAAAATCTTTAAAAAATAATGTAGGAATGCACAGAGATATTCAAACCGACTGACGTGGACTAACACAAAGCGTTGATTATGTTTGTTGTCCCCACTGTAATATTAATCCAACAGCTCGTATTGGATCCGGGCTGTTATCAAATGAAAAGCTTCGTGTTAAGTAAAACTTAAAACAAGATTTTCTCGGGTAAGAACCCAACCAATTTTACTATTGTTATTATTACTATTTTCAAGCGCTTGCTTGCGTAGTTAATAAAATCTTTAAAGCCAAGTATTTTGAGAAGTTTCGTGAATTGGCCGAAACTACAAATCCTCTTTACCAGAGGCTCAAATTGCAACAATCCTTTAAATCCAATCTATCTATAAATCAACCAAATTTACTTTGAATTCACAAGCAACTTAGCGGTTTGCAGGAAGGAAACAGAAGGGAAAGGTAATGACTTGAGAACAAGAATGAACAACGGCAAAGAGACAATCATTTTAGACAAAATTCCTTCAAATATCCTGATAATCGATTAAAAGAATATCAATCAAGATTATCATATTAACTCTGCTATTACACCTTTTTTTTTTTTAAATAAGAATTACATTTAGGAATTTCTTTAACTTTTCTCAATTTCTTCTTCCACTTCCTATTGTCCTTTTTAGGAAAGACAGCTGGATATGAAAGTACCAAATTCGTGGAGGAAAGAGTCAAGGCAAGTGGTACAGATTTCAAGGTTCCATATCAAGGATGCATCTGGCTCTGACCTGCAGGGCATCTGAAGAATCATCGTATATATGAGATGATCTGTAATGAATCCAGAATTAAAAAAATATCATCCTCAGAAGTTCACAGGAGAATATGAGGTCCGGTAACCTTGAGAAGGTCCCTTAAACCTCCTCGCCAAAGAAGCACAAAACCCCTGCAAATACACAGCACAATAATTATATAAAAGATGTCAACTCAATCTTTTCTGCATGATTAACCAAAAGTTCATCCCTTATTTCCTCCCATGTCAGATTGAAAACGCCGATATTGAAAGCATTAACATGGAAGAATACCTTGGTTCTACGGGTCAAGGTTGACCAGAAGTCCAAGTTGGGGAAAACCTGAAAGACAGGGTAAATGAAAATAAATTTCAATCTCGATAACAGTAACTTGCTCTCACAAAGTTCTTGTGAAGGAAGGGAAAGGGACTGCAGAGTTAGCATAGTATAAAGCATCATAAACTGTTAGTGCATAAAAAAATTTACTATGAGAATGGCTGATTGTAATCCGCAAGCAATTTGACCTACAAAGTAAAGGGACTGATGATTTTGATTTTCAGCATGAGACGCAGAAACTAAGCAATGATAGTTAATTTTACCAACACATAGATGACGCCAATATGAAATCAGTGAACCACGACAAAAATGCAGACAGAACTTATGCGTCATGCGATGAAGATTCACAATAAACCTCATATGGAGGAAAATCGAAACAATGGAAATGGCATATAAAATGAATAACAGAAAAAAGTTGTATTTTTTGCCTTTTTTCTCTTTCTAATTAGAACTAGTATAGGAACTTTTTATAGGTTACAGCCTTACAGGCGTTTGAGTTTAGGAATGGACTTGCTGCATAAATCGCTAAATGTAGAGCCATTGTAAACCATTAATGTGAATGCTTTTTGATGGAGACCAAAGCAAGTATAAGACCCACCTTCAAAAATCAGCTTGTAAGGGGGAAAAACCACACTACTTAAGTACTACAATAATTATTTGTAGTAATGGGACTCCATCACTTATCTTCACTGCAACATTGACATGATAAGGCAACTGTTCCTCTTCTCAGAACCCCAAATGCCGGAGATCATAGTCAAATGAATTGTCCAATGTCCTAATGCAAGACATGGATCAACTTGACAAATTTAGTAATTTAGCCAAATTGTGTCAATTCATCTCCTCTACCTTTTGAAATGTTTATTTGAAATCCATTGTCAACATAAAATTAAACTCGTGGGAGATCAAGATATGTGATGATTTAAATTGACTCTTCTCAAGATCTTTTGCCGCTCAATGCATATGAACTAGACCAGAGATAATTAATTTCATGAGAGCTAAGCATGCCAACAAAAGTTAAAACTTATATTATGGAGTAGCAAGTGAATTCAAACCAACCTAGACGTAATTATAATTAGGCATATATGCAACAAGAAGAAGGACAAGCAAGAAACATACATCTATACCATGAATCCCAAGGAAGAAATACCGATAAACTATGCCAACCAGTAGATATACTCCAAAAAGGCACAAGACACTGAAATGACATGAGCCAATTGATCAAAATGGAACAATTATTAGTAATTAGCCAAATAACTGAAACTTGCAATTATTAAAAGCACCGGGTAAGAAGGTAAAATCCTTACATGGTTATTAAGGTGACAAACCACCCCCACCGTTTCCCATGAACATTTACAATAATGGCACAGCCAGATGGATGCTTTAGCTCTGTAGCCTGCTTAAGAAACAAGATTATAAATGTGTAACACAACCAAAGCACAGTAAACCATTGAATTCACTTTCTAATGTCATACAAGATTAGTCAAATCAGAAACAATCAGATGATACCAAATTTGATCACCTTCATATCTCCTTTTTCTTAGCTTTCGCATAGTCATCATTTTTATATCTCAAGCCACACTTAAATGGATTTAGATGCAGGGAAATAAAAGATTAATTCAATTTTTTTTTTAAATACTAGAGTGCCTGCAAGATAAATTAAACAGATAATAACAAAATTAAAATAAAACAAGAAGCAAAAGCAAGAGCATACTAACTAATAGAAAATGACCAACAATTTCATTTGATAAACTAACGAAGCTACTATAACCTACAAATAAGCTAGATGAATGGATTTATTCAACAAATTTGATCAAGTTATCCTTGATGATAAAAAGAGTCCATATGTGATATTGCCCAGATTTTCAACAATTGTTGTCATTGATTTTCCATTTCTAATCTTAATACTTAAAGTTAATGAATTAGCAAATACATTCCATTCCACACATGGTTATAAAAAAATTATGATAGGATGTTGGGAAACCTACATCATATAAAACTAAACAATATGCAAGGAACCAATAATAATAATAATAATAATAAAATATCCAAACAGAGTACTCACATAGTTACAGGTCCCTAATCTCTCCAGAGAATGTGGTCCCTGTAGGCAGAAGATTGAAATGAGACATATTCCAGTCAGTATAAAGTCCAAAAAGTTTAATTTATTCAATAAAAGCTGAAATAGATGAAAAAAAAAGAAAATTACTTGAACTCCATTTGAATAGCATAGCACAGACACTGACAGCGAACAATTTAGCTTAGGGCTACTGCTTGACATTTTAACTATGACACCAATGTGGGGATTTTTCTTATCTGCCATAAGAATAGTATTAAAACCATCAATGCACAATAGCTGTATTCGTGATTAGTTACACAGTTCAAATGAACAACAACCTGATAAAACACTAAAATACGAGCACCAACCCAGCACCAAAAATTAAATAAAGGAAAGCATCATCTGAAGTAAATTGAAGGAAGAAAAATGGGGGAGAATTGAGCTTACCAAAGATATCAACATCTATTTTTGGGCCACGTCCTATGGTTGTGCATACATGATAACCTGCATTCATCACTCTGTTAGAAGAACTGGGCTCCCACCTGGTCCCACTTAAAAATTCCATCAACAGAAATACACACTAAATGCCTTTAATAGAATATGCTTTAATTAAAACATAATTTAAAATAATTAGAGAAAGTAAAGACATCATTCCAAGTTCTAATTCTCCCAACCCACAGGCTTGCCCAATTGATGGTGAGGGAACTCTACATTCAGAAACTAAATCACCTTCCTTCCAAATTCTACATGCTTAGTAAATTATTTTCCTAATAACTGCATTATAAAATGAAAAGAAGTTTTGTAGTTCATGCATGAAAATATTAAAGAAGATGAATAAGGAACTAAACATGGCATGATGTGAGGCTAAAGGCTCTTCATACAACACATATAGCTTGCAGAGATAAGAAGGTGTGATAAATTTTTTATTTTTTCAGTTAGGAGCTATCAAGAGCCAGTTCATACAAACATCTTCTGATGTTTTTATGGGGTACTGCCAGTAACCAAAATCACTTTCTGTGGCAGCAAAATCTATTGATCTGCAATGAAAGAGAAGCAGAGCATCTACTAACAACAAAAGTAGAAGTGAAAATTAGCTAGATTACTTTTTCGTTCATGGTGATCTTTCAAGAGTTCATTTGACTGAAAAAATTGTAGCTACAGGTGAAATTTCATAGCTAGGCCAAGCAGTCACTAAATCATATAATTCCATTAATGATGCGTAACAGGCTACCACTGCAACAACCAAGCAGAAGATGCTAGACACAAATGTAAGTTCATGGAGACAAACATAAGTGTTTACAGTACACAGCCTGACACAAGTTCTACCTTCAATGTTGTTTGCCACAAGTGCACTACAATCCATCCCACACCGCATTGGCCCTCCACAATCCTAAGTCACACAATGAAGCAATCAAATAAGCAAACAATTTTGTGAAAATATAGGATAAATTAATAATTATCAAAACAAGAAAAAGCAGGTTTTCAACTTTCCATCATGTAAAACCAGAAACAGTCCACTTAACCCACATAGCAGACAGGACCTTTCAACTGCAACAAGAATCCTAATGTTGTTCTTACTGTAAGTTATCACTATTATGCCCTACCATTTTGTCTCAACTCACAGAGGAATCACGATCAACACATTGTTTTTTTTTTTTAAATAGGGAATAAAACTGGATTGACTCATTTTAGTCGGTTAAAGTTGATAGATCTATAGTTTATCAGCTCAATCTTTTAACATTTAGAATATATTATGATGCCAAAGCATGCTTGTTTACAAGGTAACTAATCTAATAACTTTCTTTCATAATTATTAAATAGTGTGCCTTTACTGTTATTTGTTGTTGGATTTCTTAGTCTAAGTGCATATTCATAGGAGAGGAAGTATGGATGTGTTAAGGCTTCACATAAACAAAGGGTCCTTTACTTATCAACTCAACTGTCAGAAATAATTTTTACTCCACTGGTCTTCGAGGAAGCCAAGGAGCATGGATATTTTTACTCCATAGGAGAGATAGAGAGACTTACAGAGTATTATTAAAAATTATATATCAATCTAGCAAAGGTTGGATGGAAGCACAGAATCTAGATAACTTTATGCTGCTCTATCAAGTATCAACACAGAGAAAATAGCTTTGCCTATGAAGAGCAGCATTTACCCAGCAGTCAGCACATGTAGGAGGATCATGATTGAAAATCATTCCATCGCAAAGCTGCTCCAAACAACCAAAAACCAAAAAACTCAATTATAACTGGGCACAAAACATACAAAGGCCATTGCTGCCTATAAAATGAAAATGTAATGCTTCAAATGTCCATCTCTTCATAGACAGTCTAAACATATAGTGTTTCAACTTGCATTTAACACAACTCCAATTCAGCCATTGCAGTTGCACGAGCATGCATCAAAAATCAAGCAAGGCACAACTTACATAGTCAGTGTGCTAGAGCCCGAAAGCAACCCAAAAAAAAAGAAAGGCAATTTATGTCATATTACTAGTTATGACTGATGATGAAAGCCATGCTAAAGAATACAATTGCTGACAACTACAAAATATTACTAATCAACCGTACTGAAATCAAAGAATTAAGTGTGACCTGATGAAGCCAACCTGAAACCATAGGATGGTCTCGTTTGCTGCTACTTTGTAATATCTACATGCAAAAAGAAAAAAATTATATAAATATAAAATGAAATTGGCTGTCAGAGACATATAAATTGGAATCTTGGTAAGTAACTCCGCCCAAAAATACTGCATACTAAAATTGAGAATAAGACAGTAACAGCCTTTTCCCCTCTATGATAGGTGTAGTCTATCATTTGAGGTCCTATCATTGAGTTATCAGCCAAAGAGAAAAGAACCAGAGTCCAGACATAATTTCCAATACCCTCCAAACAAATAAGTTTCAAGACTCTTAGCTCCTTCGAAATTTAAAGCATCTTAAAAGGTTATATTGCCACGTTACTTAAGCAATACCGGGAATTTTTCTACGTATAATTTAGCCAATTGGAGTAAACATCAACGAAGAATGGTATATAGAAACCCTGGTTCGTCAAAACAACAAATATAAGGTTCGAATAAATAAACTCCCAAAAACGACAAACAGCAAAATTACATTAAACCGCGCTAAATCAATAGCAATGCAT